>VZTZ01031686.1:30760-61230 GCA_013400955.1 Drymodes brunneopygia
GGGGGGGGGGCTGAAACAAGATGATCTTTAAGGTCAAACCATCCGGTCTGTGATAAGCACATCTAGCAAAAAAGCTTACATAGGCAAATGAAACAAACCAACTCTGTCTTACTTGGTATGCCCCTCGAACTGCCTCAGCGGTGCTTTGCCGCCGATGTCGAAGAGGCAGATAGTGCCGTCCTCGCTGCCCGCGGCGAGCAGGCGCCCGTCGTCCCTGTAGGTGGCACAGTACGCGGCGTCCCGGAAGCGAGAGAACGTCTTGATGGGCTCCTGCGAGTAGCGGCCGTAGATGTGGATCTGGCAAAACGACAGGGCACAAAACAAGAGGGCATCACGTTTTCCTGTGTGATCCCAACCGAAGGACGAGAGCATAAAAGCCTCAGAAAAGCCACTTACCCTTGAGGATGCTGTGACAGCGTAGTTATACGGCGGGACTGGGGAGAAGTCAATTTTACTTATTGCACCGAATTCCTTTATCTGAACAGGTGTCTAAAACAATTGCGATAAAGTTAATTAAATATACAGAAGCACACCATCAAGTACGAAAACTGCAAAATAAAAGCTATTCTTCCTACGAAGAGCTCAAAACTCCATTAAAACCAAAACGTTTTTGAAATACAACCATAGTGAGTTTCACTTCTGCCAGCCTACTCCTGTTCTCGTAATCTTTTTCCAATTGTCGCATTGCAACTGACCCATTAATTATGTGGTCTGAGGTANNNTGGAGGCGGCGGCGGCTGAAAGCCGAGGTGAGGCCCAGCCTGGGCTGAGCGGTGTCGGCGGTGTCTGAGCGGTGTCCAGGGGGACGGCTGCAGGCCGTCCTGACACTTCCCGCGGTACTGTGAGCAAGCCACGGGTCTCTGGGGTTACCTTTAGCGCTTTAAAAGGGATTTGGTTTTGGTTTTTTTTATACGTATGTGGTAGAAGCAACTTATTTTATTCAGGTTGCGGAAGACATAAAGGGGCTTAAAGTCACTTTGACTTTTCCTTCAAGTCTAGTGTTTCTAAGAAATAGGGTCGGTTTTTAATAGCCTGTTTATATCCAGTTCTGCCTTGGTATAAATTTGGTTGGTTGTCGTGTCGGTTTTTGTTGCAAGTAGGCAAATATTCTGAAGCATCCTTTCGATGAAACTCCTCCTAGCTGAATTACGGAATTTGGTTTAAACATCCAACTGCTGAAACTTAAAAGGAGAATTTGGTCACTAACTTGTGGCAGCAACCAGACTGATATTTCACCAGTGTTTTGACCGGCAAAACTAAATGCCATAGATGAAATGAAATTTGATGTGGTTCTATACATTGTTTTACAAGGTTCTGAACCTATGTTACGTCTGTTCAGTTGCAGGTTGTCCAGAAAATTTGGCTTGGCTGGCCAGAATTGCTCCTGGCTGGAAAGGATGAAGCACTGTTCTGCATGAAACTTGTACATGACTTGAGATCATGGCATCCTCAACAAACCTGGATGTCGGGGCCCAGTTAATTGTGGAAGAATGTACCACAAGCTACAGCCTTCCACCCATGCCAGACATTAAAGTGGAGCATCAGCTTGACACCAGCACAGAGGAGGGTCCAGCTCAGAGTGTCACCATGGGCATGAAGTTCATTTTGCCCAATAGATTTGATATGAACGTCTGCTCACGATTTGTGAAGTCTTTGAATGAGGAGGACAGTAAAAATATTCAAGACCAAGTCAACTCTGACCTTGAAGTCGCATCTGTCTTATTTAAAGGTTGAATTTATGGTACAAAATATTATCTGTGTTGTTCTGTTAAGTTACTGTGTTTTCTAAAACAAAAGCTTCTGCCTTATATATGTATTGATCAGGATACAGATATTGATATAAAGCAAGATTAGACCTTCTATCTACTTGCCCTTAAGAATTGTAGTTTCTAGCACTTGCTGTTGCATTTCAGACCATTAGTGGTGTATCTTTTCATTAAGTTCATATCACCTGTTTCCTGTAACAAATGCAAACACAGGCCTACTTTGAATTCTGATGGTTTCACTGACTGGTGTTGTTTGGCTGCATTTCAGCCATTGTAGTTTTCAGAGTTTTTTTATTTGCCCCAGGAGCAGAACCGCAGTATGATTGGCATATTTACACCCATCAGCAAGAGGGTGGTTTTTCTGAGGTAACATTTGTAAATCCCTTTCAAGTAGTCCTGCAAATCCAGGGACCACAAGTCAAAATCCATGGTAGGATTCTTAATTCAGTACAGTCAGTTGTAGCTGTTTGATTGGAAAACAAAACATAATTTTGTTTTCTGTTGCACTCTACTTCTTTTAATTAGTTCTTTTCCTGAATTTGTGCTTGCATTTATGATTACAAAGTTCTCTATGGTGTTAATTCAGCGTGTGTGTTAATTAGCTTCCAGTCATTAATTATTGGTGCACATTGGTGTCAAATCAATTAAGCCAATATGGAGTTTAATCCTTCTATATGTCTTTCCAGTATTTAATCAGTTAAGTTTTTCAAACATTGCTTGGCTTTTCAGCTATTTCTCAAAGCCAAAAGCTACTTTTGAGAATTAGAAGCCAAGACAACATACAAATATATTCTGTAATAAAATGCTATAAGCTTTTAAGAGAAAGCAAGAAAAGTGAAGTATGAAGGAACAGATCAGCAGTGAATGACTTCCGTAATTCTAAGTGGTGGCCTGGTGTTGCATTTTACGTAAATTTGTGTCTTGTCTTCCTGCTGGTTGAGTATTCATCAGGCATTCATAATACTGTTAAAATTTTATCCAGGAGTGGGAAGAGCCCTGGTGAAGAAAGTTAATGAAGGTTGTCTCCACTCATGCAGTGGACTTGTTAGGGAGTAGGCAAAGGCTGAGCAGGTGCCTGAGTGCATGTCTGACCAGAGCTGCATCATGTTATTGCCCTGGAGATTGTCTATAAGAAGATGACAGGTTAGGTGGAGCCTTCTTACGTAATAAATCCATGCCAGGCATGTAGAAAAATCTAGACAAAGGCTAACCTCATTTAGAGACCAGCTTGTCTGTGAGTGACATTATACCATACTGAATATGAAGTAGCATAGTTGTTTTATGTTTTACTAGAAATTAATGCAGCTTTTTATTCAACTTTCACAATACACAGCAGAAAAAGCACGTGTCACAAAGCTTTCTTAACGTGGATTTTAAAGGTCTTGTGATACTGAGGCTTTACAATTTGACTTAGAATCTATGGCTTGCTTTTAATGCTCTTACTAGCACTGAAATCCTCTCTGTTTTTTGTTCAATGTAGCTGAGTGCAACAGCCACACTTCTCCTTCCCCTGGTATCCAAGTAAGACATGTTTATACTCCATCAACTACTAAGCACTTCTCACCAATAAAACAATCAACTACACTAACTAACAAACACAGGGGAAATGAAGTCTCTACAACACCTCTGCTCGTAAATTGTAAGTATCCTTCTGCCTTACTATTAATAATAATTTTGTGAACTCTGTGTTGGATGCTTGACAGATTTATCCAGTTTTTTCTTTAGTGTAGCAATGAACTTTAAGGTAGGAGGAAAACAGTGCGATAATCTTGCCTAATTTCACATGGGTCCAGCCATAAAATAGTCATCCACCTGATGTATGGAATTCATGACTGAAGTTTATTTACTAGAAAGAAAAAAACCAGAAAACCCCTTACCTATACTTTTTAAATCACGAATTAGATTTTAAGTTGTAAGTTAATGTACTTCATGCCCATGTTTTCAGAACTTTTGTATCTTAAAATTAGATGATCAGTAAATGCTACAGAATACTTAAGATGTAATGTAATGTAAATACAGAATACAGCAAGTGTCATAGATCTTGAAAATCAAGGAAGCATTTCTGGTGGGATTTTTTTCTGAATTATCAAGCATTTTCTTTATAAATTAATTTGCTGTAATTTACTCCGTCAGTAAATTATTTCCTCTGTAAATTAGAAGTTAATTTTTTTAAAGAAAAATGCTACTTGCGTGGAAAAAATTAATCTGGAGCTGCAGTGTAGGCCACTGAACAAGATACACCATCTTTCTGAAAAAACTAAACTTTCATATAGTGACTTGGAAGAGGACAGTGAACATGTACAGTGTATGTAATCATTAGCTAATTTTGTTACTGTATCATGTGGATTATTTATTACATACAGCCTCCTGAACACCTTTCATGCCTGCTCCAAGTTGCCATTATCAAATCCATGCACCCATGCAGTTTTCTGTGGCATCAGAGGTTATTTCTTCATAACCTCTGAAATAACAAAAAAAACTTTGCAATCTTTGTTTTCCCCTCTATATGTCAAGTTGCGCGTCGTTTTGTAACGTCTGATCTATTCCACATCATAGTGAGTGAGAGTCACACTACAGGATTTCTTTGTTGAGTAGCAGGACAGGTCTTCTGGTGATTTAAGTGTGATTTTTAAATTAAACATCCTTAATTTATCAGATGTTCATTTTCATTTGATAAATGTGTCTTAACGTAATTTTGGGTTACTGACCAAACAGCGGAGAAGAGAGCATGTTGCTTTGTAAAGAGTGAGTGTGGGAAATATCCTTGCTTTCAAGAATAACTGCTGCATTGGATTAAAAATGACCTAAATATATGAAACTCTTTGGAAAATTTTCAGGTTTTAAGAGCAATTTAAGTTCAGAGCATAAGGTGAAATTATCTACTCTCTCAGTTCCAACTTCTGTACTTCTGAAGCCAGTGGACATGTTATGCTCAGCTCCAAATAGAGCAGAATGAAAACTGGTGTATGTAATGTTGCCCTGGTTTGACAGAGCCCCATAAGTTGTAACACTGTAGCTGTAGTTTCCCATGCTTGTTCTGTAAACATGGTCCTTATTTTCCTTAACCAACCAGGATTGTTTTGCACTTGTGAAATTGTTTTTCATTCCTTTCCCTGGAGTGAAGAAAGATGATTGACCATGTCTTTGTCCTGTAAACCTTCAGGGGTGTTGACCCCTTTCACCAATCTTTGACTGTCCTTAGAACCCTATAAAAATAAGTAAATAAAGAAGGGCAGAATTTTTAGTTGGTCCTACCTGGTGAAACCACTGCTGCTCCGTGACCCGCGTTTCTTCTGTTGCTAACTAACCAACATATGTAACAAATACATGCTTTTGCTTCCTTTTTTGCAGCTTTATCAGTTCATCAGCTGGCTGCTCAGGGAGAAATGTTGTATCTGGCCACACGTATTGAACAAGGTGAGACAGAAGGAGGTTAAATGCCTTCTTTTTTCCTTTGGGCTATTTGTATACTGTTGTGTTTAACTTTTCCCCCAAAGTTATAAAGTCCTCAATTCTGGTACAAATTGGAGGACATTTGAGGTATCTGTTCTTTGCAGATGTGGACTATTGTTTTGTGTCAGTCTTACTCACTCGCTGTATGATTTGCATTTTAAATTAAAATATTAACATTAATAGGAATAGGTAAATCTCTTCCTCTCCCTGCTCTCTAGCTATATAAGTAATCCATTGAACTAAGAAAGGAATATGTTAGTTCTTCTACAGCAGTTTATTTTATTTTATTTTTAATTTATCTTTGTCATTTAAAACATACTTCTATTAATGGTGGCTTTCCAATTCTATTTAATCAATCAGGATAAAGACCTGCATGTTGCTCAATTTAAGCCATGGCTCACCCCTGCAGTGTAATAGTACTACACATTCTGAGTAGTGTGGCATTTGTGTGTCCATAATACATATACAAAATTTCAGCTCTACCTAATGTATTTATGAATTTAGTAACTGTAATAGTACGTTCTTACTGCACTAATAGTAATCACTTATGCTTTCAGTGTATCCTTCTTGAAATGTTTACTAGAAAGCAGAATGAGTCACTGAGTCTAAATACTTTGTAATGAGCCATGTATATGAAAAGTAAATCAATTCTGGAGTGATGGTAGCAGTTAAAAATGCTTATTTTGGTGCTATGGTAAGCATGGGATTTTTAAAGTACTTTGATACTAAAAAAAAAATCCAGCTGAAATATTTGTCAGCCAATTGTTAAAAGAAGTTTTTTTCCTTCTTCCAGCGGCAATAGATGTAGACCTTAATTTTTTCACAGACCACCTTATTGACTACATGAACTTTGAGGGGAATGAAGTTGTGTTATATATATTGCTCTACAAGTTCATTCTTTACAAGATTGTGTGGCTCCCTCTATTAAAATAAACAGTCTACAGTATAATACAGGATGTACCTCTTTATTTTTCAAACATCCTTTATCTTCTTTACAAAGGTGAAGCCAAGATTACAGACAACTTCTAATATTTCTGAGTGAAAACGCGCTTTGATATTTAGAGCTTAAAAACCTAATTATAAATTATTTAATAATTTATTTATTAAAGGCTGAAATTTTACTTTGGTCAGTTGGATGTGTTCTTTCTTGGACAGAGATATTGCCGCCACCACCACCACTGGGGCAGAGTTCTGTTTTTAAAGTTGAGAATGACTTTTAGGTCACACTGCCTCCTCGTGAATAAATGTTACCATGGATACATAACACATTTCACCAGCTGATACAGTGCATTAGTGAAAGGGATTAAAGTTACATATTTTTCTCTGAACAGAAAATTTAATCAATCATAAGGATGAAGAAGGATTTACCCCTCTGATGTGGGCTGCAGCTCATGGGCAGATAGCAGTAGTGGAATTTCTCCTCCAGAATGTAAGGAAAAAATCACAATTGATTTTGAATTTATTTACTCTTTTGTTTGTTTTGCCTTCCTGAGTTTGTCGATGCTGCCACAAGCTTAGAAGTTTTAACGTTAAGGTCTATGTAAAACCTCAAATTTGCTTCTTTTTTTAAATTGATACTTTGTTTCAGGGTGCTGATCCTCAGATTCTGGGGAAGGGGCGAGAAAGTGCCCTCTCACTGGCCTGCAGTAAAGGATACACAGACATTGTCAAAATGCTGCTCGACTGCGGAGTTGATGTCAATGAGTATGACTGGGTAAGACTCAAGCTTGAATTTAGTCAGAGGGTGCTTTGGTCAGAAAATTGAAGCAGGACATAGCACTGGCTTGAGTTTAAAAATTGTTCTACCTCTTCTGAAATATCTGAGAGTCTCAAAACTTCCACAGGATAGGAGAAGTTGGTTCTACTAGTTCCGACTTCTTAGTAGAAAAAGAATGAGAGTAATGCTGACTTCTTGTAGAAGTGTGATCTTAGCATTTGAACAGTAGACAAAAATTATGGAAGTTGTGAAGATCTAAAACAACCTCATTTTTATAAAACCTAGGAAGTCTCATACTGGTATGTGGAAGCATATTGGTGTGTTAAGGAATTGCAATTGCAGACTGCTTAATCACTAAGTCTCTGAGGCATTTCTCTGCTTTCGCAGAATGGAGGCACACCCTTGTTATATGCAGTACATGGAAACCACGTGAAATGTGTAAAAATTCTTCTCGGTAAGCAGACTGTCCAGACCAAATGATCAGTAATAATGTACAATCAGTTCTCATTATCAGAAATACAAGATTCTATTCCTGTTTTACATAGAAAGTGGTGCTGATCCAACTATCGAAACAGACGCTGGCTATAATTCCATGGATTTGGCTGTGGCCTTGGGCTATCGGAGTGGTGAGTATTGCAAATGTAAATCTTTAAAAAAAAATTTAATTTTTACAGCTCCTCATTTATGTAGCTGCTGTAATGGCCTAGTAGAGGTTTTGCAGCTCTTAACATGTTACCTGTCCTACAAGTCTTAATAATCCAAAATGCATCAGGCCAAAATGGGTAGGAGCTTCCATTCTTGTTCCAGAAAGTCAGGTACTTAGTAAGAAAATGTCACTGACCTGGATCTATCACTGGACACAAATAATGGTGTTTAGGGCTGATGCAGCCATGACTCAGACAAGAGAAGCTAAGCTGCTCCCTCACCCTGTACAAAGCAGTGTATTACTCAACACTGGTAAGAGGCCTGCAGCCCTCCTGAACCCCTCACCCTACTTTACTGGCATGATGTGATGTAGTTTGCAAAACCTTTTTCTTCAGTCAGATCAGCTCCAGCTCTAGTTTGTCCTGGAGGCAGACAGTAATCAGTGAATTATACTATCTCACTTGGTTGTGGAAACCAGAAGCAAAGAAGGGACTCCTTGTTGGTTTTTTCCCTCATTGCTGCTGTCAGTTTGAAAGCTGTGAAATGTCTGCCATTACAGAAATGAATCTAATCAAAAAGGAAGCCCAGCAGTGTATGTGTAGCTTCTTCAAGCAGAGCCCTGTGCTTATGAATGAGCCAGTGTCATGTTTTAACCCCAGGCAGCAGCCAAGTCCCACACAGCTGCTCACTTATTCCCCCACCAAAGAGATTGGGAAGAGAATTGGAAGGGTAAAAGCTGGAAAACTCATGGGCTGAGAAAAAGACAGTTTAATAGGGAAAGCAAAGGCTGTGCACACAAGCAAAGCAAAACAAGGAATTAATTCAGTGCTTCCCATGAGCAGGAAGGTGTTCAGCCATCTCCAGGACAGCCAGATCCCATCATGCAAAATGGTTACTTGGGAAGACAAATAACATCACCACAAATGTCCCCCCCTTTCCTGCTTCTTTCCCCCACCTTATACCCTGAGCATGATGCCACAGGGTCTGGAATATCCCTTTGGTCAGCTGGGGTCACCTGTCCTGGCTGTGTCTCCTCCCAGCCTCCCATCGATCCCCAGTCCCCTCCCCAGTGTGGCAGTACTAAAGGCAGAAAAGGCCTTGGCTCTGTGCAAGCCCTGCTCAGCAATAACAAAAACATCTCTGTATTATCAGTCCTGAGTTCAGCACAAATCCAAACCACAGCACCATGCCAGCCACAGGGAAGAAAATTAACTCTACCCCTGCTGAAACCAGCACAACGCAACTTCACAGATGTCTACATATACGACTGCTTCAAGAGCTCAATCTCAAAGTGGTTCACAGAAGAAGTTTCTAATAAATGTTTGTTTGCCTACTTTCTGTTTGTAGGCTAAAGATTTGCTTTCCGTGTACTATCAGCCTGTTCAAACCAAAGAAATTATGACCCCCAAAAACACCATCCACCTGACTGGGTGTATTGTTTTTGCATTATATAAGGCTTTTATTTTCTGAAGGAATGCAGACCTCCTTCACAGAGTGAATTTATACATACCTGGTTTTGATTACATGATTGCACAGGACAAGCAGGTTTCTGCCAGAAAAAACAGTATAACCCTAAAAATACCAAAAAAATGAACACTAATTAACCTCATCTCTTTCTCTGCTTTAGTTCAACAGGTTATTGAGTCTCATTTATTAAGGCTACTTCAAAATATCAAGGAATAATGGTTGGCTCTTCTGCAGGTGCCACGTCTTGGCTTGGAGATTTGAACTGCTGTTTAGCTCTCTAATTGGTGACAAGAGTTGGTTGTTTTGTAACTTTACCTCAGTTCAACTATTTGCTGGTTTTATTTATGCTTTTTAGTGTTCTTCCTCTTCTTTCACTGTTGTTAATACAAATAGGCAATGTCATCCTTTCCTTAAATACATTTTATATAATCTTAGAAGAAAGAGTCAGTTGTCGTGCATGAAGAACTTTGTAAATAAACCCAGTTTTGACCATCTAAATTTTAGTTTACACTGAGTGCAGTGGCACTATGCTAAGTGTCCTACTTCATTATATCATTGATACATATTCACAGGAAGAAATGTGTTTAGATACTGAGGTATATCACCATAGAAGATAGATATCTGTACTGTTAATAATACCAAAGTGTGCACTGTCTGTGAAGTTTTTGAGGTCCCCGGGTAATATTGATCCTGGCTGGAGCCAGGACAGGGCTCATTTTTGCAATAGTGAGGAGGGGGCTAGGACCCAGAGGTTATTCTACGTTGCCTCACCTCATTGCTAAGAGAAGGAGGAGGTCCCTTCCAGGGAGGAGTTCCTGCCAGTCAGGGAGGAGTGGCTGCAGTGGGGGCAGTCTCGCTGCAGTGAGCATTTTTGCATGTGAATCACCCTCTCTTTTGTACGTTTTTGTTATTAATATTGTTGCTGTTAATGTTTGTTTTCTTACCTCATTACTGTGTCCAATAAATTTTTCTTATCTCAACCTGTGATCTTTACCTTTTTTTGCCTCAAATTCTCCTTTCCATCTCACCCCAGGGGAACACAGACAGGGAGTGGGCAAGCAAGCAAGAGGCAATGTGGTTTCAAGTGCCTCAGTGGGTGCACTAAACTGGGCAGTACCATTCCTAAACCACAGCAGTCTTGTTTGGTGCCCAATATGGGACAGAAAGGATTGAGATTACAGATCTGACCAGAGAGGACTGGAAACAAAATTGATCTAAGCATTTGCTGTACTCAGTAGGGAGCCACTGGTCAGTGTTGCTTGGTCTTTTGGTGTGGGTGTTGTACCTCACCCTTTATATATTCCTCTATGTGCTCCTCCTGATGCTATTTTTCAGAGGATGGAGAGAGATCAGGACTGTTGTGTTGCTGTACTGTGTGACATCACTTTATGGCATGATAACAACAACGGCAGTGAGGGTCATTTGGGATATGCATTCAGTGCTCCTCTCCTACCGTTACCTCAGGCACTGCATTTTGGGACTCCATTAATAGTCATGTCCAATCTGGCACGGGGGAACTGGAGAGGACTATTTTCCCCATCTTCTCATTCCTGTTACAAGAGCTTTTGAGAATTTTGAATTCCCTTTGGATGTTAAGGAGAGCATGTTCTTGTTGCAAGGTCTGCCAGGTCTCCTCAGTACGGTCTACATCATGTTTAGATATTTCTAGGGAGGTTAGTCAGACATCTGCCCTGAGGGTGGGTAGTCATGAGTGGCATGGAATGTGGGAGAAAATGGGCCAGCTTTTGAAGGATTATTGTGCTTCAGTGGTTTGGAAGTTCACCCCTGTCAGGAAAATCCACAAGCGCCAGAGGTTTATGTCCAAAAATGAGACAGAGGAGCCCTTCAACTTTATTCGAATAAAGGGAGGGAGTCCACTGGGGCTCCCTCGGTGTTTCGGAGGGCACAGCCTCCCTTTTGTCCTAAACTCCCAGCCGCACATGTCCCTCTTCCTTTCTCCACTGGCTGAGGTACTAGGAAGTTACAGCGTTCCTGAACTTTGAACCTCTTATTTTACTCCACAGTTCAGAAGTTCAGGCTTGTGCAAATCCTTGTCTATCTCGGGAGCCAAGCTGTCTAGGCTCTGCCTCAAAACTGCTGCTTGCAGTTAGAGACAGTAAGATCCCTTTCAAAGACATTAACACTCATACCTTCACCCATCAAATTACTTGTAAAGACATTAGCACACACCTTTCCTCTCACCCCTGAACAACTGCAGCCGTTTTAGTTATTGTTATCTATAGTAATAATACAAAAGCATAAAAGTACCACTTAAGAAAATACGTAAGGAAAAGAAAGAGAAAGAAATTGTAAGAGTAGAAAGGTTGTTGCAATTTAGATGTCTGTTGGTTAAACTGATGTTCACAATCTTCTGGCACCCTGACTGCCAGTGCTGGGATGGATGTTCAACAGGGAGGTCCCTCCTACACGTCATGCCACCAAAGCTGCATGGAGTAAGTCGGTCTTGCTGATCACACAGCTTGGTGTGCCTCCAGTTCTCTCTAGTCTGCCACAGGGGGAGGGGAGTCTTAATGAGCAGCATCTGGCTTCAGTGGGAACACTGACAGCACCTGACTTCTTTCCACCACCTGACTTCCACTGTTAGTCCTGGCACAACTAAGCCAACGCATCGTAGGTTGAAATTTCCCTTGGTACAAGAAAGTCTAATTGCAAGTACAGAACTCCTAGCTCCTAAATATCCTTCATGCAGTGGCTGAAAGCAGGTATCAACTGTATGGCAAGAAAAGCCACATCCTCCTTCAGCCCCTTTGGATTATAGAATATCTCAAGTTTAAAAGGACCATACAGAGCATTGAGTCATTCCCTGCTCCTTGCAGGGTGATCCCTATGGGTCCCTTCCAACTTGAGATACTCTATGGCTACCGCAGACTTAATCATATGACTAAGCATCATCCAGATGCTCCTTGAGTGCTGACAGGCTTGGAGATCATTCTTCTGTTCAGTGACCAACCACCTCCCTCATGGTCAGTCTGAACTTTTCCCTGATGCATCCAACTCCTTATATCCGATCTCTGGTTACCAGACATGAGATCAGTGCCTGCCTCTCCACTTCCTTTCATGAGGAAGCTGCAGGCTGTCATTAAGATCACCTCTGTCTCCTCCAGGCTGAACAGACCAAGTGACCTCAGCTACTCCCTGTACAGTTTCCCCTCAAGGCCCTTCACCATCCTCATGGCCCTTCTTTGGACACTCTCCAATAGTTTTATATCTCTCTTATCCTGTTGCACCCAGAACTGCCCCCAGCACTCGAGGTGAGGCCAACCCAGCCCAGAGCAGAGCAGGACAATCCCATCTCTTACCTGGCTGATGCTGTGCCTGATGCCCCCCAGGACATGGGTGGCTCTCCTGGCTGCCAGGGCACTGCTGACTCATGTTCAACTTCTCCCCAGTCCAAGCCCTCACATCTCTTTTTGCAGGGCTGCTCTCCAGCCTCTTGTCCTCCAGTCTGGGAGATGTCCCAGTGTAGCTGTTCAGCTAAAACAGCAATTCAGATTTTGAAAGCAGTTGAAAAAAATCAGACAATGTTAACTGATTTTCTGGGACTTCTGCACTTAATCAAAGTGACAGTGAATGATAGGACATACTAGTTTTGCACAAGTAATAGATAAGCTTCTGAAAGAGATGTGTCAGCAGCTCTTCCTCAACAGTACACAGGGCTTTTCCCCATGTAATGTTCACGGTTCCAAGCATTTCTCCATTGTGTCCACTAGAGGTCTGGCATCCACTGACATCCATACACCCCTAATCCCTGCCTCTTCCCCAGTCCATGGGTAGTGAGCCCTACCTCCAAGTTCCTGTATTTCTTGTATAGTGTCTCTACTATGCTATTTTTTTCTGTTTGAAAATAAATCCATACATGAAGGAAATGAGTACTATTTAAAGAATATGCACTGTGATTCTGATGAAAGGGACTGGAAAGTTGGAGAACAATCCAGCCAAGTTGTCTGAGTCAAAGCCAGAGAAATAATGAATTGAAAATGCTAACTTTGAAATAACAAAGTGACTGAATATACAAAAGGGGAAAATGCAGAAAAAAATTCCAAACCTATATGGATTAAACCTGAATTTCTGGCTAAATTTCCCTCTGACTCTATGTACTGAAGCATCTGTGGTACATTGGGTCAGAATTAACCTCTGAAAGATTGTGCAAGAGCCAGTGCAGAGATGCATTTCTTTCATGGTGCTGAAATCTAAAATGGAATCAGCCTTAGGGGAAGTGAAGCAAAAAAATGTAACTGACCTTGCCAGTGTTGGTGAAATTCTTGCTCCATTATCTGTCTCCCAGATTTTAACACCTGTATTCTTAGGTAGCATTTACACCAGTTTTATTGTATCATGCATGATTAAATCACATGAAAGAAACAGCAAATCTGACATGCCTTGGAAGCAAGAGAGAAAAAATGTTTCATAATCAAAATCCAGGAAAATAAGTCTCTTGTAAGTAATTTTAAAGTAAAATAACATGAAGTGGCAATTACTGTAAAGCTGTGTATTAAAAATACTGAGATTCAATGTCCTTTGTAAAAACAAATGCTGAACTTCTACATTTTTTGAAAAGTAATGCAAATAAAATGCAAATTGTTTCCTTGAGATATCTCATGTATAGACAAAACTACATCATTATGCATAAAGAATACAATTTCCTTTTTCTGTATTATTTGTGTTACAGGAAAGTACTTGATCTAAATAATGAACTTTCAATATCTGCTTTGTCTTTTGTCTTGAATTTCAGTCAGTGATGAGATAATACATAGGAAATAAAACTGACTAATTCTTAACTATTGCCTCAAAATATATCCTAGAAAAAGCCTTTTTTAATTATATGTGAAGACATTGGAGTAGAGGAATGTAGATTAGGACAACACAATTTAAATTTCTTCCATTTTTTTGCTGCAGAATTTCAAACAATTGTCAGATAGTCATCACAACACCTCCCACAAGAGTGAGTACAAAGGTGAAGATGGTAATCTTTCAGAGGCTATTTCCTGAATTATAAGCCCTTTCTACTGTGTATCATTATGCTGCAAAGGGTACATGGAATTGAAGTTTTCTGTGGCTCTTCTGAGGACCCTGCAGGAACCAACCGGCACTATTTCATAAGCTAAAACTCAGACACCCTGAGGAAAACTTAATTAAGAGTTAGCAAACAGGGGAAAAAAAATCTATGCAAAGAAAAAGATTTACTCACAGGAAAAAATCCCTGTGTAAAAGCACAGGCAACTGTTGATTATGCAATATTAACAGCATGCTTCACTCCACATACTTTGTGTTTCTCTGAGGCACAACAATGAATTTTTGTTTCTCTTGGTGTAAATACTTCTCAATGTTCATTTTTCTTTGTTTATAGTGGTAAAAATTGTAAGTGGTGGGAATTTCAGCATTGGTTAAGTGTTCTGAAAGGTCAGTCTTTTGATTTGCTCTAGTGAATGATTTCTGTAGCCTCTGATGGTAGTGAGAAGACACTATGACTCACCTTTGAACCACACCCATAGGTCCAAAGGCAGCAGTGTTTCCTTGTCTCAAGACCAGAGGAGTTTGAAAATTCTGCAGTCAGAATCTTAATTCCAAGTTGATTTTCTCCAAAGTTTTTACCAAAAGCTCTTTCCTCTGTAACTTCTTACAGTAATTGGTCATCTTTTACATTTGAACTTGAATGACAGTATGCTCTCTTTCAGATTATTAAGATACATATATATATCCATAATAAGTTGCTTTTCCTGATTAACTAAATTATTTTTTGCCAAATTCAGTGTGCAGCATGTAAACACAGATGCCATGAACTCTGCTCACAAAGCAGATTGCCAGCAGTTTCATGTAGTAGTAACAGCCAAATGCTTCAGAGCTGCACAAAGTCTTTGTCTTATTCATTCCCGTTTGACTTTGCAGGGTATTCTGGTTAATCATGTACAATGTTAGCATTACTATTTGCATGTAAATTTGATGAGCACTTTGTAACACTCTTCCCTGTCTGCTCTGGTTTTCCCTGGGGCTGTTACTAGTTCCACTCTGTTGCCTTCTTTGTTCATCTGTCTTGTACTTTGAATTCCCCACTTGTATTTCTGAGACAGTTACAGAAAGCAGCAACCTCCTGCCAGACCTTCCCAGGGTAGAGCATAATCTCCCTTCAGCCCTCCTGTGGGTTTTTCCTTGGTATTTAAAAAAAAAAAAGTCTGTATCCGACACCTCCTTACGCCACACAGGGAGCAGGTGCCCACAGCAGGGAGCCAAGTGATGGAAGACAGGGCCTCTGCTCTTCACCTTTCCATGATCCACGAGAGATGATCTCAGCTCCCCACTGTGGCACTAGAGGCAAATTCTGTCCCAGGGCCATGATGGAAGTGCCCCATGACACTCTTATTTTCCCAAGAGAACTCAGCAGTTGCTAACCCAATGGTATTCCTGCAGTAAGAAATAATGTTCCACAACTCCAAGATGAAAATCAGGCATTGAACCTTACTCTTAGCTGAGAAACAACAGGACACAAACTTTTACTTACAGCATGCACCAATTCTGCATTTTCAGAGTAACTTCATTGTGCCTTGGTCCTACAATCAACCTTTAATCAATCTTGCTTCTTTAAACCCT
The DNA here is from genome assembly GCA_013400955.1 of Drymodes brunneopygia. Classification (NCBI taxonomy): domain Eukaryota; kingdom Metazoa; phylum Chordata; class Aves; order Passeriformes; family Petroicidae; genus Drymodes; species Drymodes brunneopygia. The sequence goes on from VZTZ01031686.1 coordinate 46,415, forward strand.
GATGATGCTTAGCTCACAGCCTGAGGAAACAGCTGTAAATTAAAGCCAAAACTATTACTCATCTTCCACAACTGTTCTACAACAGTACCTGGAACAAAAAATGCCAGAAGTAGAGGAACTGTGAAAGTTTATCCTAATTCTAAGTGACTTGTTTTAGCTAAGTAGTTTATATTCGCAGCTCTAGTCTACCCCTAGCATCAACCAGATGTAACTCCATATTCTCATGAAACTGAAAGGAATAGGAGATAGGAAAAAATCAAACAGAACAGACTGTATTTACTGAAATGATAGACTCATGTTCTGCATTTTTAACTACTAAGCTAATGTTAGGGACATTCCAGCAGTTTTCCCTGAACACTGTGGACCAGACTTTTTTCCTTTACAACAACAGTATAAATCACTGGAGTGCAGACACTGCCCATCACTAGAATGATCATCATTAGTATTGTTATAGCAGTTCCGCTTGCATGCACCTCCTGCTGTGCAGCACATAATGCTTTCAGGAAGTACACTGCTCCATCTGGCAATGAATGTATAACTGGGTGAATTAGGAATCCAGTCACTTGGAACTTTAAAGATCAAAGATATTGTTAGGGGCTAGTCCTACGAATGACGTCTGAATAGATCTTTCTGTTGAGGGTTATTTGTCACCAAATTAAGCTAGCAACTCTCCAGGCATACAGGACTGTAAAGCATGTCAGTCAATCTTCTGCAGATGAGCAGTGATGAGGCCAACCATGTATGCAGAAATCAGCAGGGAAGGTTGCAGACCCCAACAGAAAGGAAGATGCAAACTGGACACAGCAACAAGGTGGATTACAGCTGTGGGACTGCACTGTACAGCTCATCCTTTTCCTGCAAGAATAAACCTAAGTAATCCCTAAATAATCCTCTGGAAAGAAAAACCTGACCTGCATTGTGGGAAATATTGTTTTGATTATATTAATCAACTGTACATGCTCTTTTTTTAGCACTGAAATCAAAGCATAGCAAATACAATCACATCACATGCTTTTCACAGCCTACAAAATTTTCTAGCACATCAGCTTTTCTATTTCATAAATAGAAAATGGAGCTTACAGAACAACACCAGTTGTTTCACACCAGTTCTAGTATATATCATTGCCAAGCATTTTAGGAGGACCTATCATACCATCTAATGGCTGGACTCAGCCTTGTGTATTATTGTCAGCTAAAGGACACTGAATGATGGGCAGTCTGCGGGCACATTTGATGTCCCAGAACTTACTCAGGCTTCCAGTACCATGGAAAAATAGGCAAGCTTTAGCTAAATCTCATAGATCCTTCCACCCCACTTTTGTAGCCACTAGGCTACACACAGACTGTCCTGAATGTTACAATCTAAGAGATTCAACACACAGTTGTTTCTGAAAATGCATCACAAAAATGGCTTGCTTATCTACTCTGCAACTGTGGTCTAATGTCTATCCCAAATACAGGGTAAGATCACAGGCATAACACCACCATCGTCTCCAAAAAGGCTTTTGTTTAGAAGTATTATGATTTTCTGTTCATATAAAACATTTCAAGAAGGTCCACAGCATCCCAGAAAAAGGTATCGGTGCATCCTTGAAGCCTTGCATCCCCACTGGAATTTAATTTACAGCCTGCTTACATAGTTTGTCCGTCAAATATACTATATATGCTGACGAAACCAGAGAGTTGCCAAGGTGGGACATAATCAGAAATAAAAACAACACCAGGTTTTGAAATAAATAATCACCTATTTTTCAAGGAACAAATTATTAAAATAGGACAATGCTAAAATATGAGAAACAAATATAATTTGAGTAAAGGGTCTGTTGTACAAATGCATGGGCTGACGCACTAAAGCAGAATGACAATCCATCTAGAATACAGTTCCTGACAGAGGTCAACCTATACACCAGTGCATACGTGCACAAGGTCACATCTAAGCTAGTCTGAATTTTGTATGCCGGTGGAAGATGATGACTCAGTGAATCCTGAGACCTGTAAGCTAGTCTAGCTTCTACACAGTAAAAACACCCCCACCCCCTACCCCCNACATGGGGATTGTTTATCCGAATGTTGCCCCCAACATATGCCAAAGGCAAACCCCGGCTGCATGAGCTGGCTATGCTGGTTTCACACTGTTTAGGAGCTTCCCTAAACCAGAAAGAACTGTACTAACTACTGATTCCTAACACTAACTGGTGCAAAGTAGGCGGGAGGGAAAGAAATGAATTGTCAAATTAACTCCTCCCTGGTGCTTTGGATACCAACTGTCCCTGGAACAAAAACTTGTAATGGACATCTCAAATTTAATAAGCCTGCCACTCTGCTGACACAATTGTTCAATTTTTTTCATTTCATCTCATTTTTACTTTAGGCTTGAATCCTACAAACACTTACATTCACATTACCTTTACAGGATCAGGAGCCTTGAGTCAGTAGCTGTCTCTCCTTGTACATTTATATAAGACTTGTGCCTGGTGGGGGCAGATAAATGCCACCACTGTAACGCAACAAAATGAGTTGACCAACCTGTACAGGTGAAGCCAAACAATGCTAGAAACCAGCACAAATGCAGAAGTCTTTAAGATGCAGTTGTTCATGGTAAGTATCAAAAAAATGGCTCCTAACCATGTAAGTCTGCTCACCGTGCATCTTAGCTACATTACGCAGCTATATGGCTCTAATGAGGCATTATCATTTTTAATTCCTCCTAGTCCTGCAGAGGCAACAATACTGAAGAGACAAGGAAGATATTCACCACCACACACATTTTAACACTATTCTACTCTACTGTAACTACCAGTCACAGCATCTGTGTAACAGTCAAACACCAATGTCACACAGCTGGCATAGATTTTGGCACCCCCAACCACCTTATTATCTTTCTTTTTACAGTCATAAGAAGCCCTCCTACATCTCAATTGGGTTCTTAAAGGTGGCAGTAGTCTTGCTTATACAGTTACTAGAAAACTATCACAAAACAGCAGCTCACAAGACATTACTGTTGAGACCTCTGACTGTCCAGTCCTACTCAGTTACACCTGCATTTGCCTGATGCAGTTTCTGGAAATAACAGGAAAGAATAGCAGTCCCTGGAGCTGCAGCTTAAAACTTAAACAGCTCCCTCTGCTTCACTTGATACTTTCAACAACTTCAAACCTTGCTTAATCTTACTGCATCAGTTTAAACTCAGTGATAACATGCAGGTGGCAAATACTTGCCACAAATTATACATTGGTTGTGAAGCAGCATACTGACCAGGTGTGCAGGGCTGAAATTTTTGAGACTCCAGCATAAGCCTTATAGACATTGTTAACTCAGGTGCAACTTACACAGACGGTGTTAAGACCTGTTAACTCAACTTCCGGTGTGTCCTAAAAATATGGAGTAGGATACTACCTTTTCCCAGAAAAAAACCAGCACTGTTCAGTAGAACTGCAGAATAAGAACCTCAAGTGCAGCAGATACTTCCACATTCATCTGCCAGTATCCTGCAGTGTACATCAAATTCCTGTGTGAGACATGTTGCAAATCTTGGTTATCAGGTATCAAAAACAAAAGCTTTGGCACGATCAAACTAACCTTCAACCGATTTGAATAGCAGTAAGATATCCTAGAATTCTGCCTTCCACCCATGTAAGAAAGTTATAGACATACACTATAATCATTAGTGCCTATACCATGACAACACTAATTGTTCAACAGTTGTTCTGATTTCTTTGGATTCACTAGCAACACAAAACATTTGAGCTGTAACTCATCTGTTGAAGTATTTCTAATCCCTGCACTACACATTGTTAGAGTGGTTTTCACTACCAGGATACCTCAGGTGCAATGTAAAGGGAGTGTAAGTTACTTCTGTTAAATCTCTTACCAAAAAAAATGATTGTAGCAAGATGGTACAGTAACAATATTATGTAAGATGTCTTCCTTCTATTCAGTAACATTATTTTCTAACGATTATCCATGCATGAAGGCAGAATATTAGCAGAGCAGTTAAAACTTTTGTGATGAGACTATAGGTACGATGTTACCAAGAAACCACAGCTTTAAGTCAATTAGAATACACAGAAATAGTTATACTCCTGATTCTCAGAGCTTCCATATACATCCACTCTTCATCCATCTTTAGTTACTGAATTCAACTCACAGTCAAACCAATCATGGTACTCCCTCATGCTACAGACAGTTCACCTAAGCTAAAGCTTAGTGAGCATGGCTCAGCTGCACCATAAGCTTGATTCCAATCTCTGTTATTGGTCAGGATCTTTCAACCATCATAGCCAGTAGAAAACATTTTCACCAGTTCTCACTGATTGCTAGATGTGACTGAAATGGTAGAAAAGGAAGAAAGAGTAGCTCAGAAAAATTAGAAGCCACATTGAATGTATTAGTTAAGTGCAAGACATGTTGATTATTTATTAATGTTTTAGAATACCTAGCTTAGAAATCTCTCCTCTTTACATATACCACTATCTTGCCAGTCTATTTCAGAGCTTCATGTGACAGAATCTGAACATTCCCTTAGCCTTCTAAAAATTAAAAAAGCTCAGTAGAAACACAGGCATCTGTTTTCATTTCTCCATTGTCCAAAATATTTGGAATGGAGAGCCATTTTCCTTGAGAAAAACTAGATACAAATCCGTAATGGCATAATTATGGTACCGTTCTTAGTTTCTAGTAATTAATGACATATTAGGAAAACCATAACCAAACTCCTTACCAAGAGAAAAATAATTGCAGTATTTAGTCCAGGATTGAACACTAAGTTAAACATGAAGCCTACTATAACCTTGCAAGATAGGTACTTTACTTCCATTTAGACTCTGCTATAGTCAAGAACACATTTTGCTCGTACCTTTATCCTCAGTCTAAATCTGAAGATGTAATTATGCCAGTATTTCCTGACTGGGAGTGTACTGGGAACATACCTTGCACAAAGATTTCCACAGGCATGTCACATGGCTATTCATCACTAGATTAGCCTTACTTTGCACTTCAAAGACACTGCTCTAGTAAGGATTTTATTTTTTAAGCACCAAATATATGTCTATTAGAGGGGGAAAGGCTAATAAGCAAGGCCCAAAGTTACTTCATAAGACAGAAACCAGTAAGAAGTATTTAAGGGCTACAATGGCTTAAAGCAAGTATTTATGTGGGCTAGCATATCTGAATCATAGTACAGGTAACACATTGATAAAAACCCAGCATGTCTTTTATTTATTCAACAGGTCACAGGAAGTCTTGCAAGCTACTCTGCAGAATTTGGTTTTTACCTTATACACAGCAATTACATTTGCCATCCTCATTCCAAAAGTCAAATTCACACAGGCCTAGTTTTTCTACCTTATTGCCACAATTCAATGAATGCACTTTTTTAGCTAATTCAATGCCATGAGTACAGTTTATTGTTGAAGTACTTGCAAACCAAGACAAGTGCTCTAAAATTGTTAATCAAAGTTCTTGCACTGGACTTCAGCCATGTCATGCTCACATTAGTCTGCTGTCTTACCTCAAACCACAGTTTTAGAGCTTGAACAAGCTCCTCCACTGTTTCTCAATGCGTTACACCATTACTAACATGCTTGGCAAGTCAGATACAGACCCACCCTTTCCCAGGCACATGGAGAGCTTTTCTACGGCTACAGCAAAGTCTTACCCTGAATTTCACCCTCGACAAGTTACAGTGAATCTACACTTCCTGAAGTATTTGCTCTAGAAACCTTAGAAAGTTGGTAGCTGGGTGCTCTTCTATCCTAGCTTACCTTCTACTATGTAAGTGTTCTGATCTATCATTAATATCAATGACTCACAAACATGAAATTTAGCTCTCACCCCTGGAAACTCCAGCTACACAGAGGTCAGAATGGAATTTAAAATGCCTTTCTTTTGCCCTAAAAAGTTATCTTTTCCTCTGAAACACAACAAAAAACTCAAAAAGCAGTAAAAGTAACACATTCCTGAAACACTCAAATTATTAATTAATAGATCTGAAGCTGGTAAAGACAGACTTAGTTAAGAGCCACTATCAATTCTATTCAGGCTTTTCCCCCTCTGTGCTTCCTTCCCCCACATTACTGATGGTTTCAGGTAAGTAAAATTAAAACGGTATTGTTTTACCCATTAAACAGTTATGCCCTGCAAATACCTATTAAACACTCACAGACAACAAAAACTTAACGTTTGCATGTAGCTCCCCAAGGCCATGAAGAACAGCAAGAAGCAGTTGGCTAGTCAAAGTTCTTCCTCAGCTTGCATGTTTTATGTTGTATTAAGCCACCATTAACTGTTGCTAAAATACAATTCTATTTCTTAAATTCAGTAGGTTACAAAGTGACTTACAGCCTACCTAGTTCTAACCTGCAAACACCAGAAATTCACCAATTAAGTCCAAAATGTTCCATTATGCACAAAAATTTTTTTCAAGAGTCAGCTTTTTAACATAGCAAAAGGAAGATGCTCTGCAGAAAAGCAAAAGCTTTTAAGATTGTTTAATATTTAGGTCCATTTTTGTCCTTGATTTGTCCAAAAAGTCACACAAGAAACTTTGTTTTATATTTTTATTGTATGTCAAAGTTCATTAAAGCTGAGTGTTTGTTTGTATACAAGTTACTTGAAAAACGTGTCTAGGCAGAAATTTGTTAGCAATCTGACTTATTTAAAGCATAGTTTTGTTCAATCGGGCCACAAAAATAATATTGTGTACAAGCAGTAACTAAGGAGCTGTAGATTCAAGGAGTTTCCACATATCACAGATCTTGAGATCTCATCAAGGCAGTCACAATATAAAATAGCAGCTCCATGTAGCTTTTTCAAGTTTTAATTTTATTCAGGAGGTGACAGTTCAGTTTGCCTCATTCTTCGAAGCTTCATCGAAGTTTTCAACAAGATCTAGAAAAAGATTGTTGGAATTAAAGTTTGACCCACTTCCCCATTACCAAACATTTTGGGTTTGAATTTTTTTCCACAGATTCTACTTCATATCAAGTTTTCACACCATAAAAACTTTCAGCCTGTAAAATACAGAGGAGATAATTTTTAAGAGCTTCAAGGTTCATCCTCCTTGCTCAACCAAAGAAATTTTGGATGGTTCATTAAAAAGTACAGTTCTAAAAGCATTTAACTTCACTATAACCACAACTGGGCAGTGATTCTTACAAGGTAGTTTCTTATGGAATATTAGATAATGATCTTAGTCATAGCTATTAGTTCAACATAGGACCAAAATGCTAGCTCAAACTGCTAAGTTTCTCATGGCATCTGAAATAAATAATCTACCCACCAAAATTCTGTGACAGCAAGTGACTAGACAACACTCTTACTATCCCTGGCCTGATCGTACATTATGTATAAGATCTCTCAGGAAAATTCACTTTTTTTTCCTCCACTGCATGTTTGTTCTTACCTGGAACTTCATCATCATCATCTTCACCAGTAGCAAGTGGTGCTTTTCCGTCCACAGCTGCAAGAGCAAGTAGTTCAAAAGTGTCATTCAAGGTCACCACAGGCATTTTGATTTCCTGTTTAGCTTTGTTTTTGAAAACATTACCAAAGATTCTGGGCTAAGCTGCAATGCTTTATCCAGTTTTGTAAATAAAAATCTGTACCTAACATACAAAGTTCACATTCCCTATGTTACTGATAATACTCAAACAGCCCAGTAGTGAAATCAAAAGATGCATGCTGAACAATATACTAGTCAACAACTTGTGTCTAGGTTTATGAATGCCCTTCGTGACAGTAACTTCCAAACACAAGTGCAGAAATTGGTATTACCAGTTTTTCCTAGAAGTAGGTTAGTTGATGGACTACCACATGGCTCTTAAATTCACATATTTTACATCAACGTTTTAAGGAATAGAAAGGATTTTATTATCCTACACATCCAAAGGTGCAATTGTGAAGTTGCAGGCAGACACACAACTGGAAGTACTTAAAAGCTGTTACTGCTCCCTGGCAAAGTCAGAGGAATATGGAACTGGACACACAATTTTACACTGTGGCTGAGATGACCTAGTGATCCGGCCCACGTTTGCTGACTCAGTAATTTCTTTACCCATTCCGGTTGTATTTGACAGAGGCAGTGAAACTTAACCATATCCGCTCCAGCAGACCAGTGAGCACCTGCTGAACTGGGCAGCAGTATAATGCTAAGAACGGGTATCTCAGGTGTCTGGGTGCCTCTGCTACTACTCTACAACTCTTCTTAGCTGTACTAACAAAGTTGAGTTGTCTCATACTCTCTACTACCTCAGTTTCTAACAAAAGTGTGAGGAAAAAGAAGGGTTCTTACTAGACCTGAACACTAACTTCTAGAGAACCAGGACTGATGAATGCATAAACTTTGTTTTGAAAGGGCTTGGGACAAGGACATCACTAATGTTCATCTGTTTCTTTAAGCAGTAGAAAGTTGTTAAAGCTTAAGTGCATCTTAATGTTAAAAATAACATTTTAAAAGCAAACCATGTTATTCCGTCCCAAGTTACCTGCGTTCTTTCTCATCCCCCAAAACCAGTCCAAATTTAGTTTAGCACCTGCAGTCAGCACAGATGCTTCACTCATTGATGTTAGGCTTCCAAATCTAGCTGACAATGCTGAAGAGAAAGTTTGTGCAACTAGTCTGGCATTCACTCTTAGCGGAAAGAAACTGCCATTTACTAGAACATAAAAAGCAATCACTTCAAACAAGCTGCCCTCTTTCTAAAACTCCATAGTTTAGCTTAGAATATATTATCTCCTATAATTAGGTTCTCATTGTTACCAGAAGACAGAACTTCAGCAATTATTCTAAATCCTTCAAGTCCTTTTTTTTTCAAGCCCTACTACTATCGCAAGAAAGTCACACAGGACATTAGAAGAAAGTATTTGAGGCTCATGGAAAAAAATACTTTACCCCACATCTTGAAGACTACTTCTAGCAAAAATTTTTTCATTGGTAAGTTGACAGGAGGGTATCATCAATTTTAGGATTGTAAAGGGAGGCTGCTTTGTTGGTCACAAAGCAGAGGAAGAAAAAAAATTAACAATCAAGTTAGAACAGGACACAGTGTTTTTTCCATGTTTAGGCTCTTCCATACCTTGAAAGGAATGGGCTTAAGATATTTCAGAAAGTAGGAAGACTACATACAGGACACATGGAATGGACCCAGTATCAACAAGTCTTTCACTCCTCATTCTCATCCCGTAGCAGCAGCACCTTTTTCAAACACTACATATTTAAGTCCCTCCTCTACTCTCCCCAGTTTTAGAAGGCACAAACGTTCAAATGTCTTTTTACTATTTCAAATATGGAATAGGAAGTTGGTGTATCTAGCTTAATGTTCCTATCAGCCCTGTTCTCTACATGGTTCTACACATGCTGAAATTATAAATACCGTGTAATTCCTTCCTAGCTGTCAAAAAGCCCATATGAGAGATACCTTCATCACACCACTGAGGGAGAAAAGCAATTGCATGATACCTTTTCTGTCCCTTTCCCCATTACTTATGTTTTCATTTGAAGTATCAGAAGACATATACTCAGGCTTATCTTTCTTTAAAGCCTAACTCTTACAGAGTACTTAATCCACTGAGCTTTAATGAACAAGGTATGTTAAAATATGGCAGCCACATCAAGAAGGAAACTACCAGAAAATCAAGTCTGGCTACAGTTTTCCAGCGCTAACCCAGCTATAAGACATACTAACAGGTGACTTTGCTTTACTGAGTCATACTTGCCATTGGGTATGAGCTATAAATAGAATTGATTTTAAAGAGTTTGATTTCTTTATAAGCATTTTATAACATGCTTGCAGACAACAAGAGTGCACAGAATGTCACTGCTGCTACAGAAATAAGCCTCATGTCAACTGCCAGCATGAAACACATTCAAATTTCCACCTACATTGCTTGGGTAGGGCTTCTGCCAGTCTCCTGAGGCTGGTCAGACTGTCAGCTCCGAGCTGGTTTAGGATGCTAGGCAGCATTTCTGTCAGCTGCTTTGTCTCAGCATGGCCAGTGATAGTGAAAGTGTTAGCAGCCAGGGATGCCTGAACTTTAGGGTTATTGAAGTGAATGACTGTTCCTTGGTTGGTAAACATATTTACCTGCAAGGGAAAAAAAACCCCAAAACCAGTATTTCAAGAAGTTTAGCATGATTTTTCAATTTAACAGGAAACTAGTTGATGTTCCTANGGATTTTCCAATTTAACAAGAAATCAAAGCCCCATGAAGACCTACTGATAATTTACAGACAACTTTAGGACCTATGTTACTTACCAGAAAATGGATTTTAATACATGTTCTATTTATATATAGAAATTATTTTTTCGTTTGAAGTGATTACCTCTTCAATTCCAGAAATATTGTTGACTCCCAGTTTCTTCAATGAAAACTGAAGTTTTTTATCATCTGCTGTAGCTGTTCTGTGAACAACCTTCTTCTTTCTGCGGGCAGTACCCTTTGCAAAACAAAAATAAATTACAAGTTAAAACTTCAGTAGTTCTCACAAGCTCTAATTCTAAGGGCTGTAAAACTACTTTACAATATCTACAAATCAACTTAACATAAGAAGTTCTGCTCCTGTGTTTCAGTGCATGCAACCCTGCTGCCCAACTGCACTGCAGCAATCTCTCTTTTCCACTAAACCAAGATTTTCACATGTGTGAAAAGCATGAGGTTTTAGGAAGCAATNCAAATTTCCACCTACATTGCTTGGGTAGGGCTTCTGCCAGTCTCCTGAGGCTGGTCAGACTGTCAGCTCCGAGCTGGTTTAGGATGCTAGGCAGCATTTCTGTCAGCTGCTTTGTCTCAGCATGGCCAGTGATAGTGAAAGTGTTAGCAGCCAGAGATGCCTGAACCTTTGGGTTATTGAAGTGAATGACTGTTCCTTGGTTGGTAAACATGTTTACCTGCAAGNAAAAAAAAATAGTATTTGAAACAGTCTAGCAGGATTTTCCAATTTAACAAGAAATCAAAGCCCCATGAAGACCTACTGATAATTTACAGACAACTTTAGGACCTATGTTACTTACCAGAAAATGGATTTTAATACATGTTCTATTTATATATAGAAATTATTTTTTCGTTTGAAGTGATTACCTCTTCAATTCCAGAAATATTGTTGACTCCCAGTTTCTTCAATGAAAACTGAAGTTTTTTATCATCTGCTGTAGCTGTTCTGTGAACAACCTTCTTCTTTCTGCGGGCAGTACCCTTTGCAAAACAAAAATAAATTACAAGTTAAAACTTCAGTAGTTCTCACAAGCTCTAATTCTAAGGGCTGTAAAACTACTTTACAATATCTACAAATCAACTTAACATAAGAAGTTCTGCTCCTGTGTTTCAGTGCATGCAACCCTGCTGCCCAACTGCACTGCAGCAATCTCTCTTTTCCACTAAACCAAGATTTTCACATGTGTGAAAAGCATGAGGTTTTAGGAAGCAATACATCACAGTATTTATTCCACAAATTTCATGGTTTACTGCAGCATCTTAGAAAAGGGAAGTTGTGAATTTACCCTTGCTAACCCAAGTTATCACAAGACATAAAACTGAAAAATGAACAATTTTAAGCAATTTCCAAAAGTTATTTGTTTTTCCTTCGATCACCTTTCTTAAATTACAGCCAAACTTTGGTAATATTCAGAGGCCATAAAGCTATGAACACATCATTAACTAATGAAAACGAGGAAAGTAAAAATTTTTATTCTAAATAGCCATCTCATATCTGATGGATTTACATATTTGAAGCATGCCTACTTTTCCGAAATATTTCATAAATGCATTATTAAAAATTCTTTTACATAGAGTTCTAGACCAACCCTGTTTAGAAACCAAACAAGTAAAGGTTAAGTAGTCCTACAAACCCAGAGCTTCAGATTTCTCCAGGGAAATAAATGTCACACATTAGAAGGTATCTATTTCTATGAAAAAGTAGAAAATGTCATTCTATCATTGCTTGCACAAGGGTTCAGGAAAATCTGACATAAAATGTCTATGAGTAAGTGAAACTAAGCTACTTTTTGACATAAATTACTACTAATCTATAGTCCTCCCACTCCAGCTGCTCATCCACCACATGCTCGTAGTAAGAGCATGTGTTGCTGCCTAGCCACATAAATAGCTGCAATTCCTTTTCAGTTTACTGGCAGAAGTTTGAAAGTTGGCTGGACACTAACAACTCTAACATAATTCTGTCACCAACAGTGAGGAACATCAGTGACAAATTCATATGAAACTAACACTTGGAAAACTACAGTTCAAACATTTAGGTTTTTGTCTAGAAAGCTTGATATTCACACCCTGCTACTGTCAGGTTAGCACACACAATGGTTTGGAAACTACTCAAAGTAATAGAAACGCTCCATTTTGGTGCCTTGTCTACCCAAGAGTTGAGCTAGATAACGTAAATGCTAAGTCCCTCTGGACTAAAGAATTCTCAGTAAATTTCAGAACATGATGTCTTGAATCAAGGAATATGGAGGAATATGTACCTCCTCCACACCCATCTCAACTTACATGGGAGCAATGCCATGAAGAACTCCAGGAATAATTTAGCATTATAAAAACAAAAAATTAATACGTCAAGTTCAGGCATTCCAAACATATCACAGGCCAAATTTAAAACTAAATGACCATTCTAAGCTTTGCTTAATGTCTCTAAAAGCCCTATATTGACCAGCAAGCTGCAAGAGCTGTAATCTGAATGCGTGCTCTTGCATGATGGATATTAAAAGCCTGTATAGTCAATATATACACACTGATTAACAAGCATACAATCAGCAATATAATATAGGAGTTCTTTAATTAACTGTTAACATATACAAAGAATATGCAAAATCACCAAAGCAGTTAATTACTACATAAGCTCTGTTTCAAGGCTGCCTAAATCTCCAGCAATTGTCCAAAAAAAAAAAATCAACACAGGAATGAAAGCTCCTGGAAACTCTGTCAGTAAAAGCTCTGTTGAATAATTTGTATTCTAGAACACTGCATATACTCCCTCATGTACAAAAGATTCCTGATAAATTCCTGAATTAAGACTGACCTGCAACTAAAATGTTTACTGCCACCTAACTACATTAAACATACTTTTCTCAGATTATAAGTAAACACACAACTACATACATTCAGATGGAACAAAATAAAAAGTCGTTCTGATTATATTAGTCTACAATTACAGAAGTAGGATATGACAAGTACAGAACTTCCAACTTTGGGCAGAAAGGCAAAAAATCTGCCTTGAGCACCCTAAGTATTTCTGACAAGTCAGTAACATAACTCTCTATGATCTGTTACGTAAACTATACCCAGCCTCACCTGCTGTAATGTCAACTCACTTCAAATTCCACACATTTTCTAAAATGGCCCATACAATTATTATGGAATGGCTGGAAGAGGACTAAAAAGACCATCTGTTCCAACCCTCCTGCCATGGGCAGAGATACCTTTAACTAGACCAGGTTACTCAGAGTCCCATCTAACGTAGCCCTTAACACCCCCAAGGATGTGGCATCCACAGCTTCTCTAGGCAACCTGTTCAGTGCATGACTAGCTACACAGTACAGGATTTTTTTCTAATATCCAATCTAAATCTACTTTCAAGTTAAACCCATTCCCCCTTGTCATGCCACTACATCTTCTTGTAAACAGTCCTGATGCATCTTTCCTGCAGGCTCCCTTCAGGTACTAGGTGGCCACAATAAGGTTACCCCAATGCCTGCCCTTTTGCAAGCTGACCAGTCCCAATTCTCTCAGACTATTCCGATAGCAGAGGAGTTCCATCCCTCTGATGAACTGACTGTCCCTTCTCTGGACTTGCTACAACAGTTCCATGTCCTTCCTGTGCTGGGACCCCAGAGCTGATGCAGCACTGCAGGTGGGGTCTCACCAGGGCACAGCAGAGGGGCACAATCCCCTCCCTGGCCCTGCTGCCCACACTGCTCTGGATGCAGCCCAGGACACGTTTGGCTCTCTGGGCTGTGAGTGCCCATGGCTGGGTCATGTCCAGCCTCTCACCCCCCAGCACACCCCAGTCCTTCTGGGCAGGGCTGCTCTGATCTGTCCATCCCCAGCCTGTGCTGGTGCCAGGATTGCCCTGACCCAGCTGCAGTACCTTGCACCTCACCTTGCTGATGATAAGATTCCCATTCGCCCCTACAGCAGAATATTAAGTCTGCTGTAACACAACATACACAAAGACAAATGGCTGGAGATTCAGCTACTATATATTGCACCTACAGAAGTGATTCCAGAGGGCCCTGGAGCAGCACATCTTCCCTTGAGGATAGTCCAGCGAAGCTGAGAGCTCTCAGGGCTGCTCCCCACACCCGTTTCCAGGACCTCTTGTGCCAGGCCCGATATGAGGGAAGGGACACGCAATCCCGATAGCAGCGCGGGGAGGCGGCTCCTACCTTGCCACCGATGCGCACTTGGGCCTGCAGCTTGGCCAGCTTCTCCTGGTTCATGATGGTCTCCTTCATCTGCAGAAACAATAAGAACCCCTGGAGCAGGTGGGTGGGGGAACACAGGTGGGGGCAAGCGGGGTCAGGGGGGTCTGCAGCCGCCCCTCGCCACTCGCCCACTCGCGTCCTCCGCNGTCATGGCGTGCCGGGGGAGGGCTGCGGCCGCAGTAGTGAGCCCGCCGTGTGACCCAACGTCATCGTGTCAGCCACACCATGCACCCAGCGCCACGGCCAGTCTTTCCTTGGACAACTTCCGGGATCGTGAATCTAGCACCTGCCTGGGGAGCCCATTCCAATATCTTGTCATCCTTTCTGTGAAGAAATTCCTCTTGATGCCGAACCTAAAGCTCTCCTGGTGCAGCTTAAGCCTATATC
>VZTZ01031686.1:72673-83078 GCA_013400955.1 Drymodes brunneopygia
GCTGCACTCCGCCAAGCCCGGCAGCGGCGCGGCGCTGGCCCGCTCGCCCTTCTCCATCGAGAGCATCATCGGGGGAAGCCCCGGCCCCGGCGCGGGCAGCAGCTGCGCCTCACAGTCGACCGCGGCGCCGGGGCTGGCCCGCTCGCTGGGGAGCGCCGGGAGCAGTCTGCCCCCCGCCGCCGGCCTGCCCGCCACCCCAGGCTTCGCGGCACGGATCTCTAACTGTTAAGTGTTTGGGAGTCTTTCCGAAGGTAGGATCTGGGGTATCTCCTTTCTCCGCCGCTCGGACGCCCGGCGGACGCTGCCCGCAGGGGCTGCCTGTCTTTGCGTGGGGATAATTGTGACGGGGCTCGGGGGCCGTCCGCCGCCAGCGACGGACCTCCCGGGACCTTCACTAGTGCAAAGCCAGGTGTAGGTCTAGATACTGCACGGGCAGGCGGTCGCTGCATCGGAAAGTTACTCGCTACTCCTTAAAAAGAAACAAACATGGTGATAAATAATGTCTCTAAACCGTTAAAGTTCAGAGATTCTCAGGTCTAGGAGCTTGAAAACAGTAATGTACAGGAGGAAAAAAAAGGCTTGAGGGAGGACAGCAGAGCAATACTTTTTCATTTAGTACACTTGTCTCATGTACTTTTATAAAAGAAAAGATTAACGTGTTTACACAGAAGAAAGTCAAGATTATCATTTCTTATTTTAACCTGTGTTTTGTATTATAATAGACTTACGGAGTTTTTTATTTTGTACTTTACGCGTATTCTTTGCAAGGAATATTGTTAAAAATTACTGGCAAGTATTATTGTACCATTTTAATGTAAAATTTTTACACCTTTTCAAAAATAAAATTTTTAATTTTCAAAAAAAAAAAAAAGAAAAAAGAAAAAAAAAGAGAAAAAATCAAAACCAAACCCAAAGACCAAAGGAGCCCAGCCAAACAGTTGGCTTTGGATCCTTCCCTCCTTAGCACTTCTTCTTTCTTTGGGACACTGATAATTTTTTCTTCGGGATTAATAGCACAATAGTCAAGGAATATTCTAGCTTGAAACTTATTATGTGCAAATTTGACCGCAAAGAAGAAAATCAAAATACGATCTTTGCAGTCAATGCATTGTTAACCCTAGCAGATAATGAAAGACAAAAAATCCAAAATAAACCAAACAATCAAAAAACAAACAAACAAACCCCCACAACACCAACAAAAAGACCCCAACAAAACAAAACAAGAAAACCTCTACAAAAAACAGCAGGAACGAAAGAGGGGATAAATAGAAATAGGTCTCTCTGGAGGGAGTAAAGCCCAGTTCGGTAAGGCATCAATCAGGGGATTGATTAAAAAGCCGGTTTAAAACTATTTTTATACTTTGGGTGTGTTTTAAATCACAACTGCATCATAGTTTGGTTTCCAAGAGGCCCAAAGGAAAATACTACTAATAAAGGGCATGCATTGAACTTAAGAGAGATTTGTTCTAGACACTTATGTTTCTGTGACTATAATAGTGGCATGTGTTTCTACTTTTCAATACATAAAATATAAAATGCTCTTTGTAATATCCTCGTGTGACGAGTTGATTAAGTGTATAAGCTGTCGAAGTAAGGATATTTAAATGTACAAAACAAAATACGAACACAACTTTTCTGACTCCAAACACTCGTTTTTAACAGCATAAGGTCCATAGATATCTATTTTATAGACTAAAAAAATTTTTAACCAAAAATCCGGCCTCAAATATTCAGAGCTTATATATGGAAAAGAGAATCGCATGTTTTAAGAGTAGGCGTGTGAATGCTTGTTGTGGGCTAGGAACACGCGTTTTTCAAAGCAGGGAGGGGCTTTTCAACTACGACTGTATTTATAACAATTTAGGAGACTCGGGGATCTATTATGTGAATTTTCATAATAAAACAAAATTTTTTAAAAGGGAGGGATGCCTTTTAGTGCTCTTTGGAGTGAGGAGGGGTTTTATATACAGAAGTACTTCGTCACCTTGGTTTTAGATATTCTCGTAGACAGAAAAGTGGTGTTTCTCCGGTTTTTTTTTTTTGGTTTGGTTTTTTTTTGTAGCAATGCTGTGTTAAAATAGTGAGTTTCAGAAAGCAGAAAGACTGGACATAAGATCTCTGCTGGGCTGCGTTTGCAGTCTGGAGCTGGAAGGCCTCTTTGGGTGTCCCGGGCTCCTTAGCAGAAAAAGAGGTAAAGTCCGTTCTAAATTCTAAAACAAAAGGGAAAATACCCCAGAGGCACCGTGTGCGTATCCTCCTCGTAGTGCGCGTCTTTTTCACAAGAGACCGATAAATTCACTTTCCCCGGGACTGGCCGGGGGATGCGCCCGGCCGACGGGCCGGTGCAGCGCAGTACCGAGCTCAGCAGAGGCCCCCCTCGCAGAGGCAGATAAAATCAAACAGGGAAAGGTTTTGCGGGGGAGAAGACAGCTGTGGCCATGCGGCGGTGCGAGGCTCCCCGAGGGAGCATGCTGGTGGCCCTCAGTCTGAGTTCTGTCTGCTTTGGGTCCTAGCGATCTCCACGAGCAGTTACATGAGAAGGGTAGGTTCCGGCGACCCACCCTGTGTTTGTTTCTCTTGGCTTCTCCGCCGTAGACGCTGGGGACCCCGGCGGCCTCCCCCACGCAGAGCCCAATCCGGCCCAGGCCGGGGGACAGTAGGATCCGAGTGTGCCCAGCGCCCGTCCCTCAGGTCTCCTTAGAGGTACCTGGCAAGCAAGCTGCTTGGCCACTTGTTCCTTCCGCGCTTTCCGCCGCTTGCCTGCATCCCGTGCGAACAAGGCCTTCCCTTGGGAGTTGGTAGGGAAGCTGAAAGGAGCAAATTGCAGTAGGTGGTGTAGATTTCTTTCTTTTTTTTTTTTTTTTTTTTTTTTTTATAAGAAAAAGAAACAGCTATANGAAAAGGGGGTCGAGGAAGACGTCTGGGGTGCTGGTGAAGGACCCTTTTGCCTGTTCTCCCCGAGTCGGCGGGGAAGCCGGCTAGCCTCGGCCCCGGTCCCGAGGGTCCCTGTTTCCCCGTTGCTGCCCCGGAGCAGGTGCCGCCAGAAAAGGAGCCGGCCCCACAGCCCTTTGATGAGCTCGCAGCACCGCCGGGCCGCAGCGCCCCATTCGCATGCTAATGGCCAGCCGTGCTCTCCGCAGCTTTCAAGACTGAGAGGCTAACAGTGTAGTCCTCGCAAGGACCGAGCCCGGACCAACAATTCCTCCAAAATAGTCTGGGCCCTAATAAGCAATCTGGTAGGACATGCAGTATAGTGTCGCCTCCTTCTCCTCCCAGAGACAAAGTGTGGATTCATTAACCCGTCTCCTTGCTCATCATATCCCCGTAGGGCTGAGAGACGAATTACTGGATCTGAATTGGGAGGGGATTTCTCTATGAGGGGGCTAATGTTTCAATCAGTTTATCCTGAAGGACCACACAAAAAGAAACGTTTTAGTTTATGGTGCTATTATGCGGAGTTTTAATCTAGGGATAGATTTAGCCAAATGTTATCTATTGGGAATTTAATGAAGCCCTTATGTATTCAATCGTCTTTTATGCCACACACAGTGTCTCTATCCAGAAACATTTCCTTCCACATAGTTCTTTGTTTCTGATGGGTGATTTATATATTTTTAATTAGGTTTTAAAAAAAATATTTCTTTTCAAGTATCTTGTATAACGTTTCTCCTAAGCAGGACTGTGTTAGGTCCCTTCCCACATCCCCTATAAAAGAGGTTTCCCCTTCCCTCCCCGGTTTCGAAGATTATTAGTTTGCACGTCCACACACTGCGCCCTTCCCACTGGAGCGCTCCCGCTGCCTTGTGCAGAGGGGCAGGACGTCGTGCCCGCTCTGTCGACACCGCCGTGGGCTGCCTAGGGCAGCGCAGCCCGGAGTCCCGCCGAGTCCCGTGGCTTCCGTGCACAGCTCCCCGGCCCTGAAGCTGCTCTCAATTCTAACCTTCCCCACTCGCACTTCCTTTGGACCACACCTTCGATCTGGTTTGAATTTTAGGAGCGGTGAGAAGCACTCCTGATGGCAGCGGGGTGCACATCCCGAGCTTGCTGGCTGGTTTCAAATACCCAGGACCGGCTCTATCACCAAGTCCGGAAGCTGAAAGAGGGGGACGAGGCCCTCACCTAGTCTCAGTTGCTCCCTTTCTTGCAGCGCTGGTGGTGAGGGCAGGGCGCACGGTAGCCCACGTAGAGACTGAGGCCTGTTCGGGGGATCTGTGGGAAAGTGAATCTGGTTTAACTGTCCCTTGGCACAGCCCGGAGACTCCACTCCGTACGTAATACTTTTCCTCAGTACTTACAGTAAATACTGCTGTAGTCTCTGATACTATTGTAATTGACAGAAATAATGGGAATTATGATCGTGGCCAAACCCTCTCTGCTCTGGTACTTGCTAACCAATGCAGATCCGTTTTTCAGCTTGTTCACAGTGGTTCCCCCACCTGCAGTGGTATTTCCCCTGCTTCCCTCGGCGATGGGCCGCACACACCATCGGAACCCGGGCACCGGCGTGGACCTACTGCCCTGTGCCCGCAGCTGGGCACATCACGACAAGGTAGGTGCCCGCTCGGCTTCCTCCTCCGCTGTTCCTCACCCCCAAGCCCCAGTAACCTGCTGCGACTGCAAGGCCTCTCCACGCTTCTCCAAAAGCCCTTTCTCCTTTCAACCCTCACTATGAGAGCCACGTCCAGCAGACGCCGTTGGGTCCCTGTTCGCTGCCCCTTCCTGCACTGCGAAGCACGACCAAGATGTGGAGGAGGCGTTCAGGCAGAAGTGCGTGTACGTGTGTGCGAGAAAATGGCACTTCAGAAGGTAACGGGCTGCTGCCGGATCCACGCTGCGGCAGCAACCATGCTCGATTCCTTTTGGTGCGGATGGGTGCCCGTCGATTTTGGGAAGAGACGGAGAAATGAACTCGAATTCCAAGTCGGTAAACCTCTTGCTCTTGTTTTTTCACTTGCGGAAGAGCTCTGTTCCTCGCCACCGGTTCCCTCCTGGAGGTGTACTGCGGGCAGCCAGCCCTGGAAACATGCTGGCCCCTTCCCAGCCGGCCCGGCTCGGCTCGGCTCGGCTCGTCGCTCAGTTACCGGCACGACCCAAAACAACATAGGCAAAGTCTGCGGGGTTGGGGGGGCACGCACGGGAAGCCCCTCTGCCAAAGTCGGGACCAGCCCGGCTGCCGCAGTGCAGGTGGCACCGAGGGTTGTGCGCGGCTGCGCAGCGTGGCAGAGCCTCCGCGGCCTCGGCGGTGCTCCGGGAGGGACCCGGCGGCGTCTCGGCGGGGATCACCGCAGGAAGCCCACGGAAGATGCAGAGCGTACGAAGATGTGACCTTAGAGCAGCGCCCCTGCTCCGCCAGCTGTCTCAGTGAGAGACACAGAGGCACCCGCTGCGGAGAGACCAATCGGCTAGGCACCATAGTACCCAAGAAGTACAAAAACATATGGACTGGACTGGAGGAAAGACGCTTTTATTTTTTTTTTTAAGCGCGGTGTCTCGTCAGTTTCAGAAATTCCGCCGCTGAGCTGAATGCACAAGGAAATCTGTGGTTGTGGGTTTTTTATTTTTCTAACCATAATAATTAAACTTGCCCTTCCTCCAAGCCACAGGAGACCTGTTGAATTGATTCTGTTTCCCTTTCGCCAATGCAGTAAAACGGCATGCAGAAATCTGCGGGTCCCCATATTTAGATAATAGATTCTGCAGTTTATGTTAGAAGCAAAAGGACAATTAGATATTTCAGTTGTTCCATTAATTCGTTTTTTAAGACTGAGAAAGCCTTATCTACGGTAAATCCGAAGGTATTTCTGTCCTCTGCGTGCAATAGAAAATCATGTGAATGCATCGAAAAGCTTGTGAACGTTCAGGAGTGTGTGTCTCGCACACGGCGATCCAGTGCCCGCACAACTGCAGCACTGCGGTCATCGCTCCTGCTAATGTCCAGGCTTTGGCAAGTCCTTTTAAAACCCGTGACTGTCTCTTCGTACGGCAGCGGTCGTAGGACTGCTCCTCTAGTTTCATTGCAGGAGAGTACATGCACACCTGTATACACGAGATACATTAAATACACACAATCAAGATTAATGAGGTGACTTCCCTGGGTTTTCTTTTCGTAAAATAAACACTGTCACGTCTGCTTATTCAGCAACAACGAGACGAAACAGATAGCTTTCTAATACACGGTTATACAGTGAAATTCCACCTGTCGGCTGCACACGGGGAGGGGTAGTGGAGAACAGTCTCCACGAATAAATAGACGATTAAAAGAACCATTGGTGAGAAAAAAAAGGAAAAAAGGTGTCCAGTGCCGAGTGAGGAGGGACAGATATATTAGGTGACTTTGCTCGAAAGTGGACAGGATGGGAAATCACGGACCATGGGAAAAATAATTCATACTTTCTTTCCAGCGTGCCTCTAATTGCACAAAATGCCGTCTAGGGGGCTGCTCGGTGGGCTCTGTCAAACATCCCTCCCTCCTTCCTGGAAGTCCTTAACTTGCCTTTCTCCGTGCTGACGGCGCTGCCTACGGGGCAGCGCACGCAGGCGTGTATCCTCGCACTGTTCCGCAAGCGCTCGGCAGCCGGAGGCCCCGCTAACACCAAACCGCAGACCTCTTCCCCTCTACTTCTCGCTTCTGTATGAGAAGCCAAAGGGTGGCCTTCCTCTGAAAATTAACCTCTTTAGATCGCTTTCAGCACTACTTCCATCCCGGTATCTCTCCTCCGGGTGTTCAAACATCTGCCGGCCGGGGCATGATTTTCGGCGAAGTCCCCAGTCCCGCCCGTTCGCCTCTAAGTCAGATCCCCCGTCCCGCGCATCGGAGCAGGGCTACCGACAGGAGACTTGGAGTGGATGGTTTTGCTTTTAAAAAGACTCTCTTCCCCTCCACTCTCCTCCCCATCCAGAAGGAGTCTGCAACAACTTGTTAACGCACATGGGCAAGCCAAACCTAGCGCTTCCACATGAGATTTTGAACCCAGTCCCGGAGATGCTGCTGCGCCTGCGGCTGCAAGACGGCGCGGTTCGCCCGGGAAAGCGACACAAACCCCCGCGGCCGTGCCGGGGCGGAGCCGGCGGCGCTGCCGGCAGATCGGCAGGAGGGACGGTGCTCTGTGCCTCCTCCCCGGCCCCAGGTNAACGGGGTTGCCTCGACCCCCCGCCGCTAGAGCAGACCACTGCTGCCGTCGACAGACCACTCTGGGTTCATAACTCGCCTCGACGAGGACAACCTTCGGCCCAGTCCTATCCTGCCGTCGACACCCACCGTGGGGCGCGCGGGGGCGTGTGGGGTGAGGGGAGCCCGGTGCCGACGCTATAAATCCCTCGGCAATTGAGTTCTGCACCTTTGATTTGGAAAATCGGATTCTTTGAGTGGAAACAGTTGACAGGAACTTAAAAGGATTAGCTGCATTCCACACAGGATCATTTTTACTCGTAACATTTTGAAACGATTGATCCCTTCCAGACCATAAACAATGTCCAGAAAAATGATCTAACGAGACTTCCATTGTTTCCTTTTGTCTACGAATCCCCTTTTGCCAGCAGTTTGATTAGGGACTTTGACAGGCTGAATTGTAATCACACACACACATCCTTTTCCAGAGATAAATATTGAATTTGAAATAGTTGGTCAATAGTTATGAATAGTTGGTAATTTGGCCCGTAATTTCAATCTGCCAGAAGTCGAGCAAGTGCGGAGAAAAGCAGGTACGGGAAGAGCAAGGAGCGAGTACAGCGGAACAGAGAGGAGTGGCAGATCAATTACAACAGAATGCCGAAATGAGAGTTAGGGGCATTTCCCAAGCTTCCCTTGCTGGCTTTTGTACCGGCCTGGCAGAAGAAAGAGAAAGAGAAGGCCCACAGGTGCACAAGCCTGCTCGGAACAGAGAGACTAGAACACAGCACGCGCGGCCCCCTTCCCCACCGTGGCCCTAGATGACTGGAGAACCGCGGGCTTTGCTTTGTCCCTCTCCCCTCCTCTTCCCCTCCCGTCTGAGGGCAGGAGAGTTAACGCGGAGATATTAGCGGGGGAGGGAGCGAGGAGGCCCTGCCCTGTCATGCTGGCCGGCCGACTTTTCCTCTGTTTTGACACCTGCGCGCACTGCCCCATGCTCCTCTTCCTGATTTATCGCCCAATTAAAGGTTCAGCCTTCCTCGAGCCACCCGTTCTGCCTCCCCTCGACGGGTCTCCGCGGGTGACGTCTCCCCGGAGACAGCACGGGAGGTGATGGGTCGAGGTGGCCGCTTTTCGGCCCCTTCTGTTTCTCTTCCTTCTCCTCCTTATCTGTGTGAACTCAGCGCCCCGTGTCCCAGGAAAGAGCCGGCGGGGGCCGGAGTGGTGTCCAATGGCGCGTCCCGGCCCGGGGCTGTGCCGTGCAGAGGGGAGTGCTCCCAATCCGGATCGGGGGAAAACCCAGCCAGGAGAGTCACCTCAGTTATGTCTTCCCTTCAATTAAGAGGCAGCAGCTCCTTTCCTTCGGATTTCTCTGGACTTGTTTTTCCTGACAGGCTCCGGGATTCTTCTTTCTTCTCCCTCTGTCTCACTGTCTCTTGATTCCCCCTCTTTTTAAAATTTTTTTCTAAAAATATTTTCCCTTTATCTCTTTTTTCCCTCACTAAGAACAAGCGGCTCCCCGATACAGACTGGTAGCATTAAGCATCTTCTTAACTGTGTGTTCCTTGTATCTATCAATCCACCTTTCTAATTAGACTAATTAGAAGATATGTGGAGTGTTGCTGGGTCCATAGACTAAACTGCTTAGGGCTTCTGAAAGGAAAGCTGAATGCCCGCCATGGGAGGTGGCAATTCAGGGGGACGGTAACAGTTGCTACATTTATCTCCTTCTATTGAAAAGAGCGCTGCTTAAAGCTCGATTAAAATGTTTGGAAACTAATGCCACCCTGGATCCCTCTCTAATTAGAGGGCCTGGATGGATCACTCTGAGCAGTCAAAAGGAGCTCCTTCCCGGGCTTGGCTTTTCTGTTCAGCAGAATTTCTTGTTTGCCCACAACCCCGCCCCCACTTCCAAAAGAGAAAGTAGGGGCGGAAGAAAAGGAGACGAAAAGATAACGCAGCTATAAAAACGGCAGCAGAGAAATGTCTCTAGGCCAAAGTCTTCCTCCCCAGAAGCTATGTTTAGTCCCGGTTTTGCTGACAGAAGGCCAGGATCTTCTTCCTGGATTTCTTTTCAGTGGTCAAGATAGGTTAAGGTTGGACACCTCCCTCTCCGCTGCCTGCTGCAAGACAGTCAGGAGCTCGGGGAAGGGGAAAGGCCGCTGCCGTCCTCCCCTCGCACGCACAGGTGTGTAGCGCAGAGCCTGGGTCCTTCCTTGCCCCGCTGCCCTCCTCGCTGTGGCCCGCCGGCCTTGTTCAGAAAGAACAGTGCAGTAAAAAAGGGGAGGATGGAGGGTGGGGAAAAGTCACCCACGGAAGCGACGGCTCCTGTCCCCCAAACGGTGCCTCCAGGAAGCCCAACGCAGAGCGGCAGTTTCCAACAGGCAGCCGGGCGGAGTAAAGGAAGGGTGGTGGGAAATCCCTCCCCGGGGTACCCTGTGCCTCCATCTCTATTCTGAGAAAACAGCCGCCCACCTAAGCACGCACACACGTACGTCTATGCTCCCGTGGGGTTTGCGGAGGGGCGCGGACAGCCCTCGGGTCGCCCCGCTCTCAGGAAAGGTAGCCTCAGCCGAGCACTTCAGTGTCTGTCACCTCGCGAATTTTCGGCGCCGTTTCTTCCCCGTACGACAGAGACACATTTTGTCCTCGTGAAGGCGAGTCAAAGATTGGTGCTGATGGGGGAAGGGATAAGGAAAATGTTCTCTTCATTAACACAAGCTTGCAACAAACAGATGACTTAGCTTACGGGATAGATATGACCTAAAGTGCCTGAAAAGAGCTCACACTCATGACTCAACAGGCGACGAGCCCACGACAGCCGGCTCTGACCCGGGAGAGCGCACAGTCCTTGTGCCGGCAAACAAGGGTGTACCGGCGGCCCCGTGGGTACCATCGCGTCGGTAGGAGCTTGGTGGTGCGAATTTCACCTCGTGGCCTTTGCTGATTACAACGCATGGAGTATCGGGAAAGGAGAATAAAATTGGGACATTATTATTATTATTATTTTGTTGTTGCTGTTGTTGTTGTTGTTGTTGTTGTTTTCTTGTTGTTGAGAATGATGCGGTGAGCGTTCTGGATAAACTGTCCAATCTACCAGGGAGACATAGCCGCATCCCGTTCTCCCTGTACAGCCCCAGGAGAGGCCCCTGTGAGCCTCTGGTAGGTGGGATCTCCTGAGAGAAAGNACCGATCAAATATTTCCCTTAGGGACATACGGGGAGCTGCTCACACTGTATCATGTCTAATTCCAGTGAACTCCACAGGACGAGTCCCAAGGACAAAACCGATCAAATA
>VZTZ01031686.1:89579-137884 GCA_013400955.1 Drymodes brunneopygia
CGCAGCCGCGTAATTGCTGCTCTCAACGCTGAGTGGCTTCGCACCCTTCTCCCCTCGCTCTCCGCCTGTGGGTGGCCGTGCCCACGGCACCCTCCCGCCGGCGTGAGGGGTGCGCCGGGCCTCTCTACACTGTGTCTGGGGAGCTGCCGCCACCTGGCACCCGCTTTGCTGCAGCTCGAAGAAGCCGTCGTCACCATTTGCTTGTCCCTTCTGTGAGGGTTGGCCTCGAGTGTGGACCTTCCCCGTCCACTCAGTTCCACCCCCGCTGCAGCTGACACTGCGCCAGTGCAGGCTCGAAGGCGGCTGAGCTTTNACAATGTCATCTTCCCACGTGCTCCGTGCCCAGCTGGAGGAGCCATAACAGGCCTGCTCAGGACAAGGAACAATGGTTGAGGGGAGGTCTCTTCCCCTCGGGGGAGGACAGGGCTTCAGAGCATTAAACGCCCTAAGTAGAGAAGGGCTTCTCGCGTTAACAGGCAGCGTTAATCCAGGGATACTCCCCTCCCCTCCCCTCCCCGGCGCTACTCAATGAAATAACATTTTGTAAAAGATTTCAACGGTGAAAGCAGAAAACACATCTATTTTCCCCAGTAAATTTTTGAAATATCTCTATGTGTGCGTGTGTTGACTCCGCAAGCATCATCTGGGAGGGATATCCCTTTCTGAAATAGTTGACACTTTCCCCCTGCACACTTCGGCCTAATGTCAGTGTGTTTTACTGACGTTTTAGGTTGGTTTCAGAAGCGACGTCAAGCCATGGGACTGCCCCGCCCGTTTCAAGGTCACAGTAAGTGTCTTCTGTCAGTATAGGCAACAGTGAGGGCAAGGAATTCATAAAAGATACCTCACCGTATAGGTCTCGACCAAATAATAAAAAACGTAATGAGAAAAGTACGGCAACGCTGTAAAACAATATAAAACAATGCCCACACACCAACCGACCAACAAAACCGCCAAAATGCTAAAGAAGCCCAGCTTCGCAGGGGAAAGTAAACTGCTGAAGATGTCACGAAGGGCCAGGAAACCTAACAGGAGGCTCTTTTGGTGCTGAGCTCTGTCTCTTGCAGAGAGCTGGATCCGCTGAGAGAAGCCCAACCCCAACCCGATGATGAGACGGTGCCAGCAGACACCAGAGGGTGACCACTGCTACTGCTCCCTGTAAGTGAAGGACAAACAAGGGAAATAGTGCACGTGCTTTTTATTCCTGGAAAGCCAGCCTGCCAGACAGCGGGAGAGTGGGCAGAGGCTTCTCCAGGCAGCTGCATTTATATCGCGGCTGCTTCTGGCTCTGTCCTCTTACTTGTGATTTTGCCTCCGACAATGCTTTAAGCAACAGAAATGAGCGCTCAGGCCTGAAGAAAAAAAAAAAGCCTTGGTGAGCGGAGATTGTCCAAACTGGGGGCTCCTTCCCCGGGCTGGGGTCCGAGCGCCCAGCAGTGAACTTCCAGAACTCCTCCAGGGTGGAGAAATCCAGTTCCGGATTACTGACCCCGTCCCCGTTCGTGACTTCTCCTGATCTTCGATGTGCAGCGCCCGCTCGGCCGCTTTAAACACGGAGAAAACAGCGACACCACGGGACTGCATGAGTACCCTTGCTTCCTGGATACGGCGACGGTACTTATCTGTTCGGGGGATATTTTTCCTGTCGATCAGTGCTCAGCTTCCTTTGGCTCCGAAGGACACATGGCAAAGCAGGCTGGAAAATGAAACGAGAAGTATTTGTGACTGTTCATTTCATCTACTAGAAAAACTTCTCCCGAATGACTGAAATCCAGCGCCGAGGCAGAGTAATCTCAACCACATTTGGTTTTATAGTAAATTAATACTGCAGTCTATATAGTTGAACGGAAAGTCGAAAGCCAAACCAAAACCCTTGTCAAAATAAATACTCATCAGCAAATATTTTGATTATTTAAAAATGCTTTAATAAGTGTCTAGAATTTCAAAGGAAAATTAAAAAAATGACGAGAGAGAAGTGGCACGTCAGCCCGAGCGCCACATGTCTCGCAGCTCATCCCCGAGCGAGAGACGAGACGTTGATTAGTCTGCATTGTGGGGGGTTGTAGGAAAAAGCCCATGGAGTTTTATTTCCTATTATCTCATTCGGTGGCTCGTACGACTCTCCAAGCCTCCAGCTGGGTATGAGGCTCTGCATCGGGAAGGGTGCAGGTTAAAACAGAGGTTCCAAAACCATCTCTATCTACCCAAAGCAGTGAAGATACAGTTGTGTGCGGGGCTACGGGGGCTCGGGGTGCCCCGACAGTGTTGGGGGGACTCAGCTGGTGCCCCCTTTTAACGGGGAGAAGTAGAATTACGGCTCTTCCCGCTCTTCCCCGGCTGCGCGGGCTGCGTCACCGGCGCTTTGCCTTCTAGGGATGCGATAAATAGCCCGGGGATTTCTCAGCTTTCTGATCCGCAGGGCTGGAAGCCTGAAATGTCCAAAACTGGCACGGTGCACGAACTGAAACCTTTACAAACATGTTTCCCTTTAAGTCTTTATTAACTACCCCCGAGGACTATGGTTGCTGCTGCTTCTGCTCTTGCACGGCGGTGGTCTGGCACCTCCACGAAGCACACATGCTAAACAGATTAACATGCTTCGGCTGACCCATACTTCACAAACCGGGGATAGAGTTTCTCCAGCTCCATGTGGAAATTAACCTACATGTAGCAATGGTCAGCTGCAAAGAGGGAGTTCCCAAGCAATCTAAACAACCTACAGTTCTTTGTTACTTTTGGCCTTTCCCCTCCCTTTCCATGATTAAATATTTATTAAAATAGGAAACGATTTTTTTTAAAAAAAAAGACAAATAATAGGAAGAAAACCCCAACCCAACAACCTTCTTCCTCCCCCTTGGCCCCTCTTCCCCTTTAGCTAAGAGCTTTTTGTGCCGGTACATTTTTATTTATTGTTTTAAAAACGTAGGGCTCTTTTCCTTTCCATTTTTTCTTTTTTTTTTTTTTTTGAAGGCTAAAACCTGAGTTGCACGGCTTATTAAATGCTCTTGAAAGGCAGGCCAAATGCACAAGTTTGGGAGTATTATCAATGTTTGAAAGACTTCGGTCTCTGATGTCCCCCCTCCCGTCATTTACATTTGAAAACATCCAGAGGTAGAGCTCTTTGTAGGTAGTCGAGCAAGGAGTTTCTAGTATGCTAATCCTACCACTTTCCCTTTGACAGCCTCCTCTCTTTGTGCCTTTGCGAGATCGATCCGACACCTTCGCCCCACGGCTGCATGCTCCAAGTTTTCAGAGGGGAAGAACAACTACAAATAACTGTTGGCTTGTGTCACACGGGGCTGTCAGGGTAATAAACACACGGCTTCTCCCCCAGGAATTCCTAATCCTCCCTGTGTGGCTCTAGCCTTGTGGATAATATCATTACAGGACTAAACAAATAAACAGTCTATCCAAATCAAGCGGGAGGCACGGGGACCACAATTCCTCTCTGCAAAGATGATACAAGAAAATCTACGCTCACGACTTGGAGAGGATCCAGTGGCTATGAATAGCTGCTCAGTTCTACAGCACTGGCTCTGGGCTGGGAAATGGTCCTGACCCTCCTGCTCTGTATTTGCTGCAATCAATGTGAGCTATTCGGGGCTGTATTTTCCTTACTGTCCTCTGCTGGGAACATCAAGGACCACTAACACGTTTATGAACCCAGGCTCGGGGAAGAAGCTTTTACGGCGAAGTTGGAGTATTAAACCCAGTGACATGAAGGAGAGGTCAATGTGCTTCTGCCAACCAGGAGCTGGGCTTTCTTAGGCGATTTCCTGTTGTTCTGCCTGCTGCCTTGTATTTGATAAACTCGCTCACATGCTGGGATGCACAGTAACATTCTTCTTTGTCCTATTAAAAAAAAATATAAAAATTAGGGCTAATCCAGCCGCAATCAAGGTCTAACACATACAACCAAGACATTTTAATAGCACTCTATAAATTCTGGTTTCAAATTGCTATAAAAAACTTGAACAGCATATTGTGAATGTTAGCACTTATATATTTTGGAACCCCCCCAACCTACAAAAATCAAACTTTTCTTATGAAGCCAGGTCCATGTCATAAAAATTCCAAATCCCTAGACAGTTAGCATCCTCAGACCCCACAATTGCCAATTAATAGATTGTATTTCAATGCAGTTTTTTTCTATGCACTTTTAAGAAGATTTAGTTATCTAAAGCTGTACACTTTTGGGGAGAGAGATGTTTTATTAGTTCTCAGGCAAATAGACGAATAAATTATGTTCCTTTCTGTAAAGTCTCTTAGCAAGGATTGTTCTGAAATCTGTATTCTACAACTACAAATGTTGGAGATGTTTAGCTCAAATTTAACACTTCATTTTTCCCCTCCTAAAAACAGCAATAAAATCATCACACTCAAAGTGTGCCCTAAAGCATGGGCTCTTGTGGAGTTGTGCTCTTTCAGAATTTTTATTGACATTATCTTAGACTGTGCTGCAGAATTCTTCTGCCAGGAACTTCATATCCTCTATGTCCATTGCTTCCCTGGGAGGTGTGTTCAGGATTGTACTGCTCAGGGCGTAATTTATGTGCTTGACTCCTTGTTGGTGCCCAGGAAATGTCTATGACTGGGTGACTTCTGACTGAATTGAGAGTGCCTTCCATCACAAAGTGGACAGGGAAGGAATTACTAAAACTTCTGTGCTGTAACTTGTTCTGTGATGTGGTTGGTAAAGCAAGAAAGAGACACTTAGGCCCCCTATCAGTTTCTTTCCCAGTGAAGTGGCATTTCCCCCTTCTTTCTTAACTTCTAGCCAGGCTCTGGCCCATCTTGCTCCTTACTTTGATTTTGGTCCTCCCTAAAGCTGACTTGGCCACTAAAGCAGATGTCCCTCTATCTCTGTTGTTTTGCAATGGTCCATGGAATGGGGTTCGTTCTTGCTTTGGAGGGCAAGTTCCAGGCATTTACTGGCAATTTTAATGACAGAGGGAAGGAGGAAAACCAATGCCTATTGGCCCTTTCCACAAATAGGGATTTAGAGTCAGAATCCCTTTCCTCAGCACATAATCATGCTGAACCTGGGAAAATTGAGCCCTTGATAAGCTAATTGTCAACCCCATCTTTTGTTAGTGCAGTGACAGACAGAAGCATTCTGAAACATTCTGAGGAGAGATCACAATTCATTTTCTTGGGATATGCTGAAAATAGGACTAAAATTTTTGTGTCATTGTCCAGGGACATAACTCATCCATTAAAACCCAGGGGTTAGCAGTTCAGACCACAGGGGAGGAGAGCTCAAAGAAGAAATCAGATTTATTCCCTTAATAAGATGACTTCAGAGTACAGGGATATTTTCTTAGCATGGTTCCTTGCAGCCGTCAAATCACATGGGTGGTTTTAAGATCTGCTTTGCCCTTCCCAAGCTGTGCAAGTTCCTAATGTTAGTCCAGACCTTCTTACTGTGGAGATTATTAGCATGGGAAAGCTATCACTGAAGAGACGAGCATGCAGTTTTCCATCCATCAAGTGCAAGGCAGGGGGACAGTAGTCAAAGGAACAAAGTTGCCAAAGAGTTACTGGCTCCCACTGCCCTTTTCCATTAATAAACCCTACCACAGCATGATTGGCCCTGGCCTCCTTTCCATTGTCATAAAGTTGGAATCAAAGAACTTGACTGCTTTTATTGGCAAAACTTTTGCTCCATCAGTGACGTCAAAATGCAGGAGGCGGCTGAGGGCTCACCGGCAGCTCAGCACAGAGCGGGCTTTCTGGGTGAAAGGAGCCTTCTGTCAATGCCCCTCCTGAGACACTTAGGTTTAAGGAAATGTTTGTACTGCTCTAGAAAAAGAACTGGCCGGGTGTTTTTCTTTTGTGCTTAGGTACTCTGAAAGGAATTCCTGTGGGCACAATTATCTCACATATGGCGAGTCAGAAACAAAACAAAAAAAAAGCCAAAGGAAAAAAAAGAGGGAAGAAGAAAAAAAAAAAAAAAAACCAAAGGTCATTTAGATGCTTTGGCCCAGCACAGGAAAGGAGAAAATCCACCTTGGAGGATACAACTTACTTGAGGAGAGCTGGAAAACCATGATCAAAGCAACAGGAAAATGGGAACAAGCAGTGGCCCAGTTAAAACCATTGAAACAAATCCCAGTCTCTGCAAACTGTAGGAACAGGGCGTCAGCATTGCAAATGAAATGGAAAGTGTATGTATGTACATGTGGTGAACTTCACAGGACTGTACCTACTGCACCCAGCAGCTCATCTGGAATGAAACAGGAATTTGATGAGAAAGAGCTTGCTCACTACTGCCTGCTCTGCTCACTGCCAGTTGCTTAATGGGATCCTGCTTAGATCTTATATGTGATGCTGCACTTGGCCCTTGCAGCATCTCTGTGGCAAACGTTAGAGCAAATTAAAGCCTATGCATGGAAGGTAAAGTAAAGATTTATCCCCAGCCAGTCAATGACAGGAAGAAAACCTACTGACTTTGCTAAGCCTCCTCTGATAGGAGGCAAAGCAGAATCAAGGAGAGATGTCACTTCAGACGTATTACCTGTGCAGGGCAGTGGTACCTAATTAAGTCCAGTCACCAGCAGGGATTTGTTTTTTCTACCATGAAGAAGTTTTTACCCCTTTTTAAAACACAAAGGTTTCACAGTGCCAGGAAAATCTAAAACCTTCTAAAATAATTTTTAACCTGAATTTAAAAATCCATTGTAATTTTGTGAGTAAGTAATTGTTTATTATGCCGTAATTTAATTGATTAGATGCTCTCACTAATACTTGTGTCCATTGCTGAAGAATGGCCTGGCCACTGCACTACATCTTGCCTGTTATATGAATGTAAGCCTCTTCCTGCACTTGAATTCAAATTTGCTTTATGTCTGAAGTGTTTTATTACCTGTCCATATTTAAGCATGAGTGCAAGCTCCAGAAATGTGGAATATGGGAGTAAAGTCTCAATTTCTACAGCCTGTCAGTGCTGGCCACTATATCTTGTCCTCCATATGGGCAACACCATCAGGCTTTTTCCTAAAGGACATTGGCTGTGTGCTGGGACACACCTGTAAAGCTGGTATCAAGGCATGCATGGATGGATCAGGGACCATGTCCGAGCCTGTTTCCTAGGCTGTGTTTACTGAATGGGTGTGGGTGAAGCCCTCTAATCAGATAATCAGCAGGTGCATAATATTCTCTCAGGATACCTGGCCTCAGTGGGATCACTGAGGGTGAGGTGGTGTAAGGCTAGCAGCAGAGAATCATGGTGTGTCACAGGCCTTCCTTGTCACTAACTCTGCAAAGGATGTAGCAACATCTTTGAGTTTCTGCTCAGAGCAATAGGGTGTGAGTCAGACTACCATCTTCCAACAGAGTTTATTAGATTTGGCTGGTGGGGTATCTAGTACCTGGTAGATTATCAGTTTCTCTGGCATGTTTTTCCCCTGATCTGTCCCTGACTTTGAGGGCAAGTCAATAGATATAGTTGATATTTAGATTGTCTACATTTTAAAGAATTGTTTATTTTGTTCTTTTCATTATAAGTAACAGAAAATCATAGATGTTTCTATTCCTAGAAAATGTGAAACAAGATGCTGACTCACTATTTAATGTTTTGAATGTGTCCCCCCTTAAATGAAAATATGACTCCCCACTGAAAAAAAAAATATCCAGCAACCCCACCCTAGCTTGTGCTCTCTAAAAACTTGATGAAGGGACCAAATGATGACCTGGACCATATGTTTGTGTGGGCTTCCCCAGTTGCCTGGGTCCCCTCACCTCTGGGTCACAGAGGTTTAGTTCCACTGCTATATGTGTCATAGCAGAGTAAGGAGCCCAGCCTTCTTCCACTGCATCGCAGTTACTGCAGCTGGGTGAGCAGAGCTGCAGAGAGAAGCAGCAAAAATGCCTTTCTTCCAGTTTCCCAGGGGATTCAGTGAGCTGCATAATGGTGTGCAGCTTGGGCTCTCAGATGGGGTGTCAGTAATTATTCATAATTCAGCTATGCCATCACAAAGCTGTGTGAAAATAAATTCCTTAGGTCCAGCTTATCCAATGCAAACTCCCTGTTACAGGGCCAAAAATCACCTCTACTACATAGACTTTAGGATGTGTGTGGTCAGCCCCTAGTCACTGGGCTTGAAGATGAGATAAAACCATATAGTACATTTATTCTTCTGTACCTTCCTTTTGTCTGACAATGATAGAGTTCTTGGTTTGTTTGATCTGCTCTAGGAGTGTGATTATCTTTGTATCTCTGGTCACCGTAGTAGTAAAGAGAAGACATGCCTGTTATTATTTTAGTAATAATTACCTATTTTTATTCCAGTCAATTAGTTTCTGAACAGAGGGAAAAAAACTCTTTTGTGAGGAATTGAGATGCATAAAAGGAGTTTTAATAGTGAAGTTTGTGTGGAACAAAGCCTGTGGATTAATTCTTCTTCACTAAGGAGCACCAGTTTGAAATACATGTTTTCTCTCTATTATGATTACTAAATCTGTATATCCACTAGAAATGCTTTGACTATAATATATACAGGTGCAATTGAACCCAAATTTGCCTAATACTTCTGTAGCTGTGATCCTGATATAAATATTAATTCCTGGCTTTCAAGAGCTGCCTCACAGAAATAATGAGATTGTATCCTGCATGTAACAGCTGCGCATGTGTAGAAAAGTTGCACTGTTTATTTTTCTGGCATGGAACTCTCTTTAATATGAGATTACTTAATTGAAGAAAACATTTCTTGACATGTTGCAAATCAACATTTGAACCAAATCTTCTCCTTTTGCATAAGAAGAGGATGAGTGCACTCTAGCTTGTTTAATCCATGTGGAGCTCAATGAATTAACTTTAACTACTGAGGCATTTGATTGGTAAAGCATAATGTAGCACAGTGTGAAGCAGCTTGCCATCAGTTAAACAGTTTTGCTCAGTCAGATTGCTTTGATAATTATTTGTATTACAGAGGTCTTCCGTAATTCCTTCAGGCAGTCACTAACTCCACAGGCAGAGAAACAGCAACGTAGAGAGAGAGAGATTTGTTCAGATAGTACAGGTCTTTATAAACACCATTCGTTGAGTGTTGCTGTATGTTGTCCTTTGGGTATGCTCTATATGAGCTTATGCCAACTTTAAGTATTTTTTAAATTCATAAATTAAAAATATATTATTGCATGTATAAATCTTAATATGTATTTACAAGAATCTCTTGGTAATAAGATTTATAAATTTGGAACTGTGATGGGTCAGCTTCCTGGCAACAGGGGATATCAAAAGGAGCTGAATTTATCGAGATCAGAAGACTACATGGTATTAATGCCACTGATGTCAGAACTCATTTTCTCTGAAATTACTGCCAGTAGGCTAGCTACTTTACACTATGAGCTGTAAAGCAACAGAAATATTTCACAATTTGGAAAATAACTGGAGAGAGGAGGTGATGCAAAGTAGGTCATCAAAGTGGATCTCAGGGTCTTGAGAGCATTCCCTGCACAGCATAGTACCAAGATTTACCCTGGGGGAGTCCCTTCTGCTCTATGTTCACATTTTTCTGAAGGTTGTCCTGAGGCATCCTGGCGTCATCTATCGTTGTCATTCAGTGGTCCTCTAAATATGGCAAACTTGAGAGTTTGCTGGCTCTGGAAGGCCCTGCTCAGAGGGAGGTTGCTGGCCACAGCCTGCTGTGGTCCAGAAGAGTTCTAAGGGTCTCATTTTGGACCACTGTTTCTAGGGTTGCAATAGATTGGGCTTCAGTTGGAGTAATTTTCCATCCTGGCCACAATTCATGTTGGTAACTTTGAAAGTTTGATAACAAAAACATTATTCCACGTGGGTCGCTATTCAGGCAAGAAGAAATAAGTCTTCAAGACGATTCATTAAAAAAAAAAAGAAGCTTGTTAGAAAACACAAGTTTCTGCGAGCAGACAGTGTTTCTAATAAGCTCAAGGGAACCTGAGCCCAGGCACTGTTCATCAAGGCCAAAGTCTAATGAGCATTTCTCAGAGCATGATGTGGCCCTGGGGTGGAGTGGGGGCAGTGGGGGGAAAATGCATCATCACAGCACGTTTTCTTGCCGTTTATTTTCCTTTGTTTCTTAATCTGCTGCTTTAGGATTGGCTAATTTGGTTACTCTGTATACGTCTCATGCCTACCTTGTACAATTCCCATTCTCCCTGTGCCAGGCCTTACTTTGTGGTATTTAGCTACCTTGATGATTCCACTTCCAAGTGTTAGCAATCCCCAAGAGACAGGATTCTGTAGAGCTCCAAATTTATCTCTTCCATGATGACAATCCAAAACACAAAAGACAGGAAGAACTGCATATTCACTAGCCCCACACCAGCTCCTAGCAGGTGGTTGGGAGCCACACACTTTGAATTTGTTGGACAGCTGCTTGATGTCATGTTCTAGCCACCAAAACACAAGAAAAATACTTGTTTGTCAAGTGCAAGGCTTATTCTTTCTACTTCTGCTGATTTTGTAATATGGGGACAGCATTTGTCTTTCTGATTATTTTTGGAAAGTCATTAGTTAGTTAGGAACTGAAAAACAGTAATTGGTAATAAACCCTTTTACATTTGGAGAGACTTAAGATGCTTCTGCCAATTAAGATACTTTTGGTTCCTAGCTGTGCCAAAAGCAAAAAAATACAATACCATTAGGAATCCTCTAATTACAGATGCAATTCTACTCAGCTTTTGTGTGAAACCTATTTTAAAGTGCAATCCTTACTTGTAGCTTAATATTAAAAAACCCACATGAACAAGTTGATTAAACCCAGCCATTCATTGCAATGTGTTGACCAGCAAAGCACAAGCCCGATACGTAATTCCATACGATGCCCATGCAGTCAATGTATTATTGTTTCTCAGAGCTATGATAGTATTAGAAAATAGCACTAGAAAATATTTTCTATAGTTGTTTTGTAATCTTATAAAATGTAACAGCTTCATCTGTCTCCTTATCCATTATCTCCCAAGGCGGTCCTTTTGTTTTCCAGAGCCTTACTGAATGAAGAGTTGTTTTCTTACTCTATTTTACCTCTATGTTACTTGAGATTTTTGTTTTCTTTTCCATATTCAGCACACAGGAAAAGACTGAATATTCCACCAACAGCTCTTGGCTTTCTGTGGTGTTCTGAGACCTTTCAAGTATCTAAATTGGAGTTTAGAGCTTTCGTCCTTTTGCTGTACACATGCCAATGTTTGCAAGAACACCACAGGGTTTAATTTCTGCCTAAAGTGAGATGCAATTACACCTTTTATCTGAACTTTGTAGCTATTCCTCGCTCTTTTCTTTTACTGTCTGTAACTCTTCATCCTAATCAGTTAGCCATAATTTTTAGAACAATAGAGGAGATACCATCCAGCTGAATACTGTTTTCTTTTCTATCAGGCAAAATGGATCTTACCTCTCCAACCTCTTCTGTGTTTCAAAGCTTGAGTTCCAATTCAATTCCAGTGACTGCAAGAGTAATCATGCTAAGTTTTTGTAAACCTTGTTTGTACTTCAGTAATGCTTTGCATGAGTTTCTTGCTATGTGAAGCTCTAGCTGCAGGGTAAACAACAGGCTTGGCAACACTCATGAAACAGAAAGACACTTGTCCAGTTGTTTAGATGAGCATATGTATAAGGTCAGAAACAACAACAGTCTACACCTGTGGCAACATGCTACAGAGCAGACTGGTACCCCAACTCCAGTCTTATAGGCACATATTACTGCTGAAGGTCTGGGACCTGAAGACAAAAGTCCCTTTCTGACTTCAGCAGGTTCTTCCATTTCTCATGCTGTTGATGAAAGACCCATCTACTGCAGCATGGCATAGCCAAAGTAAACACTTGGTTTGCACCAACATACATACAGGCTGCATACTGCAATTTAGAGATGCCGCCTCCTTGTTGGACAGACTCTGATGGATTTTCAGAGTAAAAAAATGGAAAGAATAACACTTGGGTGTAACTCTAAAGGAGTTACACCCAAGAGGAGGTCTAGCACATCAGCAGCTGACCAACGCAAGGAATTATGCTAATGTTCCTACACACACTTATCAAATTTAGTCCTGCTAGGTTAAACAACTTCATAAGCAGCTTGCTCAAGTGACTCAGTAACGAGACTGGAGACCTTGGTGCCCAGTATAAAACCCACAGTTGACTAGAATATGGGTATTACCTTATCAGAAGTTTGTCTTTATGGCTTTCTCATTCTAACTCAAGCTATAAACATGGTAATCATTAACTTTTCCCTACTCAGAATACACTGACAGTCTTATTTGTGCATTGTGCATTTGTGCAAGTCCAAGATTCTAATCAGTAATTTCAGGTCTCTAACTAGGACTGGTTACTAGTGGATGCAGAGAAGGAGTGCAGAAAAAAGGGGATTTTTTTTGTCATGTTTATGGAACACAAATTTCTAACAACTCTCTTCAGCTGTTCTTTTTCATTAACCCATGAAAATAAAGCAAAATAATGACCTTTGTAAAACAGGGAATAAGAGCTTACTCTTTCTACNCCCCCCCCCCCCACTTTCTCTCTGTATTTTTATAGGTTCTTAGTCCAACAGTTTCACTTACAGACTCCATTTCTCTGTTAGACTGGCCAGCAGTTCATGAAATCATGACATAAGGCAGCTTGCTCAGAATTTCCTGATATTCATCATCAGCAGGCTAGAGAGTAGGTTAAAAAATAACAAGGCAGGCCAGAGATCTAAGCC
Organism: Drymodes brunneopygia; assembly: GCA_013400955.1. NCBI lineage: Eukaryota > Metazoa > Chordata > Aves > Passeriformes > Petroicidae > Drymodes > Drymodes brunneopygia. The sequence goes on from VZTZ01031686.1 coordinate 102,254, forward strand.
ACAGACTGAAGGGACTGAAGGAAGATGTAACTCCCTGCTCACAATGGGAGGAGGATTTTCTGCAGGTGTTATAACTGTATGATACAACCCCACTCCCCACCTGGTGAGATGATCTGCTCTCAACCATTGCTTGCCAGCATCCTGACCTGTCACTGGGGTGCTAATGTTGTCATCACAGTCAGCTGAGAAAGTTGAGGAAGAAAGGCAAAACACATAGATTTTTATGCATTGACATGCACCTTTAGCTTTGCTTTGAAGTGTAGCTTTGGCTTCAGCTATACTTCAAGAGACACTGATGTGTAGGAGGCATAAATCCAGTTCTAGAGCCCATGATTCTATGATTAGAAATAAAATTAATATGATGAAAGTAGCTTCCAAGTTCTTTTGCCTCTAAAGCCAAATAATACTTGTAACTGAGTACAGAAGCAGAGCATGGTACAGAAAAAATTCACAGAGGTTGCTATGTCTAAGTCATGTTCAAAGTGGTTGTTTGGGCTTCCTTCCCAAAGACACCCACAGGCCGTTCAGGAGGTCAATGCAGCTGAAAGCTGAGACTGCCAGTGGAGTAGAGGGAGGGAGAGGGAGCTCAAGCTGAGAGGTACTCGTTGCCTCTTTCCATTTGTTGAAGTGCTGACAGTATTGCTTATGAATAGCAGCTCAGCCTTGGGATAACCTAGAAGAAAGATCAATAAAATATATTAGTTCTTAGTCAACATGACTTGATTTCAAAGTTACTTGGGATATGAGGTATGAAAATAAAACAGAAAGACCAGAAGAGCCATAGTGTCAGAGGCAGGAAGATGAATTTAGCTGTTTTGCTGGAAGGACATATCTGCCATAGCTTGTCTTTCCTAGTGCACTATGCTTGAAGTAAGTTAGGCTCCAACCCATCTGTCTGATACACTTGGAGTAAAGTCACGAGAACATAAAACACATAAAAAAGGTTTACCAGTCAGACTAAAGTGTCCACAGTTTTATATCTTGCAATAAATTCTGAGGGAAGGATACAGGAACAAAACAATACTCCCATGCGAAGTTCCAGCCACTGGGTTATTGGTGGAGGACCTGATGTGAGCCAGCCTCATCTGTGAGGCACTCAGCTAGATAACTCACCTGCCAGGTTACACAGGCTGCCCTGTGCTCAAAGGATCCTCTAGTCTCTGTGGTCTTTACTAGCAGTCTAACTAGTTCTGAGTTCCATAGTTGCTCTAGACCTTTCCAGTTCTGTGGCTCCTTAGGTCACTGGGAGCCTCAGGATGCTGTTGAGGAACCTCTTCTGCTCCCTGAGCTGTCTGGCCCCTGCAGGTTGCCCACACTTACATGAGCCCAAGGTATTAGTTTTGTGGGGGCCACCTATTGGGCTTCGGATGCTGGGTTTTTTTGGCTTTAATCATGTTTTAATTCATTAATGAATATGTTCAGTGACAGGACTAATAAGCAGGGAATCAGAGGCTTTCTCACAATGTATTCAAGGGACAGACTTAAGGCTGAGTGACCATTTCACAGCTTGGAATCCTAGCACTAGAAACATTATTTTAGCATGACTATGCTATTCATTACTGCTGGGTCCCTTCCCTTGTTTAACTATATGAGCCACCACGGGGTTCATTGTCTCTAATACTAAGAAAGCTGGAAAAAGGAGGCTTCATCATAGTATTTTCCCCTCCCTTTTGCAGAACTGGTTTCCCAAAACTATGATTGTAAGAATGGAATTTGTTTCTTGTGGGATTCCAATAGCAAGCGGATGGAGAGTGAGGAAGGCATGGAAAAAGCCCGCCTCCAGCACAACCATCTTCAGCTGTTCCGTGTTTTGCTCAGTACAGCTTTCAAAGCATTTGAAGAGCCAACACAAATGAGAAAACCCCTGCACAAGAGCTAATAATCTTACAATATGACTTTTGACTGAACTTGTCTGACTAATATGCTTTAAAGCAAAACCCCGTGCTTACCAAATCCAACTTGGAACAGTTTCGTTGGCCTGTAGTTCCCTGGCATTCAAACACTGGTATTTAAATATCACACCAAAGAACTTGAGTAATTCTAACTTGCATCAGTTCCAGGCTTTCCAATGACAACACTGTTTCACATTGATTATTTTTCTGAAAGACTGTTTCTCTAGGATATATTGAGGCCAAATGCTTCAATGGATTCAATCAGCATAGCATCACTCAGCCCAGTGATGCAGAGCTAGTTTGTCTCAGCTGATAATCTGGCACATTTGTATTCCTGCCTACTTTTTATGGGATTAAAGCAAATCTAGCTGCTCAGGTTATAGCTGAAGGTCCGTAGATGCCAAGCCATTCGACCATGTCAGCCTATGTTCTAAGTAACTAATTGGGGTAGCTTCAGAACTGCTGTGCAGAGTGCTCAAGGTCAGAAGGTGAGGGATGAAATACCCACTAAGTGAGGATTAGAATATAATAAAGAGTTCTTCAGCGACTTTGAGGATGAGCTTTTGCCATTAGAAATACATTTGCCTTTCAAATACTTCACCTGTAACTGCCTAAGCCAAGATTTGCATCCTTTTGGATATGTGCATTGTCTAAAAATTCAGCCTCACAGAAAGAAGTGTTTGATCAGGGTTACAGGACTGTATTGTGAATGATGTCTTCAGTGGGAATGAGGTCTTTGGCTTCAAATGAAGAAAACATCAGTCTTTCACCAAGGATTTTGTAACATAGATCTGGTTATATTTTTGGGTTTGTGCTTTTCTTTTCCTCTTCTTGCAACTCTAACTGTTTAAAGAGTTACAGCTGTCTGCTGCTCATTCTGCTGTGGTGCAGGAAGAGCCAATGGGACATGCGCTCACCCCTTTGGCAAGTTACACCACTGATGAGAGAAGGTTTCTCTGTAGGGCACAAGAGCAGCAGCAGTACACAGAAAGCAGGTGCCTCAGTAGTGATCTAAATTTCTCTGCTGCCAAATAAAATCAAAATTATGTGGTATAGATACTATTGCAGTACCTCAGTATCTCTTTTGTTGGTCCTGGAAACCTTCCTAAAGCCAGTTTTGTCTGCTTTCTGAGTGGCCCAACTCTGACCTTTCTTGCCCCCATTTCTCTCCATGGACTATGATAGGTTTGGAGAAATAACTGCTGTGAAGGATTCAAGTGACAGCCCTATTCCCTGCACCTCACTGGAGAGGTTTAGCTGAAACCAGTGCCAGCATTTTCCTGTACTGACTTTGGTCTGATATCTTGCATCAAGCAGCAGAGCAGTACCTTACACCTCCACAACTTCAGAATTAAGGATCTGGGATGGTACTCTAAGCTGCTTTCTAGAAGCTGTAGGGAAATCCAGGGAACAGTAATAGTGATGGAGAAATGCAGGGCTGGATGAAAAATGAAGACAGAAAGAAACGTAAAGAGAAAGGGAGAGAAAGACCTTGTGCACACTAGACTGAGTAGATTTAACTATTTAATTCATGCCAATTACTCGTCTCTCTTCTTCTCTCAAGATATAGCTCATGCACCCAACCTAATTTGTCTCAAATTTTTTTTTTTCCATTGCTCCCAATACCTTTTGAAGGCAGCCCTTGAAGGAAGATTGTACATCAGCAGAACTCTTCTTCCTTGAACACCTGCTTGCAGGAGTTATGCTCTACTTTACCAGAGTGTTTGAACGGGTTGGAAAAACCAGGAAGATGAGGAGATGGTGCCGGGTCACAGGTATTGAGACACGCTTTGTTGAATGAGGCTCGCACATTGTGCTCAGGTCCTGTGCCAGATCTAAAGAGACAGTAAGGAGGCAAGTACCAGCACCAGAAGTACAGGGGTGAAGTAAAAACTGCTGAGGTCAAAGATGAATCCATGCAAAAGGAAGTGAAAGGGGAGGAAGGAAGGTGAGGAAGAAAAAAAATAAGATGACCATGTATTGCTAAAGAGTAAGAGATGTGAATTCTCCACATAGTCTAAATGGGGTCTGAGAAGCTGTGAGTTTTCCCTCCCTTTCTATAGGACCTTTTTCTTAACAGAGGAACAGGGCAGACAATTAAGAATGGGGGTATGGGCATGGAAATTTGCAATCTCTGAGAAGGAACATGATATAGAGAGAGTAATGTGTTTGGGAACGGATAACTTTTTCCTGAGTCCCTAATGAACTGAAAGATGAGACTGCAATTTGTGGTGATGGGAATCTGAACAAATGAATTAAATAAAATCTGTTAGCATTTGCCTAGAGAACAGCAAATATTGTGCATACTGTTTTAGGAAATAGGAAAGTGTCAAGCTGAAAAACTCATCCTTTTAGTCTGACCTCAGCAGTATGCCAGTCCTAAGACAAAGATAATTACATACATGGAAGTTAGTGACAAATATTATTTGAGTTAGAAAAAGGTGAAACACACAAGACTAAAAGAATGACATTTTCCTTGTTAACTGCACTGCTAAACAAGGAAATAAGAATGAACTCTGTTATTTCAGCTTCAGTAAAACATATCACATGGTCTAACACAAGAAATTATCAGTTTATGTAAGGAAGATATCAGAACTTGTGGAAAAATGATAAGGTGACCAAAGGAGCATGTCATTGGCTAAGGGTTACTCAGAGAGCTCTTCAAAGATTAATCTAGAGCTAAACTTTTAAAAGGATTTAGTTAATGGTAGAGAAAGTGAAGTCACAGAATGCATGGAAATGTTTTAATGAAATTCGTTATCAGCACAAAAGGAGAGGGTATGGTCATGAGCCAGAATTTATAACATGAAAACCTTAATTATGTTGGGTTTGGAGTAATAAAAATAGGATAACAGTCACTAGTGCAGATTTAAAGATCATGCATTTACTGCTACGTAGCATGGATTTTGCAAAAAAATTTAAGATTTTAATTTGAAAATAGCAGGAATACAAAATAGATATGGGCATGATTTAGCAATGAATAAGGCAAGTGTGGTTACAGTATATGCCAAAAGAGGCATTTTCACTAGATAAAAAGAGACTGATGTTAATCTCTCGGATTAACAGGCCCTTGAAATAAAATGTGCCTTTCTGAGCACCCATGTTTCAGAAAGAAGGATTCAGATAGGAACAGAGGCCAAGAAGGGCTTACTTGGAATACATTTAGGGGAGCAAGAACTGATCTTACACCAGAAAACTCAATTTGCTCAACAACATTTAGTCCAATGAAACAGTCTGAGACAGGATCTGCTTGCTGCTTAAGCAACCACATGGGCTGGCATTTACGAAGGAAAAAATAGTTTAATGACAGCTTAATGGTGTTCTTATCAGAAATACACAAGTGTCTGAAATAGCTAGGAAGAAGGCTAGGCTGGGAACTGGAAGAGGTTTCCCTAAATTAAGAAGGATGTGGTGCTGGAATAGGCTTCTGGCTGGAGCAGGAGGACCTGCTTTTGGGAGAAGCTTGCTCAGGTTGCGAGAAGGATGACCTGAAGTGCGTCCCAAAGCAAACAGGGAGATTCTGAGGACTGATTTCTGTATTCCTAAATATTTTTGTTCCTATTAGCTAATATCAACTGTTCACCTCCACACACAGGGAGCAACCCTGGGGAAGAATTATTTCTTAGACAGGCTCAATCTCTTTGGCTCTTCCTGTGTGGCCTTGAACTGCTCTCTATTTAGGGCATGTGGTGCAGCACCACAATCTAACCAAGGGTCTGTAAATGGTTTGCAAGAGGTCCCGTGAGAAAATTCTGTCTTTAAAATGTGAAATGTGTTTCAAATTTTGGATGGGCACAGAGGTCATGTGACAACCGCTCTGCTTCCCAATTAGAACAACGTACCTCCTAGAACTGACTTTCTTTGCAAATACTTGTATTCATATTCCAAGAATATTCTGACCTATATTCTTCAAATTTGCTGCGTCTGCAAATATTCCTGCTAGCAAGTTCATCCTCTATACTTGAGCCAAAAAGGGTGTGAATGCAGCATGAAACAAAACCATTTTTTGTCCAATTGAATATCCTAGTAAAAATTTCAAGGAATACACATAGCTCCTGGAGGGACACAGGAAACCAAGTGCTAGGCAATCAGGAAGAGCAAGAAGAGGAACAGAGGGAGACAAATTGTGTGAGAGAGCCTGAGGCATGTCTGAGGCACGCTTTAAAAACAACAAGGACAAATTTGAGCTGAATAGGGAACCATGGAGGCTGCCTGAGGATAATGTGAACGTTGATCCCTGACAATTGCAAAGGAGAGAATCCTGTGCATCCGGGCAAGGCCACACACAAGAAAATTCAACAGTTGAGCTTTGAGAAGCTGAGTCATTTCCAAGGTTGAAGCCCAGGCTGAGGAATAGAAGAATGAGGCCCACAGCTGATGAGAAATAGGGATAGCAGATATGGAAGAAGATGGATTAAGAATGAGGAAATATGCCAGTACAGCTGTCAGGAGGAGGTAAACCACAGGTGGGAGCTGAATGAGATAGGGAAGAGCAGAGCTGTTTAAAATTCCGAATTCACACTGGAAAACTGGCAAGACTTGTGTGGTTTCAGGTTGAAAGCATGTAAAACCACTTGTACCACATAAGCATCCTTGTAGGATTGAAGCAGAAAGCTTTGCAACTCTGAACTGAGTTTTGGGTTTTTGATTAAGCCACAGCCCAAGAAAAGAGTTCTTTAAGTGCAGATGGCATGCTAGGTTTCATTGATTGAAGTTTTCCTGCCCGTGAATAATGTAAGACAGTAGAAAAGCATGTTTTTTCTTTTCTCCAAATATTTTTCTGGATAGGATTCCCTTTAAAACAATCCCTTCTAATGTGAAAGCTTCCTTTTGCTTCTGTCCCTTCCAGGTATTAAACACTTATGCTCTGCTCAACTATGCAACACTCATGCACGTTTGCTGCAGGTGGGAGATGGGGAATTCAGGTGACCACTCAGATTGCTTAAATTTCTGTGCAAATCATGAGTGCAGGTTGTATTTTACTCCTCTTCAACACTCCTGCATTGAGTCACCAGTACCTAGTTTCTCTGACCAGCCTCTTTTGCCCAGTGAGGGGGATCTTTAGAGGATCTGAAGAAATCAAGGGGAGGAAAGTGAACAATGATTAGAGACTTCTGAAAGGGGCAGTGAGGAATTAGGGACTATACCCTTTGAAAATTTGCGTGACACTCCTTAATGGTCCCTGCCTCATTTTCCACTTGGCTGCTTTATGACTGAACTGTAAACTAAAAATGACATGGGCTCATTAATTTGGCAGCAACTGGCAAGATGTGGCCATTTAGCATATCCACAAAGCTATTGTTTAAGCCTGGGTCATGTCAAAGGGCAAGCTAAATATGACCGAACCTCTGAAAGGCTGAGTCTAGGAGTCCTAGAGCCTAAACCTTCTCCCTAACCTTTGCTTGTCTTCAACAGTGTGATCAGCTTGGGTTTTCAGGGGAAGGCTTTACATAAAGCTGTCAAGTTACTAGCAATATTATGTCAGTTTGATTTTTTTTTAAAGCAGGCTCAATTATATCATCCTCTTTTCACGTCTGACAAGCGGTGCAAAAAGTGTTTGCAATAGCAGCTTCAAGGGAACGGAAATGCTTTGGTTGTGGGTTACTGCTGCAAGTCCAGAATATGAAGGGAATTTAAGCCCAAGCACTTTAAAATGTCAGATGACACAGAATGACTGAAAACCCTCTGGGACATCAGTCCGACTGCATTTATTTGGTTTAGAGAGTAAGTGGTTAATCCCTACACTGTCAAGGATTTGAAGTGCAGGGCAAATGGGCACTTCTCATTTGCACAGGCTGAAGGAGCCCATCTAAGTTCAGTATCACAGAGCCACACTGCAAACTACAGGTTGAATATTTGTACCTATCTCTTCTTCAGGGCAAAAATGTGAGTAAGAATGAAAGCAAATGCAAGTACAAAAGCAGTTTCTCTCATTTCTTTCTACCATTATGCACTACTGCCCCTCAGGTATAGTAGAAGAGATTTTTTTTGTTTCTTCAATGTGAGGTTTGCTCCCACTTTCCCTTGAGCTGACAGTGATAGAAAAGGATGACATCCCAGGCCACACTCTCCCTAGCCAAAAACTGCCATTTATTCAGGGGACTTGGAAGGAAGTCTTTCCCCAGCTGGTCCATTCCTGTTTGGAACATCTACATCTGAGAATAATACCTCTGCTATTTATGCACGTGGTCCTGTCATGACCTCGTCTACTAGGATAGATTAACTGAATTTCTCCAATGTTTTCTTTACTTCCTGATGGCCACTATTGACTTTGCTGTGTGATGAAGGCTCTCCTTTCGAAGGAGTTAAATATGTATAAGCGCTGGAAACTTGGGATGCCTGAATTTTGGAGTGGTTTGCTATTTGGAGGATTTCAAAAGTGATTTCTTCCCTTTTAAAATCATGTCACACTAGAGTAGAAGGGACAAATAATTGAAACAGGTATTTTCTCCTTGTTAACCAGTCATCTTAATGAATTTCACAGAAGGCAAATTACAGTTCTCAGGTGCCCAAATTTAAGTTTGCTTTGTAAACACACAAACAAAAAAACCAAAGCAAAAACCAAACTGAAAATGTAAATGCTGCATACCAGCTTTGTCATGAAAAAAAAATCTCAGCCTGGCTTCTCACAGCTGTATTTAAGCTTAAAAGAGCATACTAATAATAAAACAGCCCTTTTTATCCTCAACTTCATATTCTGTTAAGCATAAAATGCATATTTTTTTCCATGCTGATTGGTTAAGTCATCTTGAGAAAAAACTCTTACTCATTTAAGTACCACATAACTCAAAATCTCTTTTTTTCTCTTTCCATTTTCTGATATTCCCCTATATATTTCTATTTTTTTGTTGTTGTTTTATTTTGGTTAAAAGTTCATGCAGGGTTGATTAATTTTAGCAAGTTTCCAAAAATGAACTGGGTCTTTATGCCCCAAGGAAATACATTTTTTTGACATTTAACAGCAAAGAAAACTATTTCCTCTCCCATTCAAAGCTAACCATATTTAATTGGCCTAGAAGTCTGTTACAGTTTGGAAAATGTTTGTGATATTCCATCTGTTTTTTCATCCAGTCGTTTGTGCGGTCCTGTGTTTATCCTCTCATTGGGTTTACACGTACAGTGATGTTGATATGACAAGGTATTCTGTTGAACCAGTGCTAGGTCTTACAGGCTGCGTGGCTCAATAAGCTTTTGTTATGCAGGTAAAAACAGCTCTGAGCTTTTAGTGACGGTTTCATAATTTCTCAGGTTTATTTTAACAGCTTGGATGCGTCAGCTGCGTAATGATACACACAACATAGACACACACGGTAACATGCAGCTGTGCACTGGGGACCATTTGAAGTGCTTAATGGGTATATATTTGTTTGCTTCAGTGGACTCAAATGAGTAGTTTTCTATCTTTCAACCTTTGGTAGAAACTAAACAGTTTAATGCAACATGCAACCTCTAAATTCACGGGCTACCATTTACATCTCCCCCTGAAGATCATTAACAGGCTTTAGACTTTAGGGTGACAAGCAATATATTTTGTAAAACAACAGGGATTTAAGATGCGGACATGTACAGATGTTGCGTTTTCCATACATTTTTGTGGTCAGATAGCAATGTTTGAAGATGTATGTGTGAGGTCATTTGAATTCACTTGGAGATGGGAGCTTCATAGGCAAAAAGACCATCTGGCAATCAGATGTGGACTGCAGGTAGACTTATTTGTTTTTAACTGAAGTCACTGGGGAATGAAAGTGTCAAGTACCCTAACACTGCAGAAAAATGATAATCACTAACCACCTAGCACAGTGTCTGCTTAAAGAGTCTCAAAAAAGTAATTCAGTCAATAAAGTAGGAAATTGCAGGCATTACAGTCCTTTTTCTCTTGTGTGTGTGTGTGTGCCTGCTCATATATGAATATATGCAAGTGTGTATATTTTGTCAAGCCCTTACTGGAATGGTGAGATTTCTGGGTGTCTGCTCATGGTGGTCCACACAAACAAAAAGACTGGTAATTGAAGAAATTGCTCTAAAATCACTTAGCCTGGAGTGTCTGACAAGCTGCAATCAGTCTCTGACATGTGCGTAAATCCTAGTTTTTTGAATGTTATTTGACTCTAGTGGTAAAGATTTCTGGTTAACTGGTGTGCTGTTGGTTTCAGAATTGGAAGTCAGGGTGTGCAGGAATGTAATTCAGGATGCCCCTCACACTCCTCTGCCTATTCCCCAGCCCCAGCTTTCAGCTGTAGGTACCAAGATGGTGGTTGGAGGTATTGAAATGGTGTCACATAAGAGCTGAAATGGGCTTACTTGCTTTTCAGGTGCCAGAGACCACATCAAAGAGAAAAGGCTGAACCACTGTGGAAAACGGGAAAGAGGACAACACTATATTGCCTGAAGACAGGGACTTCTTTCACAAGCTTTGGGTACCTTTTCAGATATAAAAATGAGCCTTTCAGAGTTGCTTTCAAAGACAGAAAAAAAATTAGCCACACAAATTTGTAAAAAATATTTCAATTTTTGAATAATATATGGCTTGGTATGAGCACTTTCTGTATGAAATTATAATTCAAAGCACAACATCTGGCAGCTGGTCTTACATCTACAATTACTTTAAGCACCTCAATATCTTGAGAGCTGCTGCTTGTATCATTGACTGAGGGTGACATTTTGAACCCTCAGACTTTCTGTCACTCAGTGTGATAGAATTTTGGTGTATCTGCGCAAAGATTTCATAGTCACACACCAGCTGCTCATGGAACAATACCTATGAGGTATAATCTGCAAGTGGCACCTTAGTGATTACCCTGGGCAAAGTTCAAAGTTTAGATAAGCCCGGAGAACAAACAGAACTCTCAGATTTTAGACATGTCTACAGGACTTCATGGGAGATGCTGTAAGTGCTGAGCAAAATGCTATGCAAAACCTAAGGCATGCTTCCTGTTCCCTTGGACAAGATATTCCTTTTAAATTTATCTTGTTCCCTGGGAGAAAAATCTTACTCACCCTCTCTTTTTTAAGTCTCATAGATATTTGAAGTCCTATAGACATATCTCTTTCTCTCTCTCTTTTCCTCTTTCATTATCCTCTTTCTTTCTTTTCTACTTCTTTTCTTCTTTCTTTCTTTTTTTCTGAGCATATTCTTCAGATTTATCCATATAGTTAAGTGGTCTACTCCCCTTCTTGCTTTCTTTCCCGTAGTCTAGTTCCCTGATTCAGATAAGCTTGCATCTATTGTGGATTATTTTTGGTTTCAGGAAAAGATAAGGCCCTGTACTTGTTCTTCTCTTTAAAACACATCTAATCTTCCTTCTATGTTCAGTTCCATGTTGTTCCTCTCTCGGTGATTCCAGAGAGATTCATCTGCTAATTTCTGATTTTTTATCCAGTTGGATATCCAGCATGAGGTTATCTTGAACTTAAACTAGGATTTTAACAACATGGCACCTCTATGTCCTTTGGTGCATGAGCTGCCTTGATGGCATTCATGCATTCTGAAATGCCTGACACTTGTAACAAAATGTATTATGACTTGTGTTATCACTTGGTGATAAATCACCAGGTGGATTATCAACGAACAAAATCCATTCTATTCCTCCTCAGAAAAGCAGTCTAGGATATTCCACAGAAACTCCAAAGCAGTTTTGCCATCAAACTATGGATACAAAACATCTTAATTATTTGCAAATAGTTTAGGGGGTATGCTTAAAAAAATTATTATGGAGCAAAACAAAAAACATAGAATTGATAAGGATTTAGGTGTTTTGTGATGTGTCTGTAATACTAACAAAAATCCATCAAAACTCCAAACTCTTAATAAATACTTCTCAGAAATTTTGAGTCTGATTTTCAGATGTAACCATTTCTCGTGCAAATAATTTTATTAATAATTTTAAATAATCTTACTTTTTCTATGTGTTAGTTACTACTCGTTACTACGTTTTATCAGGAGTAGACAGTAAATAGATGAGGAGTCTGAACATTCTCTCTCACTGTCTAGCAAGTGAGAGGCCCCATGGAACAGGAGGTGAGCTCACTTTCCAGAGATGCAAATCTAGGCTGTCCCACCCACACAGCAATCCTTAATGGAGTTATTCAAGATTTGTATCAGCATGACAACAAACGGAATAAAGCCTGAAAACCACAACCAACATGATGTCAGGCGGCCATCTCCACAACTTGTGGACTGTGGCCTTGAGGGCTCCTTTCAGCACAGGGTGATAAGCATTGTGATGAAGTTTGCAGGGTCTCCAGCAGACCGTCTGGCTTGCTCATCTCTGGCTTGAGCCCATCTACTCATCTGACAGCCTAACCCTGTCTGTCTAATCTTTGTCAGATAAAGCTGCTAAGAGAAATAAAAATTTGTAATGGACATCAAGACCTCTTTCAAGAGGATCAAGAATTGAAAGAGTTGAAGAATTCCTTCAGTTTGGTTCTCAGTCCTTTGTAGAAAGAGCATATTTCAAAAGCTCAATACTTCAGTACACACTTCAGGAGACAACTCCATCTAGATACAATGGAAATTCTGTATGGATCTCCCATGACACATTAACAACAGTTGCAGTACTCACAAACATGTTCATCTCACAGGAAGACAAGAATATAATTCCTTTGGGATGATTTCTGTCTTGCTGAGGTTCAAACTTGTGTTAGTGTCTCAAGCTGGCTGGTGAAGGACAATATAATTTACTGGAAATCTTCCCTTTGCTTTTATGGTGATCTGTGTTGGTGTATCTGGGTGGAGGCAGGATTTATCTCTGAATTTGTCTTCTAGATCCAGCCATATATAGAAGTGCTCTCATCTGGCACACTTATTTGTACAGTATGTCTCTTTATGGCTTTTTAATAAAGAACAAGTTTCCTGGAATTTTCTTTGTTGCCCTTGGGTAGGAACAATGGACTGATCCTGAGTTTTCTCTCATAATCTTTTTTTGCCCGTGGAAGGCTCCTTTAGTTGAGTTGATGCCTGGTTTTCACTGGAGTATGTCAGCTGGGACTATAGTCACAATATTTTCATCTCCTTACACACTTACGATAATTTTTAGAGATTTTTAAAAGCACTTACTGTTTTACTTATGACAGAGTTTATGAATAAACTAATCTGAAAGAAAATACTCATTTAAATAAACTGGGAATTAATAGCAACCAACACAAACACACACACACACACACACACATTTTTTCAGGTTTTCTACAGTAACGAACTTTAGGACTAGCTAGTAAAGCAATGATCCTTGATTGCATTAAGTGTGTCAATGTTCATGGAAAGATGATCAATGTATTTGCAGCTGAAGTTATGTCTCATTAAAAATTATTTGATGAGTAGTATGGAAAACCAGGAGAAACATCAGAAGCATAATTTTCATTAACTGGGAACAGAAACTCATTAACATGGTCCCCTTTTGTATTTCCTTTGAAAATGGTATACATCTAAGCAAACCTAATAATTATTGAAACATTTCCTCTAGGTATATTCCGCTCTTCTTGATGTGTTTTGGGACCCTACCAGTATCTACCATTATTTCAGTATATTTTCTTTCCTCACTTTCATGCAGTCTGTGCATTTGGCTTCCTTTTCTTTCGGATGAAGTGAGATGGACAGCCTTTTCTTGAAGACTGTCAATTCTTCTCTCTGGGTCTGTCAGTGGAGGTTTACGTATCTGTTTCCAGTTTAGTCAGATCATGCCATCTTGTCCTTCCTGTGTCTGATCTGGGAGTCAGTTTTGCCACTGTGACTAACAAGGCATGGATGTGGACACTGTCTTGTTCCTCTCTGATGGTGCTGCTTGCCTTCCAGCCCACAAGGAAGCTCCAGTCCAAGGAATGGCTGGGAGTCTGTGGGGCAATTGGTAGGAAAACATTGGATATGTGGCATGGCACAAGTGGGGACTGCCTCAGGCCTCTTCTTCCTCTTCACCAAACATCAGCTATTATATGAAAGGTGGAGGTCAGCTTTTGCTTTTAGGCAGATTAAGGCTATTCAAAGTGGAAGTTTTGGGCGCCATTATGAGCAGAGCTTACAGGATCTGTGCTACATGGCTGCTCCACTTATCGACATCTACAGCTGCTTAAGAGCAAAGCAGTTGGATATGCTCTTGATGCTTGCTCATTTTAGTGCCTAAATGCCACCTAAACTACCCTCTCAGGGCTCTTTCAGTAACCTCATTGTGACCCCCAAGTTTGGCCCAAGTCTTGGGTGAGCACTTATTGAGACACGACACACTCTAACATGGTGACTTTTTAAAACCACTTATCAGTCCCTTCTGCATAAGTGGATCACTCTACAGATGTCCATGAACCCCACAATTCATTCTAGAAAACACTAATAGAAGATTATGTCTCAGGGAAGGCTTTCTATATTCATCAGAGCACCAGCCTTATTGCTAGGGAAAATAAGATATTCAGAGCCATTTTTACTAAAGCACATATATATGGAATTTTGTATATATGGAAAGTGGCAGAAAGGTTAAACATGAAATAGACTGTAACAACAGGAATCCTTGTTGCCTGCTCCAGTGTCTCAGCATTACCATCTGGAAGTTTAATTCACTTCGGCTGATAGACGAGAGCCAACAGTTGTTGTTAGCTCTTCAGTTGTTAGAGGTTACCACCAGATCAACTGCTCTTCATTGCCACATCCCTCCCTTGTTTAGCTGGAATGATCTAAACTTGTTCTTGCCTTTATCAGATTTTCTTTTACTGTCATGGCTGTGCACTGGAACATCACACTGGACTGCACAGGCTTAGGTCATTTCCTCCTCCTTCCTGACTGAAGTCTCTTGATTAATATTTCAGTTGTGTATCTCAATGGGGACATCCCTGGCTGTGCTCCTTTGTTGGAGTACCCTTAAAATAAGGTAATGTAATGCTGTAAATTATACATCACAAATGACTGATAATATTCAGCTTGCTCCAAGCTTTCTGTAACGTCTACATGTGTCTTGGACAACAAAAGAGAGTTTTGAGGATGTGCTTGTTAAAACTGCACATTTCCATCCTTCCCCTCTTGCACACACCCACATATGCATATACACACTTCATTAGATTAAGAGAAGCCCTGGGGGACACTGCCACAGCTGCCTATGTTGTTTTCTTGTACCTAGCCTTCAGACCTAAATATGATAATACTTTGCACAAGCCCTGCCATACTTAGGGAGCGTCACACTGAATTTTTTTTTTCTCCCATACAAACTTTGCTGAAGATACTGGGGTTACATGGAAATCAGAATCAGGCCCAAACTTTCAAGGTTTGCACTGAATTTCCTGGGGTTAGTGGTTAGAATCCAGACCCTTAACATTATCTTAACATAGGTTTTGCATTTGTATTTATAAACACAGTGTACTGCTGCCTATTTGAGTTTAGAATAGATTGTGGTATAAACATATTTCCTCTTTACACATTATAATCAGTGCACAATGGCCTGCTTTATGTAAAACATATCGCAGTCTTTGCTTCTCTGCATGTGCTTGCATGCACATAAAGCTTAAATTAACTAACTTAATATTCTCATGATGTGTTCAAAGAGGAGATCTGTGAATGAGGTAGGGAAAGACAGTCCTGCAGTTCCTATTTTGGAGTTTGATATTAAACACTGTATTTAGAGAAACATTTAATGATGATTCATTTTAACAGACTTTTGGTTGATGACTTATTTATAATTTCATCAACCAAACACTTCCCTTGACAGAGTATGTTTTGGCTCACTGTCGTTCCTGACAGCGATGTAGAACAAACTGTAGTAAACGTGTCCTTTGGAAAATTAGCCAAACATCATTCCAATGCAATGACTCTGTAGGCGATAAGATGAAAATGATTAGTTACAGTTCATTGAATATTGCCCCAAACCTGTTCAAAACTACTGCTTGGCATAATCCCTGAGAAGGTGTTTTGGCTTTTTTTACAGCATTGCTGAAAACCGGTTGAAATCAAAATTGTGTTTTGTTTAAAGGGTGAACTAATAAAAATTGAGGCCTGAATTTTGCAAGTGTTGCCTGAAGAGTCTGACCTAATTCTGCGAGATATTTTGCTTAACTGAGAGTGTGTGAACTTTCTTTATGGTGTTTATCCACACATTCATGTTTTTGTAGTAAGATTTTTTGGTTGATGTCCTTGCACAGTAACTTTAGTTTCAGAACAAATGCACAAACAACAGCAGGAATACCACAAATAAAAGTACCCAGGTTCCATATAGCATTTTCATGTGCTGGTTTCACAGCATTTACCAAAAGAAGTATGTATCATTATACCCATTTTATGGAGAAAAAACAGAGACAGAAAATTTTCAAGACACTATGAGGTGCATTGTTCCAAGAGCTCCCTTCCAACTGGAGAGAGAAAATTGAAATCCCTTTAACTTCAGACCATTTCAAGATACTTTTGCTCAGTCTTATTTTGCTTGATGTTCCTGTAAGATGTAAGAAGTCTTGCGGGATTTGCTGAGCACCAACAAGGGTGTTGGTACAGTGAAGTCTGTAGCTGAGGTGTTAGCTACAACACAGAAATTACAGCAGGATTGTGCAGTGCTTGTGTGCATTGTGTTACTCTGGCAGAGCACTTGAAGAACAAAAATGCAATATCCTGTTGCCCTCTTCCAGAAAAGATCACAAATTGAGAGTTTTGGGACAAAGTGTTTATTTATGATCTCTGCTGGGTGCCTGTTTCCCAGCCTCATTTATCCATGGACTATTTGTAAGCCGAAAAAAGAACTGCACGGTCTCTCCGCATTGTTAAGGACCAGAGAACTGCAGTGCTTAGAGCTGGTCACAGAGGCAACTTTCCCCTCAGCTGCATCTTCCCCCAGCACGTCCCCAAAGCCCACACCACTACCTGTGGCAGCTCAGCATGATCCCAGAGTTTTGTGGTGACCTGTGCTGTGTTTTTCTCCTGGCTGCTTTCCCACCCAGACGGTCCAAATGGTCCCAGGAACACAGCAGAGCAGGAAGGGGAAAAGATGAATCCACAGAGGACATCACTCCTCTTCTTCATCCTTTTTATCCAGCAGAATTATGCTGCACTACTCTACCCATATGCATAAGACTCTGAGGCTATATAATTAATTTTTTTTTAATGTAGGAAAGGTATGATTGCATTTTCTGGCATGAAAGTTTGCATTATAATACTGACTTACATAAGTTTTTGAAAAGCATTTATTTTGTTAAAAACAGCAGTATATCTTTTTTTTACAAAATGCTTCTTTTTTTAAGAGCTGCAGATGGTTTCCCAGAGTTTAAAACTTGCAGAATGAATTAGGTTTATGAAGGTCTATCTGCTCAGATTCTTAGTCATTAGACAAGAGAAATTAGTTCATCTACAATGCTCTTATTCCTTCACAGATGTTCTAAAAGACATGTCAGGCTGCTTTGGAGAGAGATATGTGCTATTAAGTTTACTTTTTGTGTTCCAAGCTGGTGGGAATTGTCTGAAATCACTGCTTAAGTCAGCTGAAGAGCTGGGGTGAAACCTCTGTCTTCTCATTCCTGATATGAAAAATTATCCTCAAGTCAGCTTTCAGATTCAAACTGGTTTTAATGAAGATAAATGGAACCCTTAAACCCTATTAATATATTTCAATATGTTAGCTGTAGTCTCAATAGCAAACTTCCACCAGGGAAATTGCTGCATATGAAAAATTTGTCTCTGTCCTCACTCTATGACTGGAAATAAAGAAGTATGCATAGATCTACTAAAATGCAATGCTAAATACTTTAGTTAAAATATCTTATTAGTGAAAGATATGCTTTTGTTTCTCTTAGTAATTGACAAATGCAGTAAACACCTCATGTTTCACAATGTTCTTTTTCTAAGACTAGTTGAAAAACAAAATATGAAGATTTTATCTTTTTAAGTTTTTTTTTTACTTACACATACAGTGGACTAAACTCTCTGAGCTCTGTGCCATGCTGGTCCTCACCAAGACAGAGAAGAACAGAATTTGACTTCCTTTTCACTCCTAAACTTACTCAAGGATTTTAGCCTTATATGTAGATCTGCCAAATTTTATCCCTGCTGAAAAGTTTAATTAGCTACTGCTCTCCTTCAGTGCCTGGGTTCCCTTCACTTGCATTCTGCAGGTGGAGGTCTGCTCCACCAGTGTCCTGGAGGGCTGAAAGTGGAACCTCCCCATCTGTTTGATGGAGTAGAGTATGGGATGAGTATGAATTTTCTAGGGATGTGAGAGAAGGCTTGCCTCATCCTCCTCCTCAGATTACACATGGTATCTCACTGTATCAAACAGCTGAGGTTGTGCAGCCTCTTTAGTTAGACTAGGGCAGAAAAAGTAGGCTAAGTGGGAAGCTTTGAAAATTGCAACCCCCACCACCCCCTGTCCATCAGGGAATTTATGCATATGTAACACATGCATCATATATACCTGTGTCTGTTTCCTGCCCCTTCCCTGAGCAGTAATTAATTTAAATCAGGGATGAAAGCTGAGCGAAATACAGATTCTCTGAACAGTGCCAAAGATGCTCAAAACAGATGCCTGCTGTATTTGTGTAACCATTTTGAACAAAATATCATAAAACATGAAATTAGTGTCAGATTCCTCCAGTGCTTAATGCAGTCTGCTTGGATGCTGAAGGCGAAAGAATTTATTACATTCACCAATTCACTAGTCTTTGGTGAATGTAATAAATTTTATCTAATATTTTAAGAATCGACCATGTCTCTGCCACTTGATGACACAGAGCTTTTTCACCAAGGTAAAAAGTAACAAGAATTTGAGAGTCCTTAATATAGTGACATGCACTAATTACTCTCAGTCAGATTCTTGGACGCTGTCAGCTGCATGGAAATAACCAGTCTGAAAGAGAAGAGACCAGCGTTTCCACCCCATCTAGATTTTCTCCACTTTATTCCTGTAAGGCAGCCTGACACTTCTTGGTAGTATAGGCAGGATTGAGCCCACAGATAAAGGACTGGACCTGACTGGGGTCAGGTTGCTTTTGCCACAGAAAGATTGAGGAGCAGAGCAAGGGAAGAAAGCCCTGGAGACCTCAGGTCATGCTTTTGCTGCACTTGAGGGAGGAGAGGACTGAAGGGACCTTTTTGCTTTTTGCAAAGCTCTAATCACCAGCCCTGGCCCATGCCAAACATCCTGTTGCAGCAGGAAGTCCACCTTGCCAGGGCACTTGCACCACTAGTGTGAATATTTTAGAAAAGAGCACTTTTCTCCCTAAAGGACTCTTCTGTGGTGGGTAACTGCCCTATTACCTGTGCTGAGTCAGACCCATAATGAATTAGCATTTCTCTGCAGAAATATCAATTTTTTCATGATTTTTTTT
Source organism: Drymodes brunneopygia (assembly GCA_013400955.1). Classification (NCBI taxonomy): domain Eukaryota; kingdom Metazoa; phylum Chordata; class Aves; order Passeriformes; family Petroicidae; genus Drymodes; species Drymodes brunneopygia. The sequence continues at coordinate 121,420 of VZTZ01031686.1, forward strand.
TTTTTAACAGGGAACAAGTTGTGACACACCCCTCTTTAGTTTCTGCATGTGCTTTTCTTGTGTCATTCCTCTGCTGGTAAAATATTCCAAGACCTGCTATTGAATATAGCCTTTCAAAGAGATACAAGGAGAGAAGGCTTGATTATTTCGTTAGCAATAGAATGGGTTACATGAACATGTTATTCCATCAATGAATTAAAGTCTTGCCACTATATATCAAAGAACCATTATGGGTAAAATAAGGACCATATGCATCATTAAAATCTTGTTTTGTGAGCCTTGAAAAACAGAGTGTTTCACATTTTATTTTGGGTCATTGTAGTTTATTTACTTAGCTGTAGATCTGTGGGGGTTTGTGTTTTTTTGGACAGGCATTCATCTGGAGGGCTAGCCTTGTACTGGATGTGGCTGATTTGTATAGAAACATTTAAGTTGGTTCTTATGGAGAAATCGACCTCTCATTTGTGTTGGCTTTTTGCACATTGATTTAGCAAAGGCTGGTCTTGACTTTGTTTTTTGCAAAGTCCTAGGCTCTTTTTTTTATCTGTCTTATCTTTGCATACTTGTCTTTTCGAGCTGTAAGCTCCTTGGGGCAGGGGTTGCATTCACAGTGTTTAATGTGCCTTGCACAAACGGAGTCCTGAGCTCAGGCTCATAAGCATCAGCTGAAAGCTAATAAGAAGAATGAATTCCATCTGATCCAGCTCATTGCAGAGGCTGATCCTTAAAGTCTAATCTAGTCCACTTTGCCTACAGACTTGCATGTTTAGTGACCACTATGGAATGAAAAGAGGAACATGATGTGAGGAAAACAAAATGTCAATAGGTAGTATTTGGTCTTCTCTGAAGAAAATGTGCTGCTTAAGGCAATCTTTCTTTTTTTATTATAGTTCTACAATAGGTGCTAGTGTTTGTTAGGACAATAAACTTGTCACATTGAATTATGGTAGTAAAAGAGCACAGATGCACACAGAGCCAAAACCAAACCTCAGAGTGTTTTAATTCATTAGCTCAACAACTCATGTTTTAGGAAATAAAAAAGATGGAAAATTAGGAAATGGAATGGAGTCTTACGTGAGTGGAAGCTGCATGAATCTGAATGAATCCAAATATCATTAATAGGGCAAGAAAAAAACAACTTGTGTTCATTGCCAGATATTAAATCTTGTTTATCCTGCCTTAAACTAACCAGAAACACATTGTGTTTGAGTACTGTTTAACAGCTGAGATGCTGCGGTTGTGCTGTAACTCTCCTCTGCTGCTTTTATCTTCTCTGAAAAGGGAGTGTGACTGCCAGGCTTGGAGCTGGCTCCCCCTGCTTTGAACACTTGGATGTGGGAAGCCCAGGGCGGCTCAGCCTGTGGCCCCCCACTCAGGAGAGCATCAGCCTTCAGGCTGAAAGACATCCTGATGTGCAACCAGTGGCATCTGAACAGATGTGTAATAAGGGTTTCTCTGAGCTGGGTGCAGAGAGCCCCTTTTTTGTTAGGAGAATATGAGCCCTTGTCTACATGAACTGAATACTTCTGTTCATACTGTGATGTCTATATTACTGATAAAATCACATTTCATGAGGAAGGAGCTGCAGGGGTTTTTTTCCTTGCTACACAGGGCTATCTCTATATATTTTCTTTTATTTCAGTAGAAAATTGCAGGTGTACTTCTGCTTTTTGATGCCAGCTGATGAGTAGGTAGCTCAAACCAATAGACCCAAATATTCTAAACTAATGCATATGGATTAATGTATTACAATAAATGTTTTAGCTGAGGTATTGCTAGCTGCATAAAAGACACTTATCTCCTTGATTGACTTTGGAATATCCATAAACAAAATGTGAAAAAATGACAGATAACCAGTCTGTGGCTAGGAAAGCAGATGGCTAGCTGTAAACAAAGAAAGGCTGAGCTGGTCTCTGGACCTGGAGGGCCGTTTCATATTTAGATGAAAATCTGGAGGTTCCAAAATGGAAGAGAGCAGAATACATAACTACAAAGATGGGTACACAAAAGGCATAAAACTTGTTTTTTATCCCCTTGGTTTTGAAGTGGGCTTGCACTGTTGCAGCTGCCATAAATCAAAGCAGCTGGTGGGAGACTGTTTTACCCCAGTGGATATAGTGTCTACCTCTGCTCCAGCACCAGCTTGCACCCTGCACCTTTGGCAAGGGTGTGACCTTCTGGCCTTTCTGTTGGCCATGTGCCAGAACCATTAAACTAGCACCTTCCATGATAGTTTTGGTCTCCTTGCCACAACACACACAGAAAGGCCCCTGTTTACATTGCTCATATTTGTAAAGTGGATGAACTATTCATGCTACAACAAAGGTATTTTCTCATATTCCCCAGGCACTTCCTCATTAGCACTTCTCTGCAGGCTGCCGACAGCCCACGGGCAGGTCCCAACAGCAGTGGTTTCATCTGGAGAAACTTGATGGAACATGGACTGCCTGATTAGAAGGGGGCTGCCCATCTCTTATTTCTTCTTCAAACCATGNGACAAAATATGCTGACAGCTTGAGATGGAAGGCTTAATATCTGAAAAATTATTTTAAAAAACCTCTTCTCCAAAAGTTCATTCTGGATTTTCAGATCCTAGCCAAAATGACTCAGTGCTTACCTGCTCTTTTTTGTTCCACTCTGCTATTATTCTATTAAACTGCATATTAGAAAAAGAAATCTCATTTCATCAGAATAAGTATTATCTTTGCAGTCTAAAGTTTTTTAACTCTCCTTGACTGCAAATGTGCAGAAGATTTTAGGTCATTAGCTCACGTTTACTGGAAATAGTTTCTACCAGCAGCAAATGGTCAGACCTGCATTCCTTTCATGCTAGCTTTGCAAGCCTGGGAGCCCTACTGAGCCACATGAGAGACGTCACTGGGATTTGACCAAGAAATAGAAATCGAAATAGGTACAGAGAACAGCAGGTTCTACACTACAGCTCAGTAGTGGGCAGTCTCTGTGGTCATGTTTTAACATTTCACATTCCTACCTAAGGGGAATGGTGCTATTATTCTAAAGAGCAATGATATTAAGTGTAGACAAATGTGAATAGTCTTTGTAAAAACATTCTTGTCCTCTAGAACAGAGAAATAGTTTGAAATAACTGTGCAAACAAGTTTTGCAGTGTGAGTGCTCCTTGTGTACTTTAACAACTAGCTCAATTACTTTTGAAATACATCCAGTGGTAGGGTGGAACATGGCAGCTTTTTAAACAAAATGCAGCAATGCTACATAAACTCAGGGCAGGAAATGAAGAAATATATCACCTTTATGTTTAATTCTCTCTAAAATTGCACATGAGCAAGTTGTAGTTGCTTTAACAGGGAAATTGAGTGAACAACCTAGTTTTGGGACACTGTGTTGCAAGGAGTTAAATGATCACAAGCAGTTTCTATTTCATGTTCATGGCTAGTCAGACTGACAGTCCATTCTAATCAGCATCATGAATATCCCTTTTTATCCTATCGAAGTATTAACTCAGTACTGTTTCTGAAGGATTATATTTTCTGAAGAATTAGACCAGGTTGAAGTAAAGTTTTGAGGGGTATTTAGAACTGTGTAATTTTAAGAATGATGTTGAAATTATTAGAAGTGGAGACTGGCACTCTCAGGCTAGGCTGGCTGAGCTGTAATTTAGTTACTGCAGTACTTTACAAATGGCTGATTGATAATCTAAATATGCCTGCTCGTAACAGTTCTAAATACCAAAGCACTTGCCTGTAGCAGCTGCAAAGTTTTGTGAACACTTTTAAAACTCAGTATATTTACACATTTTCAAGACTATGTCATGTGAAAGTGGTGAGGTTTCAGCATGCTCTTTCCAAGGTATAAATTTTCAGTCAAAAACTCATTGAAAAAATGAAATTTTTGGATTTCTTCTTCCAACTTCCACCACTAACAAACACTGACCAAACCACGAGGAAGGATCTTTTACTGAATTTATTTTTTTTGTTTTCCCCTAGTTACTATTCTGAAACTTTTTTTTAAAGAAAAGGTTATTTTTGTTGAACTCTTTCAAACAGAAATGTAACTCTCTCAGTGTCATAATTTAGAGAGAGGAATGTTACAGACTGAATTGTCATTACCTTCTGCTTCTGCCAGTCTCCAAACAGTAGCCAATACTGAGCATGCCAATATGTCACTACTGCATCAAGATATCCTGACACAGGACTGGGGGAACATATTGTCACTTTTACCATTTTCTATGTGACGTTACAACTCATAACCATGATTCTGACTGATACAAAACTTCCTGCATGCTCGCATTTCTACTGCCTGCGCTCTGCAGTTGTTAAAGAAGAGTTGCTCTGTTTAATTAAATAGGTAACTGTACAGTCCCTCCTTTCAAAATCCAGAAATTTGGGCAAGTGTCTAGAAAACAATGGGAGCTGGGACAGGTGAAGATTCAGGGAGTTGCTAGGACTTTGATATACAAACACTCGAGTACCTACAAAAAGACTATTCATGGGGAAGTAATTAATACTGAAACACAAAGGTTTACAGACAATTTTTAGATTCATCTTCTCATTCGGATGAAAGAAAGTTGATCCCTACCTCTGATCTGTTCTTTCAGCATTGCACTTACTGGTTCAGGGAGCTGATCTGTCAAGACTTTGTGCAACATCATACCAGTTTTTAAGGCTTTCTCAACAATAATGACTCTCGAAAAACACTCTGCCTTCTAGAGTCTACCTAAACACCTAATTCCTGGGACAGACAATTGCAGTGTCAATGGCACTCCAAAATATAGTGGGATGTTGCTTGTACTAACTCACCTTTCACTTAAAGGCACAAACGTGAAGGATCCCTGGAAAGGGAAAAACACCAACAAAAACTCCAAGCAGAAAATGTCAAGTAATATGTCAGTCCTTCACCTGGTCTTAAGATTTATTGCAGAATCCTGGTTATTTGTTGGTTTTCTGATATTCCATAAGATTTCTCAAGCCCCAGATGCTGGAATTGGGCAATTTGCAAAACTTTCTAATTTCTTTCTCCTCTTGAGGAGCGAGTTCTTCCCCCATCGTCCATCCCCTTTTCAACAATTTTTTTGCATTAGTGTGTTACATCTTGTCTTAATTAGATTTCAAGCAGCTTTGACTGCAACTATGATCTTACCCTGTGCTGTGTACTGGGGCCCAGCTGTGAGTGGGGCTGCTGAGGGCTGCTATAACACAAACAAATATAATTATTTTTCTTTTTTCATAGGTGTCTTTTCTCTCTAGCTCTTATATAAACACTGTTTTGTGGAGCTGAAACTGTAACTTGGCTGTCAGTGTGGGGAGCCAAGGACTGACTGAGCATCCCACGAGATGAACAAATCTCTACCTTATGTGGAGGAAGAGAAAACAGCAGGGCTAACTGATTCAGAGGTACACAGACTAATAAAATAGCTCAGTATGTGTTGCAGACTTGACTAGGGATCAGGCACATTTAAAAACTGTTTATTGATAGAAAATCGGTGTGCAGCTAAATGAATTATTTGTTTAAGTATCAATTTTCTGTGAACAGTATCAGTTTTTCAGCAAGCTTTTTCCATCCCATACTCCATCCCCTAATGTCTGAAAATTGAAGTATTTCCACACTGAAATGCTGCCACGAAGTTTCATGGGAGCTGTGGTTGGAAGCTGAATGTAGCAACTCTCCTCATCTCAGTCAGGATGTCTGGTTATGCTCAATCTGACAAAATGTGCAGCTCGACTGACCTCCATCCCACAGAGCAGGATGAGGTGGGACATCTCCCCATCTCATTGGGAGGAGTGGGAGAAGTGGACTTGGAAACTCTGCCAGAGGTGCAGTGACAGCATTTCCAGGTACAAAGAAATATCTGCCAACATTTTGATTTTCTGCTCATAGTTTTCAGGGTAGGGGGAGAGGGAGGTAGGAATACAACATCACTCCCCAACCAGTGCTAGCAGACCTGGGGAATGTGGTGGTGTGAGTGCTCAGCCCTTGGGGAATCAGAGTGACAACCCTCTGGCAGCCCTCTTGCTAAAGGTCTTTGTCAGCTGAGAAGGAGCAAACAGCACTTAGATCTCAGTCACAGTGCTAAATGCCATCCTTATATTAACAAACTGTTCTTTTTAATTCAAGCTGTACCATGTAATATAACTTTCATTTTGCCTTTCAGGTCCTGCCATCTCATTTGTATTTTTCTTCAACCGTGATTTGGTTCCTGTGAAGATTATGGCCAGATATTTGTCAGTTTGGTCAAGAGACTAGATAGTACCTCACTCCATAAGCAATCTCAGTGCTTGCATAGGGCTTTTCAGATAGCAGCATCTGAAAACATGGTCTATAACTCCAGAGTCAGAATCTGCCCATCTCTTAGGACAACTGAGAGCAGGTTGTCCTGGCCATTGCCTTCAGTATTAGGAGACAGACTGCTGCATTTATTGCTTGCATTGCTAAGTTATTACTACAGCTAATGTAATAATTAAAAAGCACATTGTGAGCATTTTGTTTGACATGCTCAACACATCAAATGATTCTTATCTGTTTGAGTGTTTGGGTTGTTGATGGGTATTTGTGAAAACTGCTCTAAAACTGAAAAGACAAAATGATAAATAGAAATGATCAAAGCTCCAGGTGCTAGCTGAAGAAATGTGCAGCTTTGTGCTAAGACTAAACATACCTCCTGAATCTACAAGCTATCAACAAAGCTTTTTTCGGCATCTCCTCATGGTGCATTGGAACAAACTGTCATTGAGCTTATACAGACTCAGGTTTCAATCCTTGTAGGGGACCATAGAAGGTCTAATTTTTCTCTCTGTGACATAAAGGCTATCCATGAGAGGGATGAAGGTCTGTGAAAGAGCAGAGGACTGCAGTGGGGAGGAATGGGGAGAGAACCAGGTGAAGTGCCGGCATAATTTCATAGCATTGCTTGTTCATGTCTCATGTCTCACAGCAGCATCTGAACTGTGCTGCCTGCTCTTCATGCTGGTGTCACAACCTTTGTAGTTCAGCTCAGAATGGCACAGGTCATTAAATATTGGTGCCAACTCCACTAATCAGGGGTATCCACTGTGTTGCCTGATGGGATAAGATGCCTAACATAAGAGCGAAGGGAAAACTCAGATCTCGTATCATTCAATCACACTTACCCATACAACTTGCTCAGGAGGATACTACTTGGAAAAAATGAATGAAAGAAAAGGGATTGGAGAGTACGGACTTTTTGATACTTGGTTTCCCACTGGAAATTAAAACAAGGCATTAAGCAACAGGGGTTTGCTCCCCTCAGTTGACTTAGAACAGCTGCTCACCAATTTCTGCAGCACACAGAGGAAAAGCAGAACTTTGCCTTGGGTCTCAGCAATTTTTCAGAAGCAATCCAAGTCAAACTTCCACTCAATGACTTCATTCAAAGCTGGTTTACATCATGAAGAGAGATTTCGTTTATTTATTTGTAATAACTTCAGGATTTTACGGACCCACAAGAGGATGTAATTTAAGAAAACATCAGCAAGCTGTTTCAAATAGCAAGGGTTCAAAACAGGCTATGTCAAAAACTCATCAATGGAAAGAGTCCATTATTCAAAATTAAAAATTAAAAAAAAAAGAAGGGAAGGATTTTGTAGAATCCTTTGAACAGAAAAGTTCCAAAACTTCATTTTTATTCTACGGTAGTACATTGTTTTTGTAAGACTGAAATCATACAGAGGAATGAACAGGCTTTCTCAAAGAGCACTGAACAGTCGAACAAAGTTGGTAACTGTAAAATCTATTCTCTCAAAGAAATGTCACAGCAACAATGTTCTAAAATAAGCTATGCCATGCAAACCAAGCAATTAAAAAAACCATCAGAGACATAACTAACAAACTTGGAGACTGGAAAGCAGCCGAATCTAGCCTGGTAATGCTTAGGAGCAATGGAAATTTTCTGCTGAGTGACCCAGAACAAATCACTTGGACTATGTGTCAGGAGTATAAAGCAGGCCTAATAATATTTTCTAATCTACAGGAGAGTTAAGAGACTCTCTAGATCTCTGCAGATGTTCCATAACTCAGACATGACTGGAGGCTCCTGACTAGAATAAGGTCACCAGTTTTGTTTCTAATCTGACTTTTAATTTACCAGGTCAATTATGGCAATAATCACATCACTGGTTTGTCTCCTGCTATCACCCATTGCTGGAAAAAATCTGCAATCTCTTTTGAGGTCTTCAGGCAGAAGACACACAAGTGGATAGCTTTCCCTGGGGGAGCAGAACATGGCAAGGTGACATGGGAGAGGTGGATTTGAGAGCTGAGCCATGACAACCCTTGGCCAGGTGGGAGACATGGAAAGGGAGCATCTGCTGCCAGGAGCACCTCAGGAGTTCCTGCACATGCCACAGCAGAGGAATGGCAAGAGTGGGCAGTGGTGGCTCAGAGATGAAAGGCAGCTTGGAATAATCCAGAACCAGGCTGAGAGAAGCTGGAGAATGGAGGGGGGAAGACTTTGGTTGATTTACTGGATCTGCATGACTGGCAGCTGTACAGGTCTGGGAGGTTAAGAACAGAGGGTCTGAATGTGACCCCAGAGATTATAATAGCCAGGGCTAAAGGAGAATACTTGGCTGCACAGAGTGTCGACAGAAGGATTTTGGCTTCCTTACACACCAGATAGTATGTTGCAAAGGACAATTAGTCAGAAATGGGATCACTCTAGTGAAAAACTCCATGGGGCCTGGGCTTTGAACGAAACTATTGAGAAGATCTTCAAATGGACAACACCCAGAAATAGAGATCCAGGAAAAATCTTGGCAGTAGATAGCAAGTGGGGGGAAAGAAACATGAGAGGAGAAAAATGAAGTACCACAGCAAAACAATTTGCTGATGCACCTCCAGACAGATGCCAAGAATCTGAGTACCATGTCAAAGCAGGTTTCACCACCAGTTTTGTAACGACTGGGTTCTTTACTTTTATTTTAAATTTGTATATTTATTTATATTATTTTGTGGGTTTATTTTGAAAATGTAAGTGTAAGTCCTATTACATATTGATATAAGACTCTAAATAGTGGTTTTGAAATTTCAGAGAGATGCGTGAGTCAACACTGTTGGCTACGTCTAGGGCTAGCAAGATTTAGCAGGGCTGGATTACAAATCATCCTACTGGATGGTGAAGTGAAAGTTGTAAAATATATAAACTCCAAATCCTTCAATATAGAAATATCTAAAGGACAGTTTCAGCAGAGCTTGCTTATCTGTTGCAAAGGTGAAAAGCAGTCCATCATGTTCCCAGGATATGTTGAAAATATCAAGTTGTCCTCAGAAAATAGTTCAAGGAAAAGGACAATTACAGGAGGAGATACACTGGTTCTTGGAAAAATATGATTAGAATCTGAAGGCAGAGGAAAATATACTATAGGATGAAAAAGGAAGGCTGAACAGGTGGAAAGAAGTAACAAGAGCAGTAGAATAACAATATTACATTTCAAGAAAGTAAAGCATTAAACTGAAAGAACCAGTGCATTTGGTTTCAGAAGATAAAGTAGGAGGCAAAGCAGTCCAGGCTGATGAAGTCATCCTAGAAGCAGACTATTCTAGTTCAAAGAAAATATATATGTAGGGTACATTCGATTCATACTTAGTGTCATGTAGGGTGCACTCAAGCAGGAGAGCTGTGTTCTCAGAGGGGTTCCCTGGCTAGAGGAACAGAGGCTGAAGTTGCTCTTTGAGTTGCTTTCAACAGCACATCCATTGTGGTGAACGTGTGAGATGGGCAGAACTCCCCTCTCTGTATGTTCAGTGAGTTACTAGGACTGAAGACTGCCACATGTGTCATTGCAGCTATAGACATGACATGGCCATGCTGTGCTGGGACAGTAACAGGTCACAGATCACAGCATGCAACAGCCTGTTTGAACTATGGCACCTGGCATCCTACAGGCACTCTTTGCAGGATATGATCAGAATAAAAATAGTCTTGGTAAACAGAAGAGATGGTCTGAAGTCTTCAAAATGAAATAAAAGAGAGAGAAATATGTTAGACAGCTTAAGAACAATCTAAATACACGGAAACAAGAAAGATTATTACTGCAGCAGTATTGTAGAAAGTGTTCTGGAGGTCACAGGCAATCACAATACCATGACTTGCTGCTGCGGTGTTAGGATAAAAGCAAATATTATTCTTCAGTGGTTCACCTGGAATGTTTTACCAGTGAAAAAAGTAGTAAGTGTTCTGCTATGGATAAGGCCTCAGCTGATGGGCTTTGTACAGCTTTGGGAACCACACTTCAAGAAAGATGTAGACAAATTGAAGAGAGTGCAAAGGAGAGCAGCAAGAATGATCAGAGGTTTAGAAAACATGACCTACAAGAAAAGGTTGAAAGAACTGGGTTTGTTTAGTCTAGAAAAGAGAAGACTAAGCATGAGGCTCAAGGGGAGGGGGAGGAAGGGATAACAATTTCCCAATATGTAAAAAGTTGTTATGGAGAGGACAGTGATCAATCATTTTCCATGTCCACTGGGGACAGAATGTGAAAAAGTGCACTAACATGAGCAAAGAAGATAGATTAGACAATTCATTAACTCCAAGGCTAGTGAACAGACTACCCAGAGAGGTTCACAGAAGAATCTTAATTCCTAAAAGGGGTTATCCAAACACCTGCAAGATATGGTCTTTACATACTTAGAAGTAATTTGCATGCTAATCTTTCTGATCTGTTCTAACACTGTGCACTGAACACCACTCACATGGGAAGAAGAGCTGCCTCTAGCATGGCCACCATACAAACCTTAGACCTTTATCACCAAAAATCCATGTATGACAAATGATAAATGTCTTGTTGTTTGAAGTAGAGGACTCTAAAAGTTGTGTATCATGATACTCCACTGCTAAAACTCCATGAGGCAATGCTTCAGGATACTTGTCACTACGTGTGGCTTTGTTTTTGGGAATACAAGGGTAAACACTGATTCTTTTAAAAATACTTGAATATCATTTAAGGATGATTCCACATTTAGTGCTTTTAAGTCTTGACATAACCTGGACAAAACTTTACTTTCTTCTACCCAGCTTTGTATCAGTGAAATGTGGGGACTTTTTTATATGCTGCTATCTGATCAGACCTCTGTCTTTCAAATGGATCACCTCAATTTCCATGTTCATGACATTTTTGGTGTCTGTGATATAGTTGCCATCAAGGCCACCAGTTCAATGGATATGTCCTGTCTAGAAAAGAATAAGATGATGTTAGTGATTTCATATAATCCATAAGTTCAGTAAAAATTGGCACTTGATCACACATGACTTGACCTGTATTGTAACTAAGTACCCAAACCTGGAAAAATTTGTGCAGCTTTCTAGTCCATCCTGTCCATTTAAGTGTCCTTTCCTTAGGTAAACTCACAAGTTGTATAAGTAGCTGTTAGTGCAACTCAGTTAACTCAGGTCAGGTACCCAGCTTGTTTCCTCTTAAGATCAAGTAAATTTTGTGAATCAAAGTTAGGTTTCTTGGTAATAAAGAATGAGTAAAGGGGAATTGGGATGCAAAATCAAAATAGCAACATTTGTACGTAGAAAGACTATATATGGCATAACCACTACACAGAGCAAATGCTTAAAGAGTCTTATCCATTGCACAAAAAATTTTTAAGAATGACAGTAGCTCTAAGACAACAGAACTTGGGATTCCAGGCAGAGAGCTCGTGGAATGAGATATACACAGTCAAATTTCTAAAGGCAAACCGGATTTTTAAAATCTTGTTTCACTGTTCTAAATCCACTGTAAATCACTTTGAAGCTGGTTTTTTTCCTTTATTATTTTTGGTAGACATCCTTCCATCATTTATGCTTATTGGTCGATAAAATTAGCTGAAAATTCTATTTGTCACCATCACTACTTATGGTGACTCTTAAGATTCTGCACCTGATTCACCTCTTCAAAAAATTGTACACAGTTCACAATTTTTGTGATAAAAAAGACTGAAACAACACATTTATTTATTTTAGACAAATTAAACATCTATCTTTCAGTTATTAACATAGCTCTGAAATCAGCTTAGTGAGCTTACTGACTGCACGGTATGTGACCTACATATGATAAATATTTCAGTAATAAAGATACAATGCAGATTAAGAAAAAGGTAATATTGTTAATTTCATGTTTGTTTTAGAATTGCTTCTAAAGCCGGCCTGAGGCTTAGCTGTAGAAGCCGCATCTCTTCTTGATGCACTGCACAGCTTTGCACGAAATGGTAAATGTAAGTAGCATCCTGTCAGCTGTAATTACATCCAAGGGCTATTGGACACTGAAATGTTTCCTCTCCTGGATCACTTAAGTTAGAGAATTGATCCTGCTTCATCTCTTTAACTGTGTGCTTGACTGTTCTCTTCCTAATGCAAACAAGTTTTAAGCAGTCTGGGTATTTTTTTTTTTCCATGTGATGACAGCCAGAGGAATAAGACACTATAGGAATATGTGCAGGTTGGACAAAGCCAGCTGAGAGGCTTGGTCCATCCCATGCCTAGCAGGGGTCTCATAGCCTGTCTGCCTGCTTCTACCCCTGCCTGAAACAGGACCCAAAGTGACACTGGGGACATTTTTTTTCCTGGCTATGGTATTTCTGATGCATCTCAGATACTCTAGCTGTGAATGACAGGAGCTAAATTGTTTTATAAGGCTTATTAGGGTTCTTCGACGGGGCAGGCAACAACAGATGCAAAATGAATAGGTTCAGAAGCAGTGGGAGAGTTGAGTGACAATACAGGCAAGGAGGCAGGCAATAGAAAATAAACACCAATAAACATCAGACTATTTTTACTTCTGCTTTGTGATAGGAGAGAAAACCTCAGGACCAACAGAAGGCTGATTGCTTTCTTGCAAATTACTGCCTTAAATCCGGTCAAAAGCTTTACCATAGTAATTTCCACAGCAGCATCAGATTGTCAAATGCTGGTGCAGAAACTCTCTTCAATCCCTCTCCCTGGGGCTGCTTGCAGAATTGTCAAAATTCTTCTTCCACACGGTGATGGCGGTGCCTGCTCTGCACTTTGCCCAGCTTTGGGCAGGTGTTCCTGCTCTTGCCTGCTGAAGCATCTTTCCTGCTGCTTTGAGGCACAATGTGCCTCTTTCTCTCTGGAATCTACAAAGAAGGTATCTCTTTTGGGTTCACAGGCAGACTAGTTTCCATAGCAATGCCTCAGCTTGGATAGGGCAGTCACATTATTCTCGACTTCTCTGAGACTTTTATTTTTCCACACAAGCATCCCTTGCCCTTGAAGAGCATCTCATCTAGTGTCTGCGAGGCTTCTGCTTCTTGTTTGACATCCCTTATTTACAAAGCAAACAAAATGTTCCTTTTAACACACATCATGCAAAGTTTATTAATGAAGAAAACAATCCCAGGGGGTCAGCCCAGGGGACCCTTGAAACCTGCCAGCAAAAACTCTTCAAACGCTCAACGCGTCAGATCCTCCAAAACGATATTTCACACAATGAAGTAAAAATAATATTTTTCTTTCAGCCTTTCCAGCCGCTTTTGTGGAGAGCAGACAGAAATTATTTTCTTATTCTGCTCCCAGAGCAGAGATCTGTATGAAGCTGCGTTTATTTGTTTAACACGATGATTTCATCCTAAATGTCTTGACAGCAAATAGTTGGTGGTTTAATAAAGGCTCTTTGAAAAAAGGGCCTGAGCAGTTATTTGTACAGGGAAAATGTGCAGTATGTGGCTCTCAGGAGGAGAGAGAAAAACGCTTGTTGTGATTAGGGGGTGCAGGGAAGACCCTAAAATCCCCTCTGTCTGCCAGAGTAAGAGCAGTGACTCTTGTGGCTCTTTTCCTTCATGGCCACCAAGCCGAGCTGCTGCAGCAGACCATGGGATTGAAAGTGGTCTGACCTTGTTATTAACAAGTGACTGATATGCCCTTCACCCTCCAAAGCAAATGCTCTTACAGAAGATAAAAGATCTGCTATTTGGGAAGAACAGTTTGATGATAAAAGAGATAAATTAATGATAAACAGACTTGGGACTATCTGGAGAGCCCTGTATGATGGTCAGCAGAGAAAAATATATGCTAAAGTTATAGGGGATCATTTCTTCATTAGCTGGAATTCCTAGCAATCAAAGAGCCCCTGAAAAGTTCACATGCACCTGTTGTCTTTGCAGAGGCATCTCTCAGGGACAGTTTGGAACAAAGCAGATCTCAAATATACCACATCAGTGTAGGTACATAAATATCTGTATCAACTGTAGGGAAGCAGTCAACATAGTTTGGAAATCAGTGGTGTAGGGTACCAAATAGGGAGTTTCTTTACAAAAGGTGTACCAATATTAAATCTCAGATGTATGTGATCTGGGTTATTTTCTAAAGCTGTAATATGTTTCACATTTGTTGCTTGATTTACAACTGAAAGCAACATTATTCAGCTGCTTCTCAATTTAGCATCTCTGTGGCTGAGCAAACATGTCTAGCCACAGCAAAAGGGGACAAATGCAAATCTAAATCAGGGACTTGGGGTAAAATCTGGATTTTATTTACATATGCACTTCTACAGTGACAGATTCAGTGCCATTTGATCTCAGCCAATATTTCTAAATTCTGTTATGATTTACTACATATAGACTAAGGAATATAGGCCATGCTCCTTATAGACTAAGATTGGACACACCATTCTCTAATATTAACACGTTTTTAAAACTAGCTAATAGGTTTCTATAATATTTCATGTGCTGCATTTGTAGTTTCCAATAGCTGTCGGTAGCTCTTACACGGTCATATAAAGGTGTTCTGCTAGCTCTGTGCAAGCATGCAGTAATTCTGGTGAAGGTGAAGCCATTAGTCCCAGTGAGACTGGGACTAATTCATCAGATGTGAGTACAGAGTTGTCCAACAGATACCACTATTCCAACATGATGTTATAGTGAGTATATTTCTATATATTTTTATTTTTATAACGCAAAGAAGAAATCTTGTGTCCACAAAGACATTTGTGAGTATTTTTATTGCCTTTTCTCACTCTACTAAAGATATTACTTACACTAACTGTCACTGAAATTTGAAATAAAGTTAATTGAGGACTTCAGTGGATTCAAGCTTTTATCCAAGAATCACTGAAACACTTTGAAGAGAAAATAGTTGTGGGCTATCATTTATCTACTCAGTATGGTCACACTGTGCAATGCAATTCCAGCAGGATGGGTGGAATCAGTGAGATTGCAAAATTTTATACTGACTATGTAATATGCATCAAAACATATTACTACTTACAATTACTAGTTATGATCTCTACAACAATTTCAAACAGAAAGTCAGATAATTAAAAGAAGATACCCAAACAACATTATTGTATTTAACTTTCAAAATGTGGAAAAATACTTGATACATGAAATAAAACTGGAAATAGGATGAGGAAAAGAGTTTAAAACATGAGAGAGCTGGAGTGTAAAGCTAGTGCATGTTCTTTCAGAAGTGTACTGTGAGCTACCTTCATGCTTTGCTCAAAAGCAGTGCAGCAGCACTCAGAATCTGGTCTCTTAACCTGCAGTTTTTGCACTATGAGCTATGTCTCCTTCCTCTGCAGAGACAAATTAAAATCAGGGTTTGCTGAACACTGTTTGTTGGGCACTCAGACAAGCAGACACTAGGGAGGTGAACGGACTTGAAGACACATTCAGCAATGTCTCTCTGGTGTAGACAAATTCAGGGAGTAGCAGAAGGGTATTTATAATGTAAGCTCTGCAAGCATCTTGGAAAAGAAAATCACTGCTCAGTGATTTATAGAACTTTATTACTATTTTTAGAGCTATCAGCCATGGATAACTGACAATAATCATAGGAAAAAATAGCATTTTCTTTTTGTGCTCACAAACCAAGAAAATCTGCTTCGGATTATCTTGACTGGTGATAGCCATGGCTGCTGTGATCACAATATTGAGGTGTTTGGGACTCATTTGAGCACACTGAAGGTTAGCACTAAGTCAAAGGTTTTAGGTTTGATGAGGTTTTAGAACAGCACATTTCAGCTCACTCAGGGATTCCATGGTAAGCTTCCATGAGGACAGGGAAGCTAGCAAGAGCTGGGAATCTTTTCAAGAATGAGCTCCCTGATCACCTTCTCTACCAAAGTAACCTGCTTGGTTGATGTGGGATGAGTGGTGGACATTGTCTACCTGGATTTCTGTAAGGATTTTGATACCACTTACCACAACCACCTCCTAGAGAAACTGTTGTGCTATAGTGTAGACCTGTGGTTTGTGTTGTGTGTGAGCACCTGGCTGGCAGGTGGCACCCAGGGGCTGTTGGTAAATAGCTGCTTTTCAAACTGGCAGCTGTCACAGTTGTGGTTCCCCAGGGCTGATCCTGGGCCCAGTGCTGTTCAGTATCTCCATAAGTGATTTGGAAGATGGGATCAAGTGTGACCCAGTGAAATTTGCTGAGGACACCAAACTGAGTGGGAAAGAGGGCACTTGGGAAGGGAGGCCCATCCTGCAGGAAGAATTGGATGGGCTGGAATAGTGGGCTAACAAG
>VZTZ01031690.1:0-132491 GCA_013400955.1 Drymodes brunneopygia
AACACCTTTCCCCACCCCTTCCTCCTCCCCCAGCTCTACCTCCTCCCCTTTAGTGGTGCAAGAAGATGGGGAATGGAGGTTGCAGCCAGTTCATCACAGGTTCTGCCGCTGCTCTGGGAGAAGAGGCTTTCCCCTGCTCCAGCATGGGGTCCCTCCCACAGGAGACAGTCCTCAACAAACTTCTCCAATGTGAGTCCTTTCCACAGGCACCAGCTCCTCACAAGCTACTGCAATGTGGGTCACTCTTCCACAGGGCACAATCCTTCAGACACAGCCTGCTCCAAAACAGGTCCTCCACAGGGTCAGAAGTCCTATCAGGAAACCTGCTCCAGCCTTAGTTCCTTTCTCCGTGGGTTCATAGCTTCCAACAGCTTCTCACAGAAGCCACCTCTGTAGCCTGCCCACTACCAAAATCTGGCCATAGCCAATACAATCACTTTGGAGAAATTTGTGGAGAACTGTCTGCTGTAGAAGAGGCCTCATGCTAGAGCAGAACAGTGTGACGAGTCTTCTGCCTAAGGAGGAAGAAGTGGCATAAACAACATTTTGCGTTTGATGGTGAGGATGTGACAACATATGACTGCAGTCCTCATTCCCATCCCATTGAAGCACTGGAGGAGGAATCTGGGAGTGTAGTTGAACCAACAGAGAAGGGGCAGGGCGAAGGTGTTTTAAGATTTGCTTTTATTTCTATTTAACCTACTCTGATTTGATTGCCAATAAATTCAACTAACTTTAGACCCTAGTTGAATCTCTTTTGCCTTTGACAGTAATTGCTCGGTGATGCTTGAGCCTTGAGCCTTTTGTTGTATTTTCTCTCCCCTGTCCAGCTGCGGTGGGCAGTGATGGAGTCACCATCCCTGAAAGTATTCAAAAGACATGTAGATACAGCACCTAGGTACATGGTTTAGTGTGGACCACGGTGTTTTGGCTATGCTGGTTTAATGGTTGGACGTGATGATCTTAAGGGTGACCTAAGTGATTCAGAGATTTTATATTGGCCAGCTCTTGAAAGCTGTCCTGCCTGTGTGTTGTGAAAGACATGTTAAATGTCTTCGGTGGTTTTACCCTGGATGGACACAAGGTGCACACCAAAGCCTCTCCATCACTGGCCACCACAGCTGGGCAACCTGTTCCAGTGTTTGAGAACCCCATTCTTGAAAAGATTTTTGTAATATACAATGTAAACCTCTTCTGGTGCAAGCTGGAGACATTTCCATATATGCATAAGCAGAAAACAACAGGCAAAACACCAACATTTGATTGACTCCTCTTTTGGAACTCCTAGTAAATTTAAACATACAGGAATACAGTGCTGCAAATATTTTAGGATAAGGACATACTTTTTGTACGTTAGAAACAAATTAATCACATGACTACATTGAATGCAACTTAATGAAATTTCAATATCAGAATTCTGTGACTGACAGAAGTCAAAAGGAACTGACAAAATTATAGACAGATCTTAACTGTAGACAGCACTTCTGAAATAACCAGTGATAAATATCAGGCAGAAAAAAGGAATCTGGGTGTTTAACTAGAACAGGGATTCAATTACTAGAAAATATCTCTACAAAGATTTGAGATAATCACAAAAGCTGATGTCCTCATTAAAGGGCTGTATGGTTCATCCGGAAGCAAAAAACCTATCAGGATTCCCTTCTTGCAGTCTCTCTTCACATCTTAAAAGCATGAAACTTCTTCTTGGGTCTTTGAAAACTTTTAGGGTAATTTTACCAGTAAAGACATATTGGTGTCTTAGTCCACAGTGCCTTTTTTCCTAAATACTGGTGATATGGAAATCTCTATAACTGAAATAAACACATCATAGCACCAAGAATAACACATACCAACCTGAAAGACAAATGAAAGAGATCCCAACAAAGAGATAAATATCCATTATGGGCACAAATAATTTATACACACATTCAGATACAACTGTTTGATAACACAGTACAGTAATCTGTCCTTCACACTTTTTAAATTCCATTTATACACCTTTTACATTACATAGGTCCTTTGGGTCACATATATTGTTCAGCAATGGGATGAGGTTTCATTCCTCAGTGCCTCAATTGATTATTCACATCTTTGACCAGTTAAGAAATGAGACAAAGTATCAAATTTGTTTACTACTTCATACTTGTTTTGCCTAGGTAAAAATAATATGTAACATCTACTCATTGAAAGTAAAACAACTCTCTACAGACAGGTCTCCTTTTGTTTTATTAGGGTATCCTTTTTTTCCTTCATCATTTTGGAATGCATAAAATCACATTAAGAAGTCACGGGAGTTTTGTTTTGATGCTGCATCTACAGTTAACTAACGGGTGGTTAAATCTGGATATCCATATGAAAACTTCATGAGACAGTGTGTCATGAGCCTCTCCTCACCATCAAATCACACAAGACATGGCTACACCTCAGTGCATCTGAAAGCACTGCATCTAATACTAGGCCATTTTAAATTATTGCATTTTCTTCCACACTACCACACATCTTTATCTTCAAACCTCTAAATACATGCTGTCTAGTGTAGATTTATATCTGGGAAGCACTCATCATGGAAAGTGACTACAAATTACAGTATGAAGACTAGTGCTGTAGCAAGTTACCATAGAGGTATATAATATCTATACTATATACTATAAAAGATAATGTCCCGTTCCAGAGTAAGGACTGGGGGGGGATTCCTATGATTCCTATGGTGAAATTAGACTTCAGCGAGGTCAACATTACACCTGTAAGCAGTTTATTGATTCGGAGAAGGAAATCGGCCTTATTAGCGGAGACCGAAAAGGCAGAAGCAAAGGAAGGAACCAACTCCAGGCACAGCAAGATGCTCGGTGAGTGCCACGCTGTTGGGGCAGGACAGTGGGCGATGAGGTGGCAGCAGTGGGAAGAGCGGCAGGCAGTGGTGAGCAGCATAGCAGGCAGGGGCAGCACGGTGCCAGGCCAAACAGCAGGGGAGTGGGCAGAGATGGTAACATGGGATAGAGATGGACGAGCAGGAGCAAGGGGCAAGGGCCAAAGGCAATGGCCAAAGGCAAGGGCAGCATTGTGACAGCAAAGGCTGGGCCAGGAGCGCCGGCGAGGAGTGAACAAGGGTAAGACCCACGGCTGGGGCGACATACTCCATGATTCCTTATATACTGCGCAAGCCCCTTCCATGGTCCAACTGTCCATGGAAATCATTGGGTCATCTGGAGAAGCTCTCCCTAGCAGCAGGAAGGAGTTCTCCCCCCACTCAGGGGGAGAGGCCAAGAAAAGTCCTCCCAGGGACAAAGGTTTTAGAGGCTTTCTCCACCCCAGGAGGCTGCCTGGAGAAGTCCTCCTAGAGACAGAGCTCCTCTCCACCCCTCAAGGGGGTGGCCTGCCTAGAGACAAAACCCCTCTTCGCCCTCCTCCCCATGCACCAGTCCTGAGTGCTTGCTGTGCACATGTGCACGTGCTGTCACTGCCAAGGCATGTGCAGATTTTCTAGTACTTTTCCATTTAAACAACAGATTTTTGAACAACAGTTCAGAATAAAATCCAATGTTGAGACATTTTCACTCTAACATTAATGAGTCCCTCACAAGTAAGTAACAGAAGAAATACAATCTGAAACAAAGGAAGGCATCTCATGAAACAAAGAAGGGAAGTAACAGAAAAAAGAGAAGTAAATATAAAAACATGCTGAAGCAACAGATGTTTTGGAAAGCTGTATGTACTTCTTATGCTCTAAAACTCATCAGCCTGTGAAGTTACAAAAAATAATGGCAGTGTCAAAACCTCACCAGGCAATAATATCACTTTCTTCATTCCTGCCACTTTACCACATACTGTTCAATACTATTACATAATGTCCATTACTTGTGAAATAACATTAAACTTGCTGAGGTATAACATCTTATATTGAATATACCTCAATTATGGGATACTCTCTTTAATTTTCTTTACTGTAATTTCAGAGCAGGTAGTATCAGAAGGTAAAAAAAAATAAAATTTTTATTACACACATATATATATATATGTGTATATCATCTACACATAGATTTAGTTATATTTCTCCACACAAACAGCAATTTTGGTTCTAAGAATAAAAAGAAAATTGTTTGAACTACTTCTGCAGTGTGCTTTTGTACTTGAATATCTTACTTTTAGTATTACAGAACTTGAACTGTGGTGTCAGTCTTTGAATACTTAAGTAGGTGGGTGTTTTCTGGTGTTTTTCTTCTGCACACCACTAACATGAAATTGTTATTCCCATCTCAAGCAGAAAACAAAAGGAGCAGAATGAGTTTTCTAGTTGTACACTAAAGTAAAAAATAGTTTGCCTATAATGATGGCTTTTTAAGCCCCCCAAATGCACTGTGAATGATGACTAGTAGAGAAGAAGAAAAGATTTATTGTTTCATTTATATGAAACACAACTTCAGCATACTGATAG
Organism: Drymodes brunneopygia; assembly: GCA_013400955.1. Lineage (NCBI taxonomy): Eukaryota > Metazoa > Chordata > Aves > Passeriformes > Petroicidae > Drymodes > Drymodes brunneopygia. The sequence continues at coordinate 4,433 of VZTZ01031690.1, forward strand.
ACCATGACACCCAAAGAGAAAGAATTCTTGTAAAAAGAAATAGTAAAATAGTATTTGCTGTCCATATGAATTCCCTGTATTAAAATACCTTTAAAACCTCTATCCATATTTCTGGAATTTCTGTTTCAATGTTCTTCAGAAGGAGTGACTTTTGTACTACCTGACTTTAAACGTATAAACCACCATAATTGAAAGCTGGTTTTGCAGACTGGGGAAAAGGTGCATCTCCCATGTCCCATTTGGGACAAGGATGCAATCTCCTCCTTGGGTAATTCCTTTCAGAAAGAGGCATGTCTGCACACACAAAAGCACACACAGAGAAAGAGGGGAGGGAATGCTGTTACGCTCTGCTGCACCCCTGCCAGCCAAGGTAATTTTATTTCAGTGCTCACATACAGATGTTGGTGTCCAAGCACCCACACTATGGTTACTGCCCTTAAAAAGCAGAAAAAAGGTAATAGCTCTTCAGCTACTCCCAGCTCTTTTAAAATTTGTGGCAGCAGATAGATTTAGTTTCAGTCAAGAAAATTGTGACATATCTGGAGAAAGTTGTATATGCAATTGCCGGAATATCATTTACTCTGACTGTATTTGCTTCAAACATCAGAAACCAAAAGCTTATTCCCTATGCACTTGCTTTTCACATGAAACCCCAAATGCTGTAGAGTTATTTTCAGTGTCAATTTCTTGTTTATCACATTTTCCACCCTATATGTTTTTTAGTATCTGATAAGTCTCTCTGGGATCTAGCTACGTCTCTGATAAAGAGCTGTTTGACAACTGCATTCTTGATACAAGAATTCTCACTCATTTTAACTATATACAAATACACAGAAAGGGCTAACACGTATTTATTTACAGGTTTAGGTGTTGCCAGTATCATATTCAAACACATGCAGGGAGCAAATGCGCATATGTGCTCATATACATACAGTAAAACAATGGGATTTCCATGGGGAAACGCAAAAGTTGTGGTTAAAATGTCTGTCATCCATGCAAGAGAGACAGACATGGGCATTAAATTTGCATACAGCCCCAAGCACAGAGGTTCCTGCACATGTAGGGTTCTCCTGCGCTTGAAGATGGGCGTATCTGGCAGGGAGAATCTGTCAGGATTAGCTCAGGAAAAAACACCCACAAGGAGGTAATTTGAAGACATACTGAGAATTTGCCTCAGTATGTGAAAATAACACAACTATGTACACTGAAAGTTACCACAAACACTGTGCCACTCATCAGGGAATAATCTATTCCAGTTAATTAACACACAGCCATACACCACACTGTGAGAAATGGTAGCCACTTACGACTGATTTACGTCTTGCATTGCTTACATTTGGAAAGGAAAGGGCTTTTTAAATGTTCACAGAGAAGAAAGAAAAAAGCTCCATAAAATTAAAGTAGTTGTGGTATAAAGAGGCTCAGATTCACTTGATGGCTTAGCTTTCTAGTGAATAACAAGGCAGCATAAAGATGTTAATGCTTCTTGTATGAAAAATAACCAAAATGTACAGTTCCTTTCTTGATTTTGAAGCTGCTTTTGACAAAGTCTATACTAATAGCCTCTGCTTCAAGTTACAATCAAGATTTTTTTTTTTTTACCTAATAGGTAAACTGATGTAAACAGAGTGTGCCTTTTAACAACAACGCTGGCTGTTGAGGTAGAAGTTATTGTGACTTAAAATTCTGGTAGGAAGCAGATAGGCATTACTGCATGTGATTCTTATTTTAAAAAATTATATAATTTATGTGTGAAAACAACTTGACCCAAAACCATCTAGCATAAGGCAACAAAGTCTTTCCTTTCCCATTCTTCTGTTTTTCCCAAAATCAATCCTCTTTTCCTTTCAATCTTCTTTGTTATGAGAGAAAGCATGACGCCATTTCATAACTTACATTTTCTTAACACACACAGGCAAACACAAGGAAAATAACTCATCATATGAAAAGTAGGACATGAAAGCGTATCTCCAAATGTTCACAGCTACATGTCTTATGAGCCTTTACTACTCTTAAGTATTAATTGGAATTACTGCAGAGATTTCACACATTTCTGGCCTGCTAACATGAGTCTAGTTATTTCATGGACAGTTCAGAGAAACTACTGAAGAGTAATAAAATAGGTATGATTGGAAAAGAAACCGCTGAAGATGGCCCACACACCCACAAAAGGTTTAAGCAAGACTGCAAACCAAGAATATTGAGAAGGAGTCACAGAAGTATCCAAAGAAAACTGAGGTAGCACTTTGGAAATGTGCTCAGCTGGGGTTGGCTTCTGCACTTTGCCTTGCTCAAAAAAGAATGGCTACAGAGGCATGGCTACAGTTCAAGCCAGAGACAGCCAGTCACCAGGCACCTCTGTGTGGCTCAGCAATATTGCACTCAGGATCTGACACTGACTCTGCTGTCTTGCCAGCAGCACACACAAGGAGCCTGGCATTGACTTCAGGCTTGAGACCCCAGCAAATATGAGTGTACCATGTGCACTTTCGGTAAAGATAGAGGGGAATAAGGCTACTTACTGAATAAGAATGTGAAAAAAATCCAAATACTGCCAACCCTTCTTAAATAAAAAGGGTGTCCTTCAACATACACATGTCTTGGGGGCAACTCGTAAGGATAAAGTATCCCAGATCACCCAGGCCCGAAGATTGTTGCTGAACGTTTAAGAATAGCAAGGAGATAAGCGGGGTGAGGGGGTATCCCTCTTTCCCCTCACAGTTCAGGAGGTTGGGTGCCTGAGAAGTTACCTGCTGTGCCTGAGACTTTGCTGGGGGTGGGTCCTTCCTTCCTTCCCACCTTGCTCTCTTCGGCTGTGGGACTGGGGAGATGGCTCGGGTGTGCTGCAGAGTGTCTGTGCTTGGCCAGTGATATTGCTGCGCTGCAACCCGGCACCACGATCACATCTGCCTGCCTTCCCCAGTTTCTGCCTGCTGCCGCTGGTGGCGCCGAGATGGAACATAGCCTGGGAGTTTGCAAAAGGGGCCATTTTCCCTCCTCCCCCTGTGGCAGTCTGAGCCGCCATTACCTCAGGGAGGCTCGGGGCTCGCATCAGAGTGCCCCCTGCCGGCTGTGACTGCGCCACCGCTGCCTCTGCCCGCCAGCACCCCCTGCCGGCGGCCGTGGGCAGCACCCACCAAAGGGGAAAATCCGCAATTACCAGCTTGGAAACCTCTGTTACTGTTCTGCTGTTTGTTCTGTTCTGTTATACACATCCATATTCCTGCAAAGAACTGTTACTCTTGTTTTCTTGAAAGTCGCATAATTTCCAAAGTTACTGTAATTCAGAGGGAAGGGTCTTCTTTCCATTCCAGGGAGGCTCCTTGGTAGATGTTTGTCTTTTAAACCAAGGCATTAACAGGCACCTAATGTGTGGGTCAAGAGGAAAGGGTGAAAAGAGGATAACAGTCCTTGGGTAACCCATTTGTGTTTTGGATACAGAAACCTCATTAGGCATCACCCTGGTCCAGCTTACCCCAGTTCAGTTGGCAGATGATCACATTCATGTTTTTTCCGTTTGCAGATTGCTATCTAAACATGGGCCCTAAAACTACTGCCACGGTGACTGTTACCAAGTTTGCAGAATGGGTCAGTTGGGTGAATAATTCAATGCTTGTAAACTTCTTTTGGACTGTGTGCATGTGGCTATCTAACTACCACAACCTAAGATCCCGTCCTTGGGGATTCATTAATAATGGTATCTATTTTGGGGGAGGAATGCAGGGGGGTGTTTTCTCCCAATCTTTTACCCACTTTTACAGGCCTACCACAACAGCTTTTGAAGAGTTTAAATTCCCCCCAGATGCTAAAGATACCATATTCTTGCTGATGTTTCTGCTAAGTTTATTCAACATGGTCCATTTAGCATTTAGAGAGAGGGTGAAGTTGCCTTGGGTAGCTATCCCAAAATCTGCCTCAGAGACCAGGGGTGCTGCCCAGAAATGTGCTGCAGGGGCCAGGGACACTGCCCAACACCACCAGCTGCGGTCAGAGAGAAAGATTGCTAGTGCAGCAGTGGAACTAACAGATGTCATGGCCATTCAGGCTCCAGACAAACCAGAAGGGCAGCCACAACCAGCAGCAATCACCCCTGTCCTGCTAGTGAGCAGGCAAGAGGGTAAAGCCTCTGCAGTATGGTGAGTGGTGGAACAAGTGTAGGTATGGAGAGGTCTGGCAGGTCGCTTACATCATGCTGCCACACACCTGCCAAGGTAACCCTCTGGTGTTCCTTCCAATGGAGTTGTTTTGGGGTCTGCCAATTTTGCCTGGGGGGTAGGCTCCCCCACTGGGGTTTTTTTGGGGACTGTGGCAAAATGTTGTGAGAGGTGTTGGGGCTGGACCCAAGACTTGGCTGTGGGTTGGGGCTCCCTTCCTTCCTGCTGTTTGGGCTTCAAGCAGAGTGGTCGCTACGGGAGCTTTGTGTATTCGGCTGTGGGACTTCACTATGCTGCAATTCAGCACTCCAGTGGAATCTGCCTGCTTTCTCTGCTTCTCCCTGCTGCTACTTGGTAGTGCCAAGACTGGTCGCTGCCTGCGTGAGTTTTGGGGGAATCACCTCCTCCTCCTCCTCCTCCCTCTTGTCAGAGGCTGCTGTCACCCCTGAGGAGGTTCCATGTGAATGTGTCACTGCAGCACCTCTGCAGCACCTCTGCCTTGTTTGAGCCACCAACACGCCCTGCCAGCCATGGTCATAACCACACCAGCATGGAAAAACAGCACTCAACGTGTAGGAAGTGTCTGTTACTGTGTTCTTGTTTGTTCTGTTGTTTGTTCTATTTTCTATATGTATTTTTTCTAGTAAAAAACTGTTATTTCTTTTCTTATATTTTTGCCTGGAAGCCCTGTGATTTTCAAAGCCATAGTAATTTGGAGGGAGGGGTCCTCTTTCCATTCCAGGAAGGTTCCCGCCTTCCTTGGGAGACATTTGTCTTTTAAACCAAGACACAGTCATATAGGAAAAGCCTTTCACATAAGAACTTGTAGTAACCTCTAAGGTCTGCTATGTTCCCTAGCCAGTCTGTGTGGTGTTTTACAAATATATAAGTATTTTACAGTAGGGGCTCTTAGTTAATAGACTTCTCAGTACAGATGGGTTAAAGAAAACTTTTGTTTATGAAGGCAAAATTAACGGGATAGGATCCAGCTATTTACATATCTGTATCTATCTCTCTCCATATATGTGTATCTATATCTATATATATATATATAGATATATATATATACACACAACAGAAAGCAAAAACCAGAGCAGTGTTTACATCCCACTCTAAAACCACCACACCAAAATCAGTGATTCCAGATGACAAAGAACTGGCTGTAAGCTCTTCAGTTTTCTTCTCTTGACTCTTTATCTCACGACACTACTTCAGGCAACAGCATCCCAATGATAGGAAATGGAAACCCCTTTCTGAGTAGGGACAATAAACATAAATGACAGAAATGCTTGTGGTGGTGGAAACCCAGCCACGCCTTCCCGATGACAGGAATCCAGAAAGCAGTGACTTCAAGATTCTACTGGAACCAACTTAGCTGAATAAAAGTGTCATTGCTAAAACATGTCATGCTTTCTCCCCTACTGCCAGTCTGCCCCAGCAAAGTAACCTCAGCAACAAAATACCTAAAATTTGATAAAAAAGGGTATAACGAGTGGAGAATCAAACACAGGCAAAATCCTGATATAAAAATAGCCTTATGAGAACAGAATTCAGCTGTGGGCTTTTCACATCATAAAACAAAGTAATACCTATAATCCCCTAAAACAGTACTTCAATAATGTTTATCCATGTCAGAACTCAAAAAGAAAAATACATTAAAAGAAGGACTACAATATCTCATGAAAACTCATGATTGCATTCCCATTTTTTCCTTTGAAAATCTGATGTTGTGTCTTGACAGTGACAAATTGCATGTTCTTTGCTCAGTGGACTTTCTTGATAATAGAAGATATTCTTTCCCAAGAGAAGGAATATTTCAGGTAAACACATTCACAAGTACTGAGTCTGCCCTTTACTGAAAAAGAGTTTGATCTAATTGGTAGAATGTCATCATGGAACATAACATTTTAAAATAGATTAGCAGGTAAACTTTAAATTACTTCAAACATTGAAAATGACTGTTTTTCTTAAGATACTCTTCCTAAGATACTGATATCTGTGAAATGCAAGTTTTGCACTGCCATACCACATGCTCAATGACAACTACATAGTATTTATCCTCTAAAAAATTCTTAAAGACTAATCTGTTCACCTAAAGAAAGCAGATAGGATAAAAAAGAGCAAAATTGAACTACGGCAATTTTAGCATAAGTTTATCATAAGGTAATTGTTTATACCCTTGAGATTTTCTTTAAAGTTTAGGAGAATCTACTGCAGAGGTATAGATGTGTATTTCGCTGTAATCTTTCTGCCACAGAACTCAACAGATTTCTATCTACTGTTATCTGAGTATAAAAAAGTTAAAAAAGATAACTTACTGCTCATCCTCCCGACAAGTAGTAAAACAGTTTCCTATCATGCTTAGGTAGGAAATAAGCGTAGCCTTATTTTTCCACACAGTGAGAACAGAAAACGAGAAAGTAATATACAGGAAGAAAACCCTACCAGCCATGCCTGTGTACACTTTCAATTTTTCCTTGATCATACCTGTGTATGATCTGCATATAAAATACCTGACGTAGAGATGTGTGAGGATGCTGTGAGGATGCAACAGGAGAGTAAAAAAATAAACTATTACTAAACCAGGATTTTTTTCAAATGTGTATTAGATGGAGTTGTTAACGTTTTTCCTTCTCCTGTCTATACAGTATAAGCTTTGCTTTGACAACCGTCAGTCATGATGTGGTCCTTATCCTGGGTGTCCTGCTTTCCTCAGGTGCCCCAAGCTCGGAAATTACTCCCTTGCCTTATGAGTTACAACATGAGCATTTGCTATGGACAGCAAGTGCCTTTCTAGCTCGGTTACTGACACGACAGATTGAAGCAGGGCCTTCAGAAACAAGTCAGCTTTCCTTGTTACGCGTGCAGCATTTGCCCAGGCAAAACAACTGATAAAAAATACTTTCCTCTCATTTTTTTAATGCTTGCTTGGATTCCTGTAACAATATGAAAGATGAAAAGGTTTGCATTTTACAAAACAAAACAAAACAAAACCCAACCCAGACAAAGAGTGGCTCAGAGCATGTGGGAATTCAATCCGTGCTTCTCTCATCCACAACAAAAATGCCTTCTATTCTAGTGAGAAAGGGAAAGGCTGGAAACTCCCATGCTGATAGTCCTGATGTTTTTCTGCTGCTACAGTGTGTCAAAGGTTAGTTCCCTCCCACCTGCATCACAGTTTGCTTCTTCTAACACACAACCAAGCATTCAGACAATACGATTAAAAATCATCTCGCTCATGGGAGGCTCTCTCAGACGTTCAGTGTTCCCTTCTCAAATATCCCAGTCCAGCACACAGATAAAATCATTAACTTGTACCTTAATAAGAGCTTTGTATGATTTTTTTTTTCTTTTTAAACCCTATTTACTGACTCTCACGAAAATTAAGCACAATCTTAGTTGAATCAAATAAATGTCAGCAGTTTTATTCAGCACACTGTGATCACGGGTTAGGGTGAGAGATAACCAGACCTTCTTTGTTACGACATCTTACAAGGAAAATAATAAACCTAGAGACATTTTGCATTACATGACATAAGAGCAACTCCAAAGAAAAACAAACTGTCATTTTAAGAGATGATATGATATCAGTGGTTTCTAGGAATGGAAGCAGTGATATTATGAAGCATATATTTGAGGTGCAAAAAAAAGAAAAATGTTAAACTCCACAGATTTTTTTGCAGAACAGCCTCAGATTTAAAAATAATGCCTATGTTACATTTTTTTGATATTGCATATTGAAGTTGAAGAAGCAAGTAAGAGCAGCATAGTCACAGACAGCAAGGTTGGTATTCTCGTGGGGTAGCCTGATCCTGCATTGCCGTGGTTTTGGTGAAACTCCCTGACTAGCAAGTCAGTAGCCATCATCCCTAAGGTTAGTTGCTGATTGTTATAAGTGATGGATCAAGCCCAAAGGGAGAAGGATGAACGGAGTTTGGTTAAATTCGTAGAGTTTACTCAGCAGATACTCATTAGAGTCATGTAATTTGCAGAACAGAGAAGAAAATGTGAAATAGAAATGCAGAATTATGCTCATTTATTAATGCCTGATGGACAGTACATTAAAACAAATAATTATAAGAGAACATGGTACCTCTGAGGTACCTCATGAGAGTGATCTGCTGTTTTAAGATCATATATTGTCATCAAAGTCTGGAAATTATGCAAATGGTACTAGCTACATTTAGAGGTCTGCACAAGTAAAGACTTCCCCACCTAAATAGTAATTGTCTTTTAGGAAAGGCAATGTTTTTGTGTGATGCAAAGGTGCTACCTACAGGCATGGGCAGAGAATGACATGCAGAGAAGCTCAGAAAAAGGATCTCATTTTTATGAGGAAGTAGAACAGAACTAGCATTACCACTAACTAAATACCTCTTATTTTCAGGCTAAAGCATACATGTTTTACCAAACTTTTAAAAATCCATAATATCAAAGATTTTCAATTACCCTAGTTTAATTCTTAATCTTACAATGGTGTCTGTATTTTTCTGTGTTTCTTTATTTAGATCAGTTACAGTACAATTAAAAACAAAGAGGCTCACTTTCTTTTTTAAACAACAAACATTAAATAAGCTGTATGCTCTTCTGATACGTATATTTCAGGCATATTTTTATGGACAAAAAAGTGGGCCACAACTATGAAAAAATCACATTTGAAGTTCAAAATTAATGTTTGGTCTTACAGTTAAGTGCCAGCCAGGAAGTATTTGCACCCTATTAGTTATGTACCGATCCTATACCCCTTTTATAAACAATGTTTCATTCAGTGCAGTGCGACTGTACTGAGAATCACTTGCATAAAAACAGCAGCATATCCAGTATTTTTGAGATAATGAAAAATGCTTAGGAAAGTGCTTTAATCCAAGGGCATGCTTTCTCTTCCTCTGTGTTTTTTACACATTTGTACCCAATCAGGTCAGAAGTGGCAAATATTTGTGCATATGCGTGGATTTACTCTTGGGGATATTCCTACTGATTTGAATGAACTTAGTGATAAGAATTTAAAAGCACGGGCTCTGTTTGTCAGCTTTTAGGAACGAAAGTGTGCCCACCACCCTGTACACGCCACTGCAGTACACATCCAACACATAATGGTAACAGCAGTAGCAGCAGTGTTCTCCTGCATGTACCTTCAGCTAAGACTCAGGCAAGCAGTGCAATTGAAAACTAATGCACTCTGCCTTTCAAAAAAATTCTGACATCCTTTTTTCTTTTCCATTTTTGAGAGGGGAGCAGTTTCAAAAGTAGTATAAAAATAGAAAATAAAAAGGTAAATATTATTAAATGCATTTTGTATTATATAATAGAGTAATAATTGAGACTGTTTTTCATTTCAGACATATAATTCAGCAGTTCTGTATTCAAAAGCTGTATTTTTCATATCTATAGCGATGAAAAGGCAGCACCCTCTCACAAGTACAATTACATAAATTTTAGAATCCCTGCCATGATATGAAAGCATGAATTTTAAAATGAGATTTTTTTTTCTGACCATTTGTCCAAATTCTGAATTCCTTTTAGGGAGTAACAGTCTGCGTAAGTTTTTATTTGTATCAAATAATTGTGACATTCAGAGTCAATTATCTGATGAGCTGAAAAAGTGCCTTAGTATCTCAGATGAACAGATAGTCTAGATTAAAGCACTTCTCTGAAATAATTAGGATACATTAGTAGCTAATTCGAGCTTTTTTAAAAACACTATTCCAAAAAAATAAAGCACAACATAAGCTTAAAAATAAATTAAAAATAACGTCAAAGAAGAACGAGTGGTACTGATGTATGTCATAGAATGACATAAAGAGTGTTCAGCAACAAAACATATATTTTGCTTTAATCTTAAACTACTAAAATTTCTCTTAAGGACAAGATCCTATTGATACTGTTACTGATTTCAGATTCAAATTAATAAGCAAAATATCCAATTATTCATGATTTTCAGATGAAATTTCAAGAATGTTCTGATCAAAACCTATCAGTTATTCCTATTCTTATTTTTAGAAATCAGGTAAAAAAAAGTTAACCTTATTGTAATTCTACATATACATTATTCTACATATAATATAATTACATCACAATTAAATAAGCTCAATTCTATTTTATTTATTAAGACAATCCCAAATAATTTTTAATTGAAATATCTCATTATAATTAAACTCTTCAGAGTACGTTTAAGTGACTGTTGATGAGAGAATCACACAAGCTGTGGCAGCATGTTCATAACAACTTCACAGTACAATTAATATTTAACTAATTTTAAAATATTTAATGCCTCCTATATAGTTGTCTGTAAATTAGTTCAAGTTGCCTTTGCTGCTAATTGAATATTTTTACAATTTATTCTGTTCTCCCAATTTTTATTCAGAAAGTCTGTGAGTAGCTAGTGGTAATGTTTGTGGGTAGCTGGAGAAATAGTAGTAAAGGGAAAAGTTCCTACTAGATTTCTCATTATGATAACTGATTTTTAAATTATCCTTTTATTAATAATTTGCCTGTGACAAACTAGTGTATCAAAATGTAACACCATTTTGGTGCCCTCTACTATTTTAGATACAAAGATATTTTTTCTCCCTTGTTAGATTTGCTTAACCTGTACCCAACATTAAATTATTCCAAGGAGTGGGGATAGCAGATGTCTATAAGCACTCCTAGTTTCATGATGAAAGGAAAACAATGGCTTGTGGATTACTGCAAAAATATTTCTGATAGGGAAAAATTAAAAAATATTCAATCACATGAAAATATAATTCTTAATTTTGCTGCATGTATATGCAATACAAGCATTTCCAACTTTTAAAACCTAATCATTATTAGATAATTCATAACAGACTTAACTAAACATTTTTACCCTGATACAGTACTTCATGTATGTCCTAAAATTAATTTCTTCTTTGAATTGCTGTAACAGAATTTGCATGAAGTTCCTCACAGAAACAGGGCTATTATTTTTTTCTTTGTAACTCTCCCTGAAATGTTCACAAAGTTCTTCAGAATACTGATCAAAACTGAAAAAGTAAAATAAAAAATTTCCTTTATGAATGCTTGATGACCTTTGACATCACTCACTATTTAGGGTCCCATAAAAGAACAGATAACATATATGACTCACAAATTGCCAATTATAAAAAATTATCTGGGGTAGAATGCTACTCTAATGCAAAAAGATGGATTACTTGTCATAAACAAATAAAGCTTTTGTTTGCGAATCCAGTATCTCACTTTTTTCTTCTGTGTTGGGAAACTTAAAATGATTTCTAAACTGCATTACCTTAAAAAAATGCAGCCTATCATACAGGTCAACAGTTAAAGTGACCCAGAAATAATGTCATTTTTTTAACCACTATATATTTTATATTTGACTATCAGTTCTAAAAATCAAAAGTCAGCAGAAATGAGATACATCACAGAGCAAGCAGATAGTCCTGTACTTCAGAGGTATGGGGGTGCTGGTCCTACCAGCCAGATCTGAAAGTGTTCTCAGAGGAGTGCTGTATTTGTCATTGCCAGGTAGGCAAGAGAATTTAATTAGTCAGTAACCACATTTTAGAGCACAGGCATCCCCTGTCTTAAAACACTCCTCCTGTATTAGAAATTCTTCAGGGTTTTGGGTTTACTTTCTTCTCTACATCTTGAGGGAGAAGATTCTTTTTATTTTTAATAGAAAGAATGTGAGAAAGAATGGATGTCTGCAGAAAATAAAATAGATACAAACATCAGAGTACCACAGTGCAGTGTCATCAGCTGTCGAGGAGTTATCTATGAAAAACTCTTGTCTGGTGATGCGGCCGAGCATTCGTTACACTCTCGGACTGGCAAATGACAGGACTGCTTAAATCAGAGATAAACCACGATGAACTTTATTTTCATCCAGAAACCACAAACTCCCTTCTCAGCCTTTTGCCTTCCCTGCAAACAGTGAACCCATTGCTTGTGGCACAATGCTGAGAGAAAAATACCAGCAGGAATGCTTCTGATGCTTATAAAAGTAACTGCTATATCCCTCAGTCCCAGTTTAAGTGCTGACTCTCTTTTTGCTCATACACTTTTTGCTCTGCCCATGCCAGAATCGAGAGTAATCTTTGGCTCATTAACTTTGGCCCAATCAAGGGGAGACACCTGATTTATAACACCACCAGTTACAGCTCTTAACTATCCTGCACTGTGAAAAACAGTGGTATGATTTAATTAAAACAATTTAATTCAAATCAGACGTATTAGACATTGTAAGCAAAGGAGCGGAGGGGTGAGCGCAGTGATCCGGAGACAATGAAGCATACTAACCCGAGTTTCCCAGGTTCAGATCCCAGGTCAGATACACACTCCCTGCTCCCAGCTTCGGCTGAGAGTGTGCCCGGAGGTGGTTGCTGCTGCTTTTGGGAGAATGCAGGAGTAGGCTTGCGTGTCGGGCTGGGGAGGAAGGGGGGATTAGCTGCACTGTCACTCACTAATGACAGCTGCCAGATGATTAGAAACCACATAAAGTTCTTAACTTTTACTTTGCTAATCAGTAACATCAAACTCCTACAACCGAACTGTAGGTTCATATTTTAAAAAATAAAAGGAAAAGAGAGAGTTTGCACATTTGCTGCCTAATCATGATGTAAGGCAGTGAACAGGCACACAGTTGTAAAAATGAACTTTGACTGATTTGAATTGGCCTCAACAGCATCATTTGCAAGGGCTATGCATACAGAACTGAGGTTTCAGGCAGTATTATTTTTCTTCCTATGAAATCCTGACATTCACTAATCAACCAACAAAAGGGAAATCGTATTTAGGCATTTTGACATCATATTCTTCAAGAAGGTGGCATTTGAGAACAGCAAAGCTCTGCCATATTTACTGTAAGAAAGCAAAACTAAACCAAACCAAAAACTTGCAGAAAAAGAGCTGAGTAGCCTTTACCATGACTGTTCTCACGGTAGGCTGTTGGTCAAGGCAAATGTACCTTAACTTCTGGGAAATCTGCAATTTTGCTATATTCTCCATATAGACAGAAAGTTCACTTCTTTAACACTATGTTTGAAGCAAGTTCAAAATAGATGGTTAATGGTAAAGCTATAATAAATGTATTTTCTTGTGGGTTTTTTGGGGGGGGGGGGGTTGGTTGTTTTTTTGTGGGGTTTGGGTTGGTTTTTGTTTTCCTTTCTGTTTTTTTTACTTAACCTATGACTTTGATATGGCTGCTTGTGGATATACAATGGTTACCCAACCATTTTATGGCTTTAACAAACCCTTACTTCTGCCTTGTAGTCTATACAATGTAGCCTCTATTTGCACCCAAGTGGTACTAAATTACAGATAAAGTTACAGCAAATTTGTTTTCTCAAAAAAGCAGTGAGGCCTAACATCCCTCGAGTAATAACAGCCTAGCTTTTAATTCAGCAGTAGAACTGGAATAATTTTCCCTCAGAAAACGCAACAATAGAGCTGTTCTTGCAGGGCTGAATGGGGATGGCTCAGTTTGCAGGTGTGCAGGTGCTCCAGCGGGGAGGCAGGAGGGTGCCTGACCTGGGTGAGCAGCCCAGGCTGTGGTAGGTAACTCCAGACTGGCTCACCATCCACTGGATGGGGCTGACAGAGCTCTCAACTCTGATGCAAAGAAATATACTCCAGTGAATCAGTAATTTATAGAGATGTATCTTGCTCATACTGATGAAATCAAAGTAGCTAATAGAAACCTGAAGCACCCTTGGAGCAAAGCAGAAATGTCTTAAAAGGTTAAAACTCCATAAATCACAGCCAAAGCAATTCTTGAATGTGAAAATGCTACACTATAAAGACCTACCAGCACACTGAAGTTATTTTCCAAGTGTTCCAGGTAATAGACTGTGATGAAGAAATAACTTTTTTTAATGTGTTTCACTGTGTTAATGTGTTAAAGCAGCTTAATATTCAGGATTAAAACCCCTATTCAGACTCATGTGAAGCTGCAGAGCTATGAAGAGAGTGATATAATACAGAAACAAAGCTCAAACAAGGCATTAGTTATCTCTACTGTAAAATAAATCACTCCAATACATTTCCATGTTTACTTGCTGCAATATTATGATACTATTTCCAACAGACAAAAATCAAGCGCATTTAAGGAATAAGCATTAACTGCTGTTAATGTGGTCTTATGCTGGTAATCATTGTCTTGGGAAAAGTATATTGTGTTTTATATACTAATGCTATGACGTGTTTATTAACTCAGAATCCCTCTGCTAACAGTGGTACTTTAAGCAAGGAATAATTAATACGGTGGCAAATATTAAAAAAACCTACTTTAAAATTTAACTCATGTTAAAAGAATACATTATCTGCTGGTATTATTTCATCTTCAAAGGAAAAGAGCAAAAAGAATACTGTATATAAAGCAAAAATTACTCAGTCTTTCTTTTTTAAGGAAAACATGCTTTAATAAGCATTACTGGCATCCCTTACAGTATTGATCACTTATTTTCAAAGGAATTATCTGTTTTTAATTTTAAAAACACACTTTTCCTGGAAAATGAAGAATTTGTCATTGGAAAATAAAAATTCAAATGCATGCCTCTGGTCTGTGATAAGGATGAGGTTTTTTTTCTCTGCCTTGTAAATGAGCACCAGAAAGAAACAGAGCGAGAACAGCTAAACAGACACTGCTTAAGAACTGAGGAGAAATGTAAGGAAATACCAAACGTTCCAATTACATAACAACACTTTTAACAGATAACTCTGCAGTGCTAATTACAGCTGTGAGAGTAGTGGTTGATCCCAAATAAATAAGACTAAATTATGTCAATTTTTTATTTTTGAAAATCGGTTGGTTCTCCATAGAGTACTTGTATCCCTGGAAAGCAGTTGGTTTCTTGTAACTTCAGAGCTACTGTAATAGTGTACATGTTATTCACGGAAATGTACAAACTCACAGATCTGCCATACAGTTATTAACTCTATTTAATATCAACTGCAGCCATTTGGCTTACAGCTATTAATTTTTATTTTTTCTCTTCAGTAACAACTGGAGTCACAACATTAGTTATTTCTACTGTTAAGTGTTAATACTTACCCTGGAATAAATACAATCTACCACTGACTCCAAAATAAACAATATTTTAAAAATTATGTCACCTTGTTTATTGCAAAGTATTAAACTGATTCTGGGTATAGACATCTGGGGTTTTTTTCTTTTGAGAAATAAATAAGCTAAAAATAAAAAATGCTGCTTTCATCAAACAAGCGGTTATGACATTTACAGACTTTTTACTTCAAAGTCAACTGAAATTCTCCTTTCCTGCAGAAGTTAAATCAGTTAAGCATGACACTTTGTAAAAATGCAGCTTTCTGTCCACACTCTTAAGTGTTCCACATATTAAAAAACTATCTAGACGACATTGTTTCTTGCTTTGACACTTAACTAAAATGAGCTTTGAGGCAGATTTTCCTCTTCTTTGTATTGCCATGACCAGTACAAGAAGTTAATGTTCAAGATAGGGCATTGCAAACAGGCAGGCTTTACCAGTGATATGGCTAAGGCTACAAGAGCATTTTCTTCACAAAACTGCAACCACAAATTTGGCCTTTAACTGACAAATTTAAGAAAACATTCTGTTTGGATAGTAATCTGATTAAATCATTAAAATGATTACTTGTCACTGAGATCTGCAGGTGCTGCCTTGGGAGGAATGGGGGAAAAGCACATAGAAAAGTAGTTCAGGAAAGCATCATTTTTCAGAAAAAAATTATTTAACTCTTATTTTTCAGGGATGGAAAAAAATCTGTGTGGAAACTTCATTAACCTTGACTGAAACTATACAATAAAAATTATGCTAATAAACTGCAGTATAACTCATGCATAATTTAGAAGAAAAGTAAAAATATCCACCATTTGTAAACTTCTTAAGTGTTTTCTGCAACAGCGCATTTCAGAATTTTGTCCCCTTGACCTTAAGATCATCTGCTCAGTACACAGACTCATTATCCCAAGCAAGGGACGACTTCTAGTGCTATGGCTTTTTCACACTCTGTCACAAGGAAATTTCCCTAACGCTGATAAAAAAACAATTTTAAAAGACCAGTGCTTTCCCAGGGCTTTCCTATATAAATCTCAGTGGAAACAAAGCTTCTTGCATTGGAAGTTAACCTCAGACGAGGGGTATCATCATCAGCACAAACAGCATCACCATCCACCAGTGATTTCCAAAAACAAAACAAGCTTTCAAACCCTTTCCAGGTCCAAATCAGACATTTTTTGGAATGAGAAGCGTGCAGCATCTCTCTTTTGCTAAAAATGTAGGATAAAGCTGTGTGTGGCAGGCACTCCTTTTTTAGAAAAAAGGGACAAAACTCCACATGTAAGTTTTGCAATGATTACTTAGGGTTATCTTTCTTTAGAGGCTTTTTTACGTCATCAATAAAAGCAATTCCTGTTAGTCATATAGCATATGTGGCACTAGTAGACACAAAATATGCTCTAAGGCTTTTTTATGTTAACAGCCTGGATTTCCCATTCAGCTACCAAAACTGAAATTATAAAATCGTGAGTTAAACAATATAAGCAAGAGAAATATATTTCTTATGCATATTTGAAATATTATAAAATTGTCCAAAGTGTTTTCACTCCAGTAAAATCCAGCATATTGAAGAGAATTGTTTTTTTTCTTAATTCTTCCACTGAGATACTTATGTCATCACCTACCAGCTACATACCTACTGAAGAAACAACTACTCTACAGGGATCTACTGAAGATCCCTTAAGGAGCAATAAGAAGAAACCAGTATTTCAATTTCTGAACTTAAATTCTGTCCTTTCTAAGCCTTTTGCACACTGTATTTTCACAAGATTTGAAACAATTGCTTCTCTGTCTGATTTACCTCACTTGGGCTTTTTTTACCAAAACACAACGTATCTGCTTCTTCCGTTACTACGCTTCAACTTTTGGCAAAACCATTACTTTACATTATTTTAACTATTAAATGGCCCAGTGTAATCAGTGTGTCCTACAGTTCTTTCACTTTAAAACAAACCTTATAATACCTGTTGCTACTAAAATAAAAGGGAATAAAAACACTCTTTGTAATGTGATTTTATAATGTGTTGGTTCTCACAATAATCATTAAAAGATTATGAAAAAGTAAAATATCTGATGATTCAATCATGTGCAGTATCTAAGTCATGGAAGTTTAAATGGCCAAGATCTCCTGCAATGACTGTGAAATAGCACCTCAGGGAACCCAAAGGTGATAAGGTACACAACTACCTCAGAACACTCAAGCTACTTAGTAATCATCCAAATCCAGTATCAGTGATGTCTGAATTCCTTCAAGTGCAGAGTTTTTCATTCAGGACTGTTTTATGCACTGAAGAGGAGAATGCAAGTAAGAATTGCTGACGCAGTGCAAGCCCTCTCTGGGGGCCCAATGGTCCACTCTGCAACTCTTTCAGTAACACCAGGGAGTGGGGGACTGCCCTGTACATACTCGGGTTATCAGAAACATACCACAGAGCAAGACTGCAACTCACACAAATTGGCTGCCCAGATTTCTAGTCACATCGCTGCCTTCGCAGGAAATATAACCTTGTTTTTAGAGCTTTTTAGGTAATCCTAAATACAGGGGAGTAAATACTAGTTTTTGTCAACTTCCACAATTTTTCATCAACCACGTTTTTGCGCATCAGACTTTTTGGTGTTATCATGCTATAACAGCATTCCAAAAGATTTGGTAATTAAATACTTTCAGAACACTGTCAGCTTTCTAAGGAAAATACAGGGGGAAAACGGTAGAGTATTGAAGGAAATATCTGAGACTTGGGATGCCATTGCTTTATGCTGCTGTCTATTCCTGCCTGATAGATCACAAAAAAAGGAAAGTAATTCCCTACACAGCATAGGTGTTTTTGAGATTTAATGCCTTCGGATTATGAAGAAACTCAGAACAGCATCCAGTTAGGTACTAAAATACATATGCAGGTAAAATAAACACCTAAGTGAGCAATTAAAGTGCCTAAAGGTAGAACCAGTGCCATTTTAGACACTCTCGGGTGGGCACCCCAGTCACCTGGATGGTGATGGCAGAAATGACACAGAACCTACAACAGACACATACTCTTCTGGGAGAGCAGCTGGACAACACACAGGATCTACATCACTGAAAATGGCACAGGTCTGTGCTTGGACAATGAATCTCACTATTAAACTGGTTTAGCATGTATGCATTCACTCTGTGAAGGAAGTCAAATGGAAGTGACTTTTTATAAATAAAATAAAATACTAAAAGAGGCTTTTACATAAATAAATGTTACCCAGTCTTTCTTTGTATCAGATTTACAAACACAATTTGTGAAACAAAAGATGTGGACTGATGACACCAATTTTTCCACATCAGTGTCATTCTTCATTTGTTATAGTTAAGAGATGTTTTTTTAATCATAGCTGGTGCTGTTATGTTCTTTCAGTATTAACAGCTAATGGATCTCTTTGGTCCTATATACCAGGTTCTGCGATTTTTTTCTTTCCTATTCCACCATCCAAAGCCTGGCACAATGCATAGCTAAGTGTTGTAAAAATTTCAGATTCCACTGTAATTTTGCAGAGGTCCAACATCAGTTCTGCTGATATACAGAAAATTAGGGAAGAGGAAACAGAACTAAAAACACTTTTCCCTTTGTCTGCTTTACTTTGGAAAAAAACCACCACCAAACCCCACAGCAGTCTGATCCACTTCTTTTTCTAACCTGCTGGTGAGGATACAGATGACAAAAAGCTGAAAGAGTCTTACATGAGTGTAACCTGCATCAGAAATTAATATTGTTCCTGGCTGTGCCACTTCCATGTCACTTTACTTCTGCAAATCTCTCTTCTGAGAATAGTTTTGACAGCAACAATAATTTTTGGAAAGGCTTTTTTGGGGAGATAAAAAAAGCTTTTGCAACGACCTTACCAGCACTTATTCAATTTTTTTAATTCTAGACAAGAGGTGGCAAAGATAATTTGATGATACATTTCACCCAGGTTTAGCAAAAAAAAAAACCTATTTGAAGCTTGTATCCTCAATAATAGTATCCTCAATGGAAGCATCTGCAAGTTTTTTAATATATCTGAAAATTCTGACTCTCTTACAATTACAGTGTGAAAAAAAAAAGGAAAGTATGTAATAATTAGGACAAATGCATTCCAACCCTTGACAGTAACATATCAAGTCTCTCTAGAAACATAATCTTTGTCTTTCATCTTTGAGTGAACATTGCTTCCAAAATACACAGAAAAGATTGTTTCCCGTTTTATTAGGGAAAAGCTCAGCAAATTGACAAAATTGCTTTGCTGTCTCATTTCCTTCTAAGAACCAGGTCTTTTAAATCCTGTTCCCTTTTCAATTAATTAAATTGACACCTCCACAACTAAATGGCATATGCTCAGGAGAGCTAACACTTAATCAAGAGCTAGGGACACCATTATGTCATTTTCACACACGAATTCTGTAATGTTGGAAGACAAAGTGAAGGTGAGTTAGACCTGACAAATGACTTGGATGCATGGAGAGTCATTTTATCAATATTTGAGAGGCTGAGAAAGAAATAAAAGTATTTTCTCTGTGTATGCATGTATATATATAGAATGAATGAAAGGAATAAGAACAGGAATAGGAGAATGTGTTCATAAGAAGCTTTAATTTGAGGCTAACGTGTGTTCTCAGGTGAGGGCACTCTGCTTCCAACTGAGAAATGAAGTAAATTTATTTTATGAGTAACTGTTAAATGTTCAAGTAGGCAATTAAGTACCTTACTGAGACCATTTTGGGATACCAAACACTTTGAAGATTATATATTCCCTCATATTTCACGCTAAGTGTTCCTCTAAGTAAAATATGTGGTTCTCTTTAGTTACTCAGTTCTGAAAAGTACTTTAAAGGCAAGGGGATGTTTTCAATAATGCGCATCTTAAACTTTTCATTAAACTACCAAATTTAAATTTTACCTTTTTGTGCACTCTGACATTTTTGTCTGGCATTTTCATTAATTTTGCAACATACATAGCTGAAATGTTAACTGATCAATACTTTGTCTCTCTCATGTAGCACTAGAGTAAAGCTCCCTAAGGACCACAGAGCAGTACAGAAATTAAATGTGTATCAAATGTTAATGTTAAACACAGCAGTACTTACTGTATAATGACTGAAATGGCTAAAAGAATTCCAAATGGACAGATGGTAGCACAAATTATCTGCAATCACATTTCAAGATTAAAGTTTGTCCCATAAAATAATTTGTTGACTCACAGTGAAGGGTGTCCTTTTACTGATAGCTCCATTGTCCAATTATTTTTCTGCTCATTACAGTGAGAAATGCTAGTATTGGAAAAAAAGAATACACACCTTTTTCCCTTCATGTTGCACCCACTGACATCTATAAGATCCCAAATGTTTGGTCAAGAAACTGATGGAAATGAGGCCAAATTTAGCAGACATTTCAGTGCCCACAGTGGATTAATCTGAAGAAAAAACATCCACTTTTGCATACTTTACTAAAGTTCTTCCACCTGAAATGCACCATATTAATTACCAAATAATAATAAAAAAATTAACTGCTAAATACTGCAAAGATCTCTTTTAAACAGAGAAAAACATGTGATTTTATGGCAAAAGCTCTCCACATATTCTGTTTTTTCCCACTATATTTAGGTCTTACGAAGCATAAACATAAGTACATAACACATTCTTGATCAGCCTCTTGACATGTGATATAATAAAGTTGTTCTGGAACTGAAATATTAACTTAATATTGTTGCTGTGCACTTCTTTTACTTAACAGGACGTAAATGCAAAAAAAAAGGAGAGAATATAGAATTTTCTAATTGATCTAAGACAAAGTCATATGCTAGCCAGATCAACTATGGTTCATGAGCTATTTATTAATATCTTTAAGTATGTGAAAAAAACAGTATTAATACATCACAGTTATATCAGCGTGAAAATTTTAAAAAAAATATATATATGGGAATTTTTCTTTTGCTATGAATTACCAAAGCATAGAAAAAAGAAATGGAGTGAAAACCCTCAGCTATTCAGACAAAATCCCCAGTGAAGGTGATGAGCTTATGAAATTTAACAGAAACAGGTAAAATATTGTTTAGTTGAGGAAATGCACTGAAAACTTAACTTGAAGTTTTTGTGTCTCTATGAACAGCAGAGGCAACACTGGTCATTGAGCTGATGCC
Organism: Drymodes brunneopygia; assembly: GCA_013400955.1. NCBI lineage: Eukaryota > Metazoa > Chordata > Aves > Passeriformes > Petroicidae > Drymodes > Drymodes brunneopygia. The sequence goes on from VZTZ01031690.1 coordinate 25,764, forward strand.
TTCGGACAAATTTTAGAAAGAAACATCCTAAAACTTTAATACAGCATTTCCGTACCTAAAATGTCCCAAATAATGTACAAGTTTGAAACAGCTAAGCTCAGGAGTATAAATAATCAGCAAGCCCTTTCAATGAACACTGCTAGTCTTGGTGACTAACAGTGTGACTCTCCAAGGAGAATGACTTTAAAAAGAACTGCAGTGAAGAGTGCACAAGGCATATAAAGCAGGTAACTGTAGATTATTATAGCTAACATATCAATCAAGGTTTTCCGTGGGTTTCCAAGAGTAGTTATCCTTTCCTGATCTATCTTGGTAATTACATTTTTGGAAACTGAGCTATTCTGCCAGAATTTTTTCACTTGTGGTCCTGCATATCCCCATCAGAAAGAAAAGCCACACAGTAAAGTACTAGAAAAAAGTATCGATAATTATGATGCCAAGGGAGATACAAAAAATCAACCCCTACATTAGCAATTTATGTAAAAGGACTGTAACTCTATATCAGGATGTACCCATACCCATCACGGTATATTTTCAAATCCAATAGGATAGAAGAAATGGTTAGTTTAAAACTTTACTTCTCGTACATAGTTTATTAGCCTGCCTAAAGAGCTGAAAACCTCCAGAACAGCCTGTTTCTCATCTCCTTTCTGGCACTGACATTTCACTGTGACATTTTCTAACCTCTAGGAGAAAACTTCAAGAGGAGATATAATTTGTATAATAGTGAAGAGAAAATGAAACATATAGGCACATTTATGTTATACACTCCATTAAATTCAAATGTAACCTTAGTTCAAGTATAATTCATCATAACACAAGCAAGTGGATCACTCTCGAGATTTCAAGAGCCTATGAAAGTCCAGAAACCATCTAAACCCAAAGCTTATAATCATGATAAAAATTCACATATATTTGACTTGGCCAGCAAAAACTTCTTTTGTCTAACAAAGGAATGATTTGATCCTTGGAGAGAATAACATGAGGTCAAAAAGCACAGGATGCATTTTGGATGCAGAACAGGAATACATCTGTACAATCACAGCACTGATGTAAACATAAGATTCTACTGCAACACCTACATAGCAAAATACTGTAAGAAAACCAGTAAAATCAGATTTTTGATGCATATGTCTCTCTATATAGATAGGTATGAAAAATATGAATATATCTACAAAAATACAATCAGGAACATGTTTCTACTGCAATACACTGTAACTATAATAATAGCATATACTGATTATTGACCTCCCTACTCAAATTCTTTGTTTTATGTACTACTACTTATTATGAAACTGGTTTTTTTTCTATGACTAGAAACAATTACAGTTCAACAGCAACACAACTTTTTCCATGGCCACAGCAGTGTGCCCTGGAAAAAAAATTAATTTGCCCAAAGAAGAGGATGTATTTCCATTTGCCTTTCTTCCACTGGCAACAGCTGAGTGTTCCATATCCACATTAAAATCTGACTTAGAGTGATGGATACTTACTAACTGGAGCAGTAATAGCAATATGAACATTTGAGTTTTATGTTGAAACCTTCATCTTCCTGTGAAGTGTTGGTAACTTTTAACTGACATGATAGATTGCCTTTCTACAGCAAACAGTAGCAAGCATATTTAATACTTGCACGTAGTGCCATTACTACAGAGATCAGTAAAAGTACAACCCCCTGGCTCTTTGAATGGCACACGAAATCTCCTGTACTCCCAACACAAATGGCAACCAAGGAGCGACAGCGTGCTGCCATCCTCGACAGGCACAAGGTGGTTTAACATCAACACAGTACAAATGGAGCCCTGCTAGAAGGAACCTGATGCAAAACAGCATGACTTAGTGACACACCCAGCTACTCCATTTTACTGCACAGCCAGCTCCAATGCTTGGTTTGATTTCTCCAAATTTGGGGCACCCAACCTCCAGGCACCCAAGTAAAAAGTACTGTCACCAGATGATGTCTATAATTATTCAAAGTTATACCAAAACCATTCCCTGTTCATAATTATGGTAGAGAGGCTCCTAATCTCACTATTTCAGCCAATTTAATAAATTTAGATATTCCAGAACATTTTTACTCTCTAATGAAAAAATAAATGGGGAATCTGGTCTTGTTTGTAGCTCTTATGATTTTAAAAATAAAGAGGTATTTATCTGGGTAACGCAATGCAATCTACAATTGCGGTTGGAATTTTTAAACTCTAACAGAAAAACAAAGTTTAATATTAATGAAGATAATGTTCATGAAGAAACAGCAGTTTTGTTCAAAAAGCTAAAAACAGGTTCAGTAAAAACCATTCACTAAAAACTCCGCTCAGAGCTTGCTGCATAAAAGGTACTAGTTTGCTTGGATTTATGGTTTTAAACTTGGGTTTGTTTTATTTTGGTGGAATTTTTTATCTAGGAATACCACCTCTGAATAATTAATAATCAAAAATACTTTAAGAGTAATTATTCAATATGCAAGGGGACCAAACAAAATTTAATGGAAGTAATTTGTGAGAAGTTTAAAATATATTATCCATAGTTCACTGATTCTATTTTGATTTGGATCACCTGCTTGTAACTTATATAATCAATTACATTTATACTATAAATATGAAATTATAAATTTAAAAAGACCACTGTCTCTTGTTGATGTGACATTTTAAAATTAATTACTTTTCTAAAAAACTGAATAAACATGACTCATGGTATCATCATAATGCAAACTTTTAAATAAATTAAGAAAAAAACCACCGATCCCCACAGTATTGCGTCTCAGTCTAAAATACAAACACACTGGGATGATTAAAAATAGTATAAAGAAGATCATACCAAAAAAGCAGCTAGACTTCTTGGTGGAGAATCCCAGTCGAAACAACTGCTAATATAGCAGACAGCAGTAACGAGCGCCATGATACAATGCTTCATCCGGATGAAGTTCCTTAACAGTAGCTGTTAAAAAGATGAGAGAATGAAAATATTTCAAAACCCCAAAAAGTTTCAGGAGAGGCTCGTCTAACAATACTGTCATTCTCAATTTGGGTGAAGGCTGAGAAAATATTAAGCTCTCTAGCTCACAAATTGAGTAAGTTAGTTTAAAATGTGAGACTTGGAAGAGAGATCATTTGCTAATTGTGTCAATTGGTGTTTGCTGAATTTAATTCTAGATGGTACAAAAATTGTTCAACACTAAAAAGCCACTTGCAAAATTTCACAATTATTTTGTTCATTAGATTTCAGTTTCATTAAGCCTTTCTTCACTAATGTTGGCCTTTTTTAATAAAAAGATGCTGCAGGACACCATGTAAACCTACTGCTCTAATATAATTAAGATATCTGCACCATTTAACATTTCTAACAAATTTGTCTGCTGTGATGTATTTTGAAAGCATTGTTTTAAGTATTTACCAAAGTAATCTGCATACTTTCAAATTACATACATGTAAGACATAACAACTCTGGGTTTTGATTGAGGAAAATGCACTTAAATCCCCTAAAACGGCAACACACTTCACCACAAAAAGTGAACAAACCAGTGAAGGATTTGTGTACTGAGTCACATAGAAAATGGTCACTCCTCCTGCCATCTGCAAAAGTCACAATGCCATTTTCTTTTATGAAAGTGGAAAGAATGACCCTTGAGTAAAAGGCTTTGTTGCTTCTTTGCTGGAATAGTAGTGCAAAATGCAGTTTTAGTAAATGCATTACACAAAATTGCACAAAGAATTATTTTGCCTCTTGAAATTTTTTTTATGAATTATATCATAAACTGATATAAAATTCATCCAGCAGGTAATTTTAACCATGCTTAAGTCTAGAAGCTTTCAGAAATAAAGAAAACAGTTCTGAGATCTTTGACTTTCCACTGAGAACAACAAAAATCTTGTTCCCATAGTCCAACAAATTCTCTCCACATAAGATGCAATATTTGTGGAACACAAAAAACAGAGTCCAAAGTAGTTCAAGTGCAGAAAAATACATGTGTTTAAATAATTTTTTACCAAAGCATTAAATTGTGTGTAGCAAAAATATCCAGAGAGAGAAGAAAGAGTTGAGACATTTCCTGTTCCTGGGATTCCTAAGAGTTTTAGTCTGCTTTCACCTTTGATTCAAACTTTACTCAAGTAACTTGTTTGAATTTTTTGGCTAGAAGAATGCTGACTCTTTGCCCTGCAACAAATGGAGAACTTTTGGGTCAAAGTTAAGAGCAAAAATTTATGCAAGACTTATTTTACATGCACCTGTGCAATAATCTGATATGTGTGAAACCAGATGGTTTCAACTGTGTTCTTATTCATGTATTTCATGGAAATTAGGCAGCAATTTATAGAGGAGACACATTAAACCCATGTATTTTGTTTCTGACTTCTCAACCTATCATATTCTTTTGTAAACATGTAATGAAAATGTTATTCTTTACCCTCAGCAGTATGATACCAGATATTTGAATGTGCATACTTGATATTAGGGATTTTAGAAGGGATTAGTGTTTCCTTACTCTTTACCTGTTTAGACAGTCTGTCTTCCTCTTCAATGTACTTCTGTTCTTTGGGCATTAAGGTTCGTATGCTGGCTTTCACCTATGCATTAAAATGCATGTCAGTATTTCAAGTTTACTTGCTCCTTACTAATAGCATAGGCTTCAGTTTGCAAAATTTACAAAGTTTCAAAGTCATGGCTCCCAAGCTCGGGACACATAAGCATACACAGAGACAAGAGTTTCTGCTCTGTACATTAGCAGCAATAGCAGCAGCAACAAAAAGAGTGGGTGTGCCAAGCAGTGGCAGAAGAGTATTCTGTAGTATACATCAAGGCTTAGAGAAAATGAGGAATGACAGAAATTCTCTACAAATCAGGAACAAAAGCTTTCATGAAACTGAGCTGTTTAGCAGTACAAAAAAACCCAAAGTTAAGACTTACAGCATTAAAAATCACATCTATTTCAAGATAGATGACCCCCTTTGTTGGCCCTGTCAGCTGCTTGTTTTTCAAGACGTAGGCTTTCTGTTCACCATTTTGAATCTGCAGGAAAAGGACATGACAGCCGTCTGTCTTGCGGTCTCCGCTGAATACACCCCCCCGGTGACCCCTGACCCCCAGCTGCTGAAACTGACAGAGAACCCAAAACAACTGTGGCAAGTCTGACAAGTACCTGTTCATTACCAGGACCGAGTCTGTCAGGAAAAATTAACTATCATGGGATTCAACATGGCCGTGAATAGAGTATGTTAAAATTTTAGTGTTCTTATTACAGACCTTGGTTGAGAAATGACAGACTCGGAGCTGCAAATTTTTTTTTTTTTCTGTTTCCCCCCTTCAGCAGGAAAAATTCAGAGTAGTATGTCAGGTGAATTAAGCTTACAGACAGCAATGGTATAGCAACTTTGCCTAGAAAGTCAGCACTTCGATCGCGGTCTTCGTCGTAAACTGTCACTTCAAGCACTGAGTGGATGTCCTTTATATTGCTATAGAGAGAGAGAAGTACACACAGAAGAAAGAAGTCACTTACACCAGCAGGTACCAAGGACAAAACTGTAGAAGGTTAGCACAGATACTCGTCTGTTTTTCCAAGCCATGGGGGAGAACTGAGCTTAAGTAAATGAGACATCTCTGCATGTAACCAAAATGCTTTCTAAGGGCTGCAATGATTACTCTCTCCCTCTCTCTCTGTCTGTCTCACTGCAAGGTTTTTTATAACCCAAATACTTTCTAAGGGCTGCAGTTACCACTCTTTCTCTCTCTGCAAGGCTTTTCCAGCAGAAGTTTTCCGAAGGATGTTGCTTTAAATCTCCTACCTGAGGTTTGCACTGCATGACCTGCAAGGAGCAGCACTGGGGGATTTACAGCCAGAAGGACTGAGAGCTTTTAAAAGCTACTCTTAAACACCACTACCCTTGTGGCAATTCTCACTGCAAACACTGTGAAACCTGGAGGTTTGTAAATGGAAATAATTACAAGCTACAAGAGCAGCATACAAGTTCTTTGTTTCCGAAATTGTTGTTTAATTACAAATACACAACAAATTGCAGCAAATAAAGAACCAACAAACAATATGGAACAATGCATCTCTCAAATACAACTGAGATAAAAAGACTGCAAGCTATTAAACACTCCATTGCCATGCACAGGAAATGTCACTGTACATTGTAAACTTTTGGGTGAAAAATTAATACTCCTTGTTTGAATAAAAAAATTATCTGAGAAAACTCATGCTTGATTGAATGGCTGATCCAGGAAATACAAATTCAGGCAAAGCAGTTTAACTTCAGTAAAATATACTCCTCCAGATGAGGGATTGCTAGCCCAAAAATTAATTAAGAAATCTGATGATAAATGCAAATGTACATAGCAGGAAGGCCTTGAAAGCCTTTAGAGGTTTTCTATTTGATTGCTGGTTAATCTTTTGTTCTCTACAAATCCAGGGAATTCTTTCTGCAGAGAACACAAAGTAGAGAAGTAGAGGATGATTAGTTATTGGCTCTATTAGTAAATAATTAAAAAGATATTAATGAACAATTTAGAGTGATACAGAAATGAGAACTACAATAATAAGCTGTTGAAAAGTACAACTACTGTGAGATTTTTTTCTTTTTTTCTGAATTCATTTTTGAGAGCTCACTGCACATCAAGAAAACCTGTGGATGTTAAACATGTGAATGACAAATCTAGATGGGAAAATAAAAATTAAAATTACATTGAGTTTTGAGATTAAGGGCAAAATATAGCATTTTCATGCACCATAAGGTGAAGTAACTGTACACAAAACTAAAGCTTCGACTGTTTTTGCAGAGGATTGTTACTGACTGATTTCAGCAGCAGTGAGACATGCAATGATCAGTTTTTTCTACTCATTGGTGTCACATTACAGTCAGATAGAGAGAAGGGAGGAAAAAAAAAGCAATTGAACAAGGCAAACAACAAGGACATTTTGTCTGTGGGAGACTTTTTTTCTATTTTGTCAAAGCCTTTAACTCTCTTCAAAGTAACACAAGGATAAAAGAACCAATCACATCACTTCCCAATAAACTATTTTAGCTGCATTTTACCCAACATCTGGATTTTACTAGTATGATACTAGATGGTATTGTGAGAAGTGCAGCTGGTAAATGGAAACAAGAATTGGAAAGTATTTCATCATAATCCAGAGAAATATAAATGAATGTAGAATTTCTAACTTTATGTAGTTATCTAATGTTTTTTACAATCAGCAACCACTACAGTCAGCAACCATTTTAATGAAGGTCATAATCACAATTTTTTTCCCCCACTCAAAACTTCAGGGACAAATCCATCACATTGGATTTGGCCTTTGAAACTCTTGCTGGACCTAGCAGGAGTCTAGTGTGCATGGCATTACTCATACTTGGTTTCCAAGAAACAGATCTGGCCTTTTTACGTTGAAAAGGATACCGCTTTTCTCACTTTTTTTCACATTTTTAATCCTCAAAATACATTTAGATGTTTAGTTTAGAAATATCAGTATGTCATCACTATTCTTCTTTATAACTACTATAAGTATTTCTGTTCCCTCTCCAACACCCTCACCTCCAAAAAACTACCCAAAACCCACTGCCCATCCATTCCCCCCACCTATATCCAAACACCTACAATGTGAAGATTTTGTTCCATTCTGGATTGAGGTTCCTGTAGACAGTATGTGTCAGCAGTCTGTCATTGTTCAATTCAACTACGCAAAATGGGTCACTTTTACCTGTAAGAGAAAATTTTGAACAAATTTTATGAACTAAAAAACCCTATGATGAGCAAGCCTTAAATAAAAACAGGTTTGGGGGGTAGTTTCTCATTTTCTGAGCTTCACTGTAATGGTCTGCAATATATTCAAGATATTCATCACATGGTACTCATCTCCATAATTTATTAACATTCTTTGCTAAAAGAACAATTCTTTTGTCTTAAAAAAAAGGTGGGGGGGAGGGAGCAAAAAAATCACCATACAGACTCTTCTGATGAAAAACAGCATGTTCCTAAAAGTTGCCAAACACCCTTGTGAAACAGCTAAGAGAACTTCACTTCAATGGTGCCAATTCTTCATTGACTTTAAAGATAACATAATGAGAGTATTTTGATATGAAGGAAATGTATTATTCTGTATTATTTGTAACAACATAGCACCTATGAAAATCATCCAAAGACTATTATGCTATATTATGTTTCATGCTGTACAAATCCTCTCTCCAAAATCAAAGAATCTTAAAGACAGCCTCATATAAAAGCCTAACACAAGACAAAGTGGGCAAATACAATTAAAGAATGGGATGGTGTGGGCTGGAATGATGGACTGTAGTCTCAGCACAGCAGAAAGGCAAAAAGTCGATATTTTATTTTACATTAAAGCATAATAAAGTAGTTTTGGTTATACTTACAAAGAGGTCCCTCAGCATGAAAGCCACCAAAGGAGAAAGTATGAAGCTGCTGCTTTGAAAATGCATTATGTAGATAATTGAAGTAGGATAATGGAAATGGATATGGAGGTCTATTTTTTTTCCTTTAAAGAAAAGTAATGAGCAAAGCAAATGCGCATGTGTGTGTGTGTGTGTGTGTGTCCTTAAATAAGAAATAGGCAGCTTACAGCAAAAGGCTGCAGGCAAGCAGTGCTTAAATACCAAGGAAAGTGCAAGAAAACTGATCAGAACTGCAGGTTTAGGGGTAGAACATGAAACTGACACCTTTTTAAGATTTTAATTTGGAAAGGTGTCACAGTTTAAGCCCACTTGGAAGTCAAGCTGCTCCCTTCTCCCCCAACTCCTCTCTCAGGTGTGAAAAACTAAAGGCAGAAATTATGGGTTGAGATAACAACTTACTGGAAACAGCAATGAGATAAGAAAGCAAACAATAACAGTGCATAAGAGAAGGTGATTACATGTAAAATGTTCACTGAGTCTGACACACTGCCTCTGAAGATGGTGCCACCCCACCACTCCCTCCACCACATTTTTTCCCACAAGCCTGAGACAATGAAAGATAATAGCACACAAACTTTGCACACCTGCACTTTTTCTCCCCAAGACCAAGACAATGAAAAAAAACCACAATGGAAGACAAATCCTCCAGTTGGGACCAGCACCAACCCACACTCCACTTGCCACATGCTCCCCCAGAAAGGGAGAAAATGGCTGCTGGACCTCTGCACTGCCCCTGTGTTCCTCCACCAGAAGCCATGACCTCTTCCTCCTGGAAGTGAGACTCCCTGACTTCCCCACACCAGCAATGATTTAAGTGGTATAGAAAAACAGCATAGACAGGCCCACATGCTCTTGCACAACCTCGGCCAAACTAGGGCAATATCCACACCTTATTCTGTTATCATCTACATCAAACTCAGATCCTATACCTTCCAAGTATATACAAAGATATATACACTAAAAATATACACAAGTGTAGGTATGATTTCCATTGTCAATGGTCATCCCTCCAAGATGTCTGTTGAATTCATTGAATCCATGGGCTGCTGTGCTGTCAGGTGGCTGCAAGCTGCATCACGAGCTCATGACCAGTGTATCTGGAACAGTGCATACTCACTGCCCATGGTAGTTATGGCTCACGGTGGCAGGGTCATTCAGCAGCCAACATTACATGCACAGTTCAACATTACAGACTGTTCTCACTCAAAAATCAAATCCCCTTCAGGTACACATCGTGTTTCCCCATCCATCTGTATTACCCACCAAGTGCACCCAAATGCTTGAGTAATCACAATCCCAAAGGGTGGGTTCACCTTTGCTTGAAGCAGGACTAATCCAAACTGTGTTCCCCAACATATTTCTCAAATGCACCACAGGGACTTGACTCCTTTCTACGACATGTGGAGGTTTTGACTGGGAAGGGCCAGCTCAACTGGAACAGTTAATGTTAACCAACCAGGTGGCCTTTGCTAAATGTAGATCCCGAAGTTTGACTGGGGATATGATACCCACTCAATACTGTGCTGTCTGGCCTATGAGGGGTCTATGATGCTATTTTTGAAATGAGTCCCATTGTCCAAGTTAATTCTTTCTGCAGTGCCACTTCGCCACAGCACTTGTTTTTCAAGGCCCAAGATGGTGTTCCAGGCAGTGGTGTGAGGCACAGGGTACATCTTCAGCCGTCTAGTGGTTCTTTACACCATTGTCAACACGTGGCAGATTTGGAGGAGTGTGATGTAAATCTGCCAGGCCTTCCCATATTCATATATTGGCTATCATAAACCACACCACAGGGGCTTTACTTGCTTGGCCTGCTTGATTGCAGTGAATGTTTCACAGTTCTGGATCATCCGGGAAATAATGTCCATCATTAAAGCCACCCCTTGACCATGTGCCCATCTGTATTGTTGCATCACTTCCCTGATGGCCTGAGGCATCATGGGCCCACTGAACCAGAAAAAAATCACCCTTATGCTGCCAGTCCAGATCCACCACACACTTTAATCCTGGCAGCCCAATTCACTTGTCTGTTCTCAAAATGCTCTTCAGTAGCCTGACTATTGAGTACACGTGCATATACATGACATAATTTTACAGCCAACTTCTCTACATGGCCAAGTGATGTCCTGCCACAATTCAGCAGCCCAGATGGGTTTACCTCTGCACTGCCAATTGGTCTTTTTCCATTGGTCTAACCACCTCCACAGAGTGTTTGGCTACCATCCATGAGTCAGTGTAGGGGTAGAGAGTGCTGGCCATTTCTCTTGTTCAGCAATATCTAAAGTCAGCTGGATGGCTTTCAGCACTTCAACCTGACTTGACCTACCTTGTCTCTCACTACCTGCTGCGACTTGCCACATAGGACTGCAGATGGCAGCTTTCCATTTTCCCTTTGTCCCTACAACGCAGCAGGAGCTATCAGAGAAGGAAGTGTATCTTTTTTCATTTCCAGGTAGTTGGTTATATGGTGTCATCTTGGTGTGTCATCAGCACATGTCACCATCTCTTTGTCTTCTGATGATGATGATAGTCAAAATTTTTTGCCTTCAGGCCAGTTCACGGTGAATTCCAAGATCACTTGGTGACTGGGGTTTCCTGTTTGAGCTCAATCTGTGATCAAAGCAGCCATTTACTCCATGTAGCATCAGTAGCATAATCTGTTGAAGGAACTCTCCTCTGGAACATCCGACCCAGCGCTAGAAGTTGAGTTGCCAGGAGGTGCTCTTCTTTGGTGCCAATCACTTCTGAAGCCGCTTGAACTCCTTCATAAGCTGCCAAGACCTCTTTTCCAGTTGGGGTGTAGGCCTCAGATCCCTTGCATCTCTTCCGCTTGCCTCTTCCTCATGTTGTGAAGGTCCTACTTCCTCCTTATGCCTATGTGAACTGATATGGTCACAGATTTCTTCTTTGTTAGAGGGACAACTGCTACCAGCACAGGTTGTTCGTCTGGTTCAGGTGCAGTTTGAGCGGCCATGGTACCTGCTGGTCTGCTTTCCTCCACTTCCCCGAGTGTGCTGCCTAATGAAGAGCAGTTTCTGAAAAATAGTAGGTAGGGCCCGAGACACTGGAAAAAATTGCTATTCTCTGGAGCTATCACAGAATTTTCCTTACCACTTTAACAAGATTCTGTAGTTGCTCAGTGATGAGCTCCCAAACCATTGGAGCAGAGAATTCACTGCAAAACTGGCCCATTTTCTCCCACATTCCACACCACTCATGACTATCTATCCTCAGGGCAGATCTCTGAATGACCTTCATATAAATATCTTTTCTAACTCTAAAAATGGTGTAGGCCACATTGAGGAGACCTGGCAGAATTGGCAACAAGATCATGCTTTCCTTAATGTTCAAAGGGAATTCAAAATTCTCAAAAGCTGTTGTAACAGGCCTGAGGGAGAAAAGAGGGTGAAAGCCTGGGGAAAATTGCCCCCCCCCTATTCTCCATGAATTCCCAGAGGTAGCACCCAAGGCCAGGGCAGGAGAAAACATTTAATACACTGAATAACCCATATTATCCTGATTGCCCTTGATATTATCATGCCATAAACTGCCATCACACAGTACATGAACAAAGACATCCTGGATCCCTCTTCCTGCCCTGAAAAAGAGCACTGTAATGGGCACACAGTGCACATGCAGGAGTATGCACAGGGTTAGGTCCCACACACAAATGAACAGACCAAGCAATATTGGAAGCATGGGGCTCCATACTTCATACAAAATACTTAGATAAAAGTTTTTTCCAACCAATTCTGCACAGGTCTATTGTAATCTCAACCCTTCGGGGCCCATATTGGGTGCCAGTTAAAGGCTGTCGTGGTTTACACCTACTTGGAAATTGAGCCCCATGCAACTGCTCCCCTCTCTCCCAACTCCTCTCTCAGGTGAGAAAAACTAAAGGCAGAAATTATGGGTTGAGATAACAATTTACTGGAAAGAGCAATGAGATAAGAAAGCAAACAGTAACAATGCGTAAGAGACGGTGATTACTTGCAAAATGCTCACTGAATCTGACACACTGCCTCTGAAGATGGTGCTACCCCACCACTCCCTCCACCACATTTTTTCCCACAAGCCTGAGACAATGAAAGATAATAGCACACAAACTTTGCACACCTGCACTTTTTCTCCCCAAGACCAAGACAATGAAAAAAAACCACAATGGAAGACAAATCCTCCAGTTGGGACCAGCACCAACCCACACTCCACTTGCCACACGCTCCCCCAGAAAGGGAGAAAATGGCTGCTGGACCTCTGCACTGCCCCTGTGTTCCTCCACCAGAAGCCATGACCTCTTCCTCCTGGAAGTGAGACTCCCTGACTTCCCCACACCAGCAATAATTTAAGTGGTATAGAATAACAGCATAGACAGGCCCTCATGGCTTCAGGTTCTGCCCTCACATTCTTGGCCCAAACTAGGAGAAAAGGATATGAAGGAAAGTAGACACCTGAATCTGATGCTTAAGATCAGCTTGGCTGTCTGAAAAACAGCCTCTCCGAAGATGCTGCTCCGAAGATGGAGGAAGCGAAAGGTGGCAGGATCAGTATCTTCAGGATTTCAGGGCAATCCTGAAATTTCCTAGAAGTGTAAGAAGGAGTAGCAAGGTAGACCTAAGGAACAGCTATGATGGAAGGAACACTAACGAAAACATGAGGGCCATGGTAGGAAGACCTCTTTCAACAAAGAGAAAAAAATCATATTGTGGACAAAATTATTTAACTCATATTTTTTCATGTTTTGAATTATGTCAGTAATAAGAACTGCTATAAATGCTTTTAAAACAGAGACATGCTATCCTACTTTTATATTTTTATTTTCTCCAGTAACTGAAGGGAGTAACCTTTGCCTTTGGCAGAGTACAAGTGTACACATTATTTCCATGTAAGTAGAGAGCTGAACAACAAATTGCTGCTTCCTGGACCCAGGGGAACTTTGTCTGATGTAAATGAACAATTGAGTTGCATAGTACCTCATGGCTTGCTCTTCTCTCCAGACTTTCTTTGGGCAGTGAACTGTTCAAAATACATGGAATGTTGGCATTGGCCTTCCACAATTAAATCTAGCATACTAAGCAATTGTGTTTCACAATGTCTTCAATAATTCTGTATTATTTTTTCATGCATTATTAGAAACCATAAACTGAGTAACTACAGTAGCAACATTAATGATATTAGGGAAGTACATAATTTGTTTCATATCTTATACAAATGACAATGAAGTCAATACTTAGACAAAGCTGTCCAGGGACCACATCTCCCAAACTGCAGTATTGATTTTGACTACATCAAGGGCTGATGTGCATATTATTAACTTTAATGATAAAGAATAATTATTTTAAACACATTGTGAATTACAGTTAATTGATGTTTACGTTCTCTAGGAAATCATATACTACTGAATATTTCCTAATTTTTGAAAAATTATACAATTCATTAGTCAGCAGAAATGAATGTACCACACATCTCAAGGTTCGCCTACATCATAAGGCTAAAAGGTGGTAGGAAGTTTAAACTATTTATACTATTTGAGTTCTTTAGCTTTCAATATTTGAAAAAGAAACACGCAGAAGATAGTTAAAATAACAAGGCAGCACTGGCACAGAAGGTGGACTACTATATCTTATTTTTTAAAGTATTATCAATCAAAATTGCATGTGGTGGTACAATGTGAGTTGATATATACACATTGTGCCACATTATACAGACACAGTAAATTACATTCAACATATACAGGCCATCTTCTATAAACAAAGAGAAGGTATTTACTACATTTATTAATTTTCTGTACCTCTTGGCATGCACTTTTTCAATGACTCTTCTTATACATTTACATGGATGTCTATCAATAATATGCAACATTAATTACAGAGCTCCTCAATCAAACCAAAGACAAATGATTTTCAGAAATGAAAAAATCCCTCACCTACAGTCAACATTTCACACCTCCTTCCTCCTATCATTTGAAAATACTACCAGAACAAATTTGAATAGAGGCAATATAATGAAATGGTTCAAAGAAAGATTCAAATACCATGGCTGAGAAGCTTCTCAGCTTTGAACATCTCTGAATGGTGGTTATGAAGCTCCCATATGCACCTTCACCATTGCCTATGGGCACTTCTTTCATACACTGAAACACTCATAACCAAGCTGGGCATCTGAAAGGCACCACTCGTTGCTGACATGCTCAACGTAAGGTATGTGCAAACATTATTAAGGTACTAACCCAAATAAGTGAACATGATCCAGAACAACAAAAACAGAGCAATGCACAAGGACTTGGTGAAACTTGTATCTATCTGTCGCCTTTCAAGCTTTTATTATTAGAAAGAGTAACTGCAATCTTAATTCTCACTGACAGCCTAGGCAACCTGCTGCATTTCAAGAGTGCTCAAAATAATGGGATTGTTCCCAATGAAAGCCTTAAGAGACCACTAAAATAGTAAAAAATGTCCTTAGATCTTCTTAGTCTATACGAGTGTTCAAAAGATCCAGCACCACTATATTATTCAAAACCAGTACCTTAAGCACAAGACACTCCAACAAAAGCAGCCTCAGACAACTTCTGTCAGTTAATGTCATTAGCTATTTCAAACAAGAGATACAGAAATTGTTTTCCCCATTTTTTTATAAAAGAACCACACATGTTCAGAGGAGTATATGCTCTCCCGCTAGCCTTTCTAAAAGTACGCTTAAAACCACTGATTAGTCTCGTGCTGCCTATGCTCAGTTATATTATTCCATATTATATTGTCATGACAACAATGCCTTGCACTATAAACTAAACCACAGCTGTTGTATATAACTGCATATAACCTGTCATTCATCAAGAAATTCTACCAAACCTTCTGCATCTACTGAGGATCTTGCAACCAGCAATCCCTGCTCTGTGCTTTTTGTAGGCCTCTAGCTACTGTTCTAGTGACTTTAGAGACATATAGCTATTGATCAGTCAGACATCCACAATAAACCTCCTAATACAGTCCTAAGCATGTGGTCAGTGTACAAGAGTAAGATGACCATCACCTGCCTAAGGCACACATTAAAAGCATGCTCCCAGCATTGAGTATCCCATGACCACAGTGGGGCTAACTCCCATCACACCTTATCACTGATTGCAGAAATTCATTGTAAAAGTACGTAGTAAAAAAACAAACTACACTGTAGAGATGGTCTCCTTAGGTGAAAGACCAAATAAAGCTCAGGAGAGAAACATCTCCTGGTGGTCCAGCCCACCGGGAGGAGAGCTTTCCCCCACTATCGAGGAAAGCTTGGTTTGAGCTTAGGAGACCACGCCCGCAGAAAGTATTATTGGATAACTGATTTATCATTCAAACCCCAGGCTCTGGAAGTTTCCATGTTACTCGGTTGGGAATTGGTTTTTTTCCCCTATGCCCTCCCCTTCTCCTTCCCTACTGGTTGTGTACCCCTAACCCCTCCCTAACTCCTCCTAGTTGGCTGCCGTGGATTGGTTAATGGTTTGATATGTAAGGTGATGTTCCGTTCAGTTCGAGGCTCTTGGCATGAGACCCCTCAAGAGGAATAAACACTCTGTTTGTCTCTGTCGGGAGTCGCTCCTATTTCTCCGCCGATTCGCTCGTGGTCGAGGAAAGATCCAAGAACCCACGCCCACCCTCTCAGCCCTCCTTCCCCCTGAGAGCTCGGGCTCTGAAGCTCCCACATCTCCCCACCCGGAGGTTATGGGTTTCGTGGTCACCAGGGACGCTTAGGAGGACCCCTCTGAGAGGGCCCCGCGGAAGACCCCCGAGCGCAGACACCCTGGCCACCCCCCGGCTGGCGGGTGCTTTTATTTTTTTATTTCTATACTACACCTTTCAACTTACTGAAATCAAACCTGCAGAAAACCTCAATACAAAGTTCAACAAATCTCATGTATCCATTCTTTTGCTGTAATGTCTCATGCTTTTTGGTCTCTACTTGTACAATCCTAAGGAGTCCTGAAATGATAGAAATAAACTGCTAATTTACATAATATGTGCAATTGGAAGGAAAAGCAACTTCTCTTTTGACAGATCTCCCTCACCCTTTTTACCCCCTTACCCATTACAGAACTACACTATCTGAGAATGAACTCAGAAGTTCTACTTTGTAATGTATACCACCACTGAAAAAAACCCTAAAGAACTACTTCTCTTTTGAAGCTTTGAATTCTGTCTTTATTTTTATCTTTCAAGCTTTTGAATTTTAGGCCACATCTAGTTGCATCTAGTTTGACAGATATCCTTGTTTGTGCTGTGCTATGTCTTTAGACATTGCAAGACCAGAGCACAAACTGAGATTACCTTACTTAGATCTAAGAAGAGTATTTTACTTCCGTCAGCACTGTGTCCCTCACATTGCACATCATGCATACATTAATTTAAATTAGTCTTTTACTTGTCACCTTGCTTCTCAGAACTACCTTATGTCCCTGGATGAACTGTACACCCATAACCTGAAATCAGCCCCAGCTCTCCAGAACAGGTAGCAATGAGGAACTAGAGATGTGTTATTTGTTGTTTTCTTCAAAACTCAAAGTCACCCAGAGCCCTTCACAAACAAATCAAAGTCAGCTGGCAGTTCAGATTCATTATCTGTTTTGGTTGGTCACCTAAACACTTTTCTCCTGCAAGAAAATATAAAATACATTTTTTCATGATGGAAAAGAGACCTATTTACTGATTGATAAAAGTAACCTTTAACTGCTTCTAAAAATATTTAGAAAATCAAAACAACAAAGCCTCAATCTCTACACAATTTCAGCTTCTGGATTTCCTTCTCAAGTAACCACAGCACCACATTGCCTGTGTTTTTTTAGTGGAAAAGTTTGGGAAAGACCCTTTCCATCAGATCAAATGGCACAGGAGTTTCATCTGTCTCTCTGTGCTGGTACTCACAAGCAAGCACCAAACCTGTCAGGTGACTTGTGCACTCTGGTACCATGATGGTCCTGGGCTGGTGGGCTGGTCTCACAAACAGCACTGCAGCCCACCTTCCAGGCTGGAAGCCAGCTGAACTGTCCAATATAGGGGGCAGCTAGAGCAACAAACCACTGGGTGTCACCTCAAAGTCAGCTACAAAAGTACTACTTTTTCACAAGAGATGGTAAAGACACATGACCAATTCAGATGCAAGGATCTTTAATTTGTCTAATTATGAACTTTACCTGACTGTTAGAGGTGTCAAACTGCAGTATAATATAATTTATACTCCTGGGCAATTTATATAGACCATTCTTCAATGGTCCCCAAGGTGAAAATTGTCCAATATAAATTTTTTATTCTTGGGAAACTGTTTTCCAGCAAAAATTAATTTTGGGACACAGCATTTCCGTCAAACAGAGACTTCAACTGAATATAACTGCACTTTTGCACTCACTTCCTAGCTCTACTTTTACATAAAACAGACTTTGATAAAAGCTGTCAAATCTTAAATTTGAACAACTTGCTTGCCATGTTTTGTACAAGTTCAACAGTGATAATTTTTTGTTATAAAACTATTAAATACATGCATTTGTCTCCAGAAAACTGCATGTCATCTGCATATTACCCATTTAATATTGTAAAACAGGAGACTTTAGTAAACAAAAATATGAAACATCTATATTTTACGCAGTAGGATAATTCTCTGTTTTAGAAAGGAAGAAAACACTTGTGTACAGTAATAAGCATCATGCTTTTCTATCGTCAATCACTGAAATTCCAGCCAGTGGGAATGAAAACGAAAAATCATAAAGACCATCAGTCACTGTAGAAAGGCTCTTACTGTCCTAATTAAGTCTGCCATGGGCTTTTCCTAGGAGTTACCATTGATGTAATTGCTCTTCAGAATATATGCAAGCAAGAGATCACATGGCAGATCTACCTGTCCTCTGAAAAACTTACTGCACTTCTGACGTATTGACTCACAAGGGACAGCAGATGACATTGGGTCAGATACCCACTAGTCCTTCAGAGGTACTTCTACCATGGCTATGGAAAACATGTGTTGCTTCAGTATAACTCCAAGGAAACAAAGAATTTCATAATTTTGCCATTTTCACAGTCTGTAAAGTTACAAAAACTGATAAAAAGCCAATTTCAGCATTAGCTAGACCATGAACCAGCTTTCATCAAATCACTAGCCTTATTCTAAACTAAATATTATATGAATTTTTGCATTGTTGATGTTACATCACCAAACAGAACTCTAAATGCTTTGGACAGTTTAAAAACTTAATAAGGAATTTCAAATCCTTTTCTACATTTAAAAGTCAAGTTCTCAAACCATAACTTCATGAAGTGCCACCAACGTTAACATGGTTTAAAAAGCCAAAATATTGTTTGAATATTTCATAGGCAATTGCTATTCTCTCCTACCTCTGGCCATGCCTATCCATTATGGATCTAAGTCCCCACAGCAAAAAAGGCCTTTATTTTTTTAGAAGACAAGACAGCCAGTTCATGACTCTGGGGGGCAGTGCCACTCATGCAGACACTAATGTCACTAATGTTGTTCCAAGCTCCCTGCCAGCCAGCTGCTTGCAGCAGAACAGTCAGTCTGACCTTTGGCCAGGAGGAGGAATGGCTCAATAGCATGAGAAGCTGCCTTATCTAATGGATTAAGTACAGAACCCAAGTGAAATGCCACCTTTGACAAGGACTTGCTCTGTTGGCCTTAGCTGAGTCAGTTAACCTTTCTTAGTTTTCCATCTTTAAAATGGGAATTATAATTCTACTCTATCTGTGCTGATGCAAACATGTTCCAACAGACTGATACCACGAATGCTTGAGGTATCTGACAAGGCAAGTCAGTATAATGCCATAATCAAGTTAAACACATCTCCACAGAGTATTTCCATAAAAAAAAAAATTCATCACAAGTCATCCTTTCATATTCATTGTATGTATACATTGTATGTATAAATGCAATGGTTACAAAAATATTTCTTTTAACAAAATATCTTTCAAAAATATATTTCAAATCCTGTTTTTTCCATTACAATGCTAGACTTGGTACTTAAAACCCAGTACCTTTGCTGTACATCATATTGGACTAAAGTCTTCAGGTGACCTATATGATAGGACCCAGTGAAATATTTTATCTACCTTAGAATTGTGCCCATCTACTAGATTTTTGTAGTTTGTGGAGATAGTTCAAGTGTATATTGAAATCTGTTTGCACTAATTGACAGAGCAAATTACTTTTGGAACCGTATTTCCAAAGGGCCTCTGAATTTATTCCTTCAATTTTACATGCCTGGGCTTCCATACCTTTGTGAGTTTAATATTTGTGTTCATCACTCTGACATTTCCTAGCATTTGAAAAGCCATTTCAAAGACCATTTTTGCACATGTGATGTTATAACAGTTTAGCAGGACAGATTTTAGAAAAGACATTTACATTCAACAGAATTAGTCATCTTAGTGTCTTCATCCTACTTTCAAGTACTGTAATCAAAATTTTAACATGGAATTTCCTTAGAAGGAAGGCTGAATCCCAGACATAAATCTGAAAAAAAAAGGAAGAAAACAAAAATCTGACTCATTTTCTATGCTTAGTTTCACTTCTTTAGAGGAGGAAAAGTCTGAAAAGCTTTTTGTAAACAAACCTAAATATCACCGAGCTCTTTAGCAAAATCTCTCTGATATATAAGGTTCTAAAATCACAGGACTCAAAAAAAACCACAGAAAATTGATTAATAATGAGGACAGAAACACAAATAAATTTGCTTCTAATGAAGACTGAAGACACAGTAATCAAAGTGTTAAAAATTCATTTCATGCACATTTCATTTGCCTCTTAGCTGATATTTATCACGTAATTCTGTGAGAAAGTGGAGGCCTAAGATGCTCCAGATAAATGTCTCAATTAATTGTACAGAGGTAGCCCTCTTTGAGCTGAACCAGAGCTGTGAGCTCTTTATTAAAAGCACTATTCTGTAGCCTGTAACCTTGTTCCTTGACTCCTCTCTAGTTTCCAATTTAAACAAGTCCCCATGCGGCCCACTCTAAAGGGCTTTGTCTCCCTGTCATTGTTATGAGAGCCAAGGCATCCTGGAAGTGTGAAATCAGACCTCATGAGCTGAACGGTTCCCCAGGGAACACAAGACCTCGCAGAAGGTCAAAGTCATGGGCTGGACCATCTGAAAGCGTCTGATCACTGGTCTGTGACACAGCAAGAAGGGTGGGGGCAGGGGGAGAAGGGAGCCAGGGGGCTAGAATTGAGCACATCTTAATTAAAGCCCAAAGACTACAAAACAAGCTATTTTCTAGTCAGGCCATCTTATGGAGCTTGAGTTTTGCTCTGCTAATGAATCTGAGTTGCTAACTACTATTCCTTAAAAGCACAGCACTTCTGCTGAAATCGATCAAACCTGTGGCACGTCTTTTCCCACCCTGCTTACTTTTTATCAATGATAAGGCAGAGATTTTGAATTTTGTTCCATGACACAAGAAAAAGGAGCAATGCATCTGCCCCAGTAAAAGAGATACAGACACTGCCTTGCAAAGCCAGCAGCCTTCCTCGACCACCCACCTGACTACGCTGCAGAAGGAATAGATGTATCTGACTATTGCCTAAACCTAAACTATGTCACAATGCTTTACTCCCCGTAATTTATATGGATTAAGTGAAACCCATATGTATAAAGTCAGAAGCCAACTGTCATGATGAGTCCATTATACTTTAGGTTTTACTGAACCACCAGAAAATATTTTCTTATCGAAGGACGTTACTGTGGGCACAGAACCTGTCCTGCCATGGCTCTACAAGCAGCCAAATCCTTGAGAAAGTCTGCCAGAGATACAACAAGCAAGCAAAGGGAAACAGGAAAATAATTCCTTGTAGCTCAGGATTTAGGGAGAAAACAACCACGCACTGAATAGCTAAAACACAATGGAAGAATGGAAATTGAAACTTTCTTCTCAGATAGAGAAGGAAAATGCAAATTCTATTCTCAATATTTTCCCACTAATTAGATTACACTTTCAAAGAATTATACTAAATAATATTTAATTTTGAGAAAGGTGTATTTGCTGTGATCACAATTTCCAAAAGAACATAATTTTGCATTGGTGGAATCCCGAAAATTGTGTATTGACCATGGAACTACACTGTTTTTCTGAGGGAAACAACCTCAGAGATTCAGTAATTTTCCCAAAGGCCCTGGTCCTGAAAGATACCCTATTTTTCAACTCTCCCAAAATCCAAGTTGAGCTTTCAAGCACTGGTGGGGAGTCTCTCAACCCCTCAGTAGTTTTTCCTGTCCTAGACCTCCTGGCAAGTGTGTTGAGCAAGAAGTCTGACTGTACTTTCCTGGCGTATTTTTAATGTCCAGCTATGGCATGTTCCAGCAGCACTGAATTTCAAATCTGGTAATGTCTACTTGCTCCCCTACCTACAACTTGACTGAAATTTCAGCTCATCCTGGCACATTATTCATTGCATGTACATGTGAGGGGGGTGGTAAGCTGAGACCTGAACCACCACCCGTAATCACTCTCTTTTTTAAAAAAAAGTCTGTACTAACGTTAAGGATCTGAAGTGCATTGTCCAACATTAAACTATTGAAACTGGAGAAAAATAACTGCCCTTGGCTATCAACAGTTTATTAGGGGCTTAACTAAAGTGACCTACTGTAGCAGCATTCCACGGAGGGAGGCCATGAGCTTTCTGAGGAAAGGAGTAGAATTGAGGGTTTCATTAAAAAGTAATTTGTGCTTTTTACTCATTCATTCAACAGGAGTCTCAAATGCTCTTCATTCACACAGAGTTAGTACAGTATTACAATGCTGCTCAATGTATGGTACAAAGGAAAAATTTCACGTTTTGAAAGGAAGAAAAAAAATCCTTGCAATGGTAGTAGGATTGATGACTACTTAAAAGATTACAGAAATCTTTTTCCCTCTGTGCTTATGTTTAATGATGGAATATTAAGGATTTAAAAAATCTACTCAGCTCAAACTAATAAGTTTTGATTTATTACTTCACATGAAAAGATTCCTGGAAGTGAAATGGGATATGTTCAGCAGACAGGAAACAGAGCAAAACAGACAGATATGATATAGTTGTTCTAGCTACTTTTCAGACTCAGGGGCAAAAGATTAACTCTGAAAACACAATACAGTAAGATGAGCAAACTAGTCCTTAGCTCTTATTCACAGAAGCAATCTGTAGTGGTGGTAAGCAATACCACTGATGACAGCACTCTCCACACTAATTACTTAGTTGAATAAAGGTAAGTCAAGTTTTTACACAATTTTTGCAAACATGATTTTGCAAACATGACAATCACCAAACACCCACTTTATTTCTCACTATTACTATTCGAAGTTTAATTTTAAATGAATGACCTGTACATAACTACAAGTAATTAAATATAGCTATAAACTGCTGCAGCAGATAATAAAACCACTTCATCCTCTTTTCAAAATAGCCAGTTACTTTTGTCCAGAATATACAAGATTTCTGTCACATCTGGAATGTGCAGCCATCTTACAAAATACATCAGCTGTATAAACGCTTTTTTTTACTAGAATATGCAGGACAATGAAGATACTGAGTATTCTTCTCCATCTTCCTGTCTGTCATCCTAAATATAATGTCTGAAATTTTTTGGTAGCTCTATACATCTTTAATTGAATCAAATAGTTCCAAAAAAATTATTCAACCCACACAAATAACATGTTGATTTGGAAAAGTCAAAGACTGAACGAGGTCAGGGACTGAATTATCCCATTTGCCCCTGAATAACTTAATCTCTCTCTCTGTTCAGACAACATTGGATTATAAGGTCAAACCAGACGGAGGGATCTTTAGAAGCATTTCTACAACCTCACCAAAAATAGAATCTGTTATTTGGTGTGCCACAAACAGGATAATCACTTTCAGCAATAAAATGTTTGCACTATTACCACTATTACTTTGTCTGAAATACTGGTAGTCATGTTAATTATCAAAGAACTATTAAAACTCAAATAAGTTGCTCTGTATCTATATCTACTCCTTTAACAGAACCTTTATTCTAGATTCCTTTTACTTTCTTCCCATTTTTTAAAATTTTCATTATTATTTTAAAGCAGAGATGGCTATTTTCTGACACAGATGCAGCTCATTTTGCTCCATTCAACTCGTGTGGTATGAAGGTGATTGTACTTAGAGGAGACAACTTGGACATTTCTGGAGAAATACGGTCAGTATGGCTGAAGTACTTTTTCTTTATTTTGCAAAGCAACATGTCAAATTACCCATTCAACTTATGGCATAAAATAGAAAATTAAAAAAAAAATTCTTATTTCCCTTATCCTAGAAAGATAAGCAGTAGCTACAGCATACTGCATTCAGTTGAAATGTCTGAAACCGACAGCAGCCTTGCTAAACATCTGACAGATATCAAGTGGCTCTTTTAGCAACAACTATAAAGTAGTATCTAAGTCCGGAACCTTTTATTTGTCTTGTCCCTTGGAATTCAACTTTAATGTTGATAATTTTGTATAGTTTCATCTACTAAAATAAAAGAAATTTTTTCTAGGTAATTTTTGTAGGATGTCTGATGGAGAAAAAAATATTTTCACCTTTATCAGAAATAACCTACACAGGTTATAGAATGACTTGCTAGCTGGCTTACAAAACTTTTGCTTGTGTTTAGACTTTTTTTGTTAATGAGCAGAAGGTGAAAGAGCACAAACAGAACATAACCTGTAGATGAACTTGTGTTTTAAGCATTTTTTCCCCAGTTCTAAAAACACCAAATCTTCCTACAGTATTCAGTGTCACAGAAACTAAATGAATTCTTGCCTGTGACATCAGCTGCCATCAATGCTTCTGCCCTGATGACCTTCACCTGAAGAAATCCCACATCGCTGATGTTATGGAACATCATCATTGGACTCTAAAAAATAATAAAAAGAAAAATAATTCTGGATTGCAAAAGAGACAAACCAAAAGCAATATTAATACTCTCCTCCCTAGCCCAGATGTAAGTTACTGTAATTCTGTTTACATACTCAGATTTTTAAATATTATTTGCTGAAGAATGTACAGTTGCTTGCATTTTTTTCTATAATTTGGAACTTTAACTTATCAATAAAAATTACAAAGGAAAAGTTAGAATATGATTGATTAAATGTAATATAAATTCTAGTGAATTTATCCCCTAATACTGTGGGAATAACTGTACCTCAGAATTTGAAATTATAGCAGTGTATTAAGAAATTAACACAAAAAATGAAACAACTCCTCTCCCTGAATTATTTTGCAAGATCTGTGTTCATATTTTCCCTCCAATGGCTCCAATATTATCTTGAGCAGTGACCTGGGGCCAGTATAGATTTTCGTAGTTGACTATTACATGCAAGCTTGCTATACCATATACACCTATATAAGCTCATGAATAACATCAGCAAAAGCAATCAAAAGAGGATAACAACTACTTAATAACTTTCATAATAATCACATATGGAAAGGATAAAAAAAAAAGGTGTTTCAAATTCCAAGGCAAAAAGCTCTTACCATAAATCATTGTATTTTTTAGCATAGATTTCTTCAATATCTACATGTATTAAGAAGAGGAAGAAAAAAGAGTACACTACACTAACACTTGAATTTATTCATCCAATACAGATTTACAAAGCTTATTAGAAAACACATTCCATTGCTGCTCTTTTTCAAGTAACTGAAACTAACAAACTGGGAGTATTGCACTAATTGGGTGTGGCATGCTGTAATTCTCAAACTCTAACGTTTAGTATCATTTAAAATTTGCAGAGTTTTAAATGATAGAACATTGAATACAACTTTGAATCTGTAATCAATTAATAACTAGCCTGGCTTTATCGTTCAGTTCTTAGATAACCTAGGGGAGGAACACCAAAAGAATAAACTAAAATTACATTTGCAAATCTATATATCTGGTCCCACTTTTGGCTGGTTTGGCAAATTAATAAGTACTAGCCCACATCTTTATTTTGAAATATTTTAAAAGCTGGTCTAATGTATGTAATGTCTATACCCTTTTCTAAAATTTCAATGTGGCAAAACTTTTTGCACTACCTATGACAATGTCCGGATTTCTACAAAAAGCAAGCATCAGGAAAAACATCAAATCAATAATTCCTTAATTTGTTACAAAAGTAAAATTTACTGTTATGGAAAACAAGAATAAATGACATCACTGATTCTAAAAACCACAGATGCTGCTTAAATGAAATATTAAATGTCAGCTTGCAAAAATGGTATGCTTTTGCTCAGAAAATCTGTCCATTAAGATGTTAGACATATAATATGCATTCCTGTCTTTCTATTAATAAGACAATTCAAACAGTTAAATCACACTGATATTAATTTCACAAACCCCAGCTGACCATTTACTGTTTACAGTGAAGATGTGACCTTGTTACACTGAACTTAAAAATCCAATTAAGTGTAGAAGCCCATACGTTACATACATGCACCATGTTATAATGGCATAACAGTGAATAAATTTTTACCAATTTTAATAAGATAATCATCATAAATATGACTTCAAAATGCTGATGGTTAACTTTAATCAGGACACACTCAACCCCTTGTTTATGTGCTTATAAGCTGAGGGTAGCAGAGATGGTATTACAGATAGCACTGGTGTAATTCAAAAGCATCTTGGCACTCCTCATTTATTGCAGTGATAATCAGGGTTTGGAAGCTTCTTATCAGAACTGGTACCAGAACAGAGATAACTCTGCTGTAACACGCATGATGAAAATGACAGGATTTACAAAAATGTTTCCACATTCTACACAAGTTTTCCAATGACCGAAACAAACACCAAGCCGCAGAAATAAAACAAAGCAAAAACCAAATACAAAGCAAGACAAGTGACGGCACCCACTTCCTATGATGTCCCCTTTCTCCAAATTTCATCCTGGTTAGCTCACTCCTCGAAAGGGTGTTAGTGCTGCATTTCACTTTGCCACCTTTGTTAGAATCCCACAGAATTTTTGAACTTTTATTTCCAGAAAGTAGCTGGCTTAGATCAATTTACTGCACATACTGACTGGGGACACTGATGAAAATGAATACAATGCCACAACAGAGGCCCTTGGAGAAGCAAATTACTTTAACACATTACTTTAAATGCATAACTTTAAGTAATGATTTATCAGATGATATTCTGCCTTCTTATTTATGATTATTGTTGAAGGTATCAAAAATCTGCATAGTTTCTGAAGCCTACAATTTCCATAGCAGAGGAATCTGTGATTTGCTGGGAATCTTTTCAGCCTTCAATAGATGGGAAAAGATTGAAATGCTCTGGAGATGAGTCTTCTTTATTTTTTTAATGAAAGGCTGTATAATATATTTTCTGTATGGCTGCAGCAGCTGTCAGGAAGAGCATCTCAGTTCAGCTCTATTATGGGAGAAGCAATACCCCATCCCATGGCATTGAGATACACTGAGGGGCTAGTACTGATTGACAGCTTGTCACCATGACGTCTTATTCCATCTCTGTTATGGAGAAAATTAATGTCACACCACCAGCCTTATGACTCGCTGTCATCTTAGAACTGCTCACCTTTTATCAATGCTCTAAATAACATTTCAAGCCCATCGTCTCACAGTGGACAATCTGGTCAAGGGACATTAAATCGGATGACTGTGAAATGTCATAATAAAAATGGAATGCTAACAACTTCTCTAAACTAGCTCCTCTGGTTTTTAAACTGTGACAAGGGGGACCATGAGTTCAGCAAACCAGTTCTGAAAAGGTCATACAATCTCTCTTGGTCTGTACCCATTAATGTGCCCCCCTCCTCACCCCAAAAGGAATTAATCTTTTCAGACAATTGTGGTAAAATAATGGTTCAAACAGTAATGCCTGTTTAATTTGTAAGGCTCTGATATTCAGCTACAAATGGTTAAGTGACAGTAATAGAGTCATTTTCTAAGGCTATTTGATCTGATGGCAAGGTCAGCTCATTAACTGTTTTTGGCTGTAGAAAGGGTGCAAAATACATTTCTCAAATGGAAGCTAGATTTTTTAAAGAGGACAGAAAATAAACCCAAAAATACAGCCACTCAACAGGGAACTCCACATCTTGCTAATTGCACATGTTATCTTTGTATCAGTTCTGAAGTGGAGATATGAAATGTCAAATTGAACATCATTGTAAGTAAACTACTTGAATGAAGTTAATCCTGGAAATTTCTTTCTTCTGCTGGTAATTTTAATAAAAACAGTAGAATTTATCAAAAACGTATATAAATGCCCCAATTTTCAGAAACACATAATGAGAAATTCATACTTCTGCAATAGGAATATCTTCCTAAAATTTAAATGTTTTCAAATGCATACAGCAACGTAAATATATGAACAGACACATATCTTTGTATGTGCAAGAAACAGGAATAAACCAGATCAATCTTATGCCACATAATTATGCTTTACACTGGGGACAAAAATTTGAGGATTTAGGAAATATGATTAACAGTACAGTCGCAACATGTTTCTATACTGCTACTGATATAATCAAAACCATCAGTATCACTTGTCTGCCATATCATCACACAGAATAAGCCACAGAAATATGCTATTGTTGCTGTTGGTAGCAGGAACTATGGCACCTAAAAAATATACCCATCAAAAAATTATTCTATTTATAGACATCAATTTTGACAACTAGAGACTGTCTTGGTGGATTCCAAAATGTGCGATAACTCTCTGAATTGTAATTATTTTTCAGAGATGGTGGACAATACCTTAGCCTTCAGTTCATTTTGGAATATTATATTTAGCCTCACTAAGTCACCTCTATTAAATTGTGTTTATGATAACACTGTTGGTGTATGAGTTGTACAAGCATTAGCAGACAGCTGATTCAGTGGAGATAGACAGAATAAATTTGCTGAAGCACACATCCTGCTAATCTGTTTGAAGAATATTGTACAGCATTAGTACTAGGACTTCATGTTATCTGCACAGCCTGATAAGGTACATCTTTATTAAATTCAGTTATTGAAAGGATGTCCGTCATGGAATAGGAATATTTTAAAATCTTAAAAATAAATTAAGCAGCCTCTTTGATAGTCAGAGCTTGGTTTAATGGCTGAGTGTCTAGAAAAGCCCTTCTAAACACCTGGCAGCATTGTACAATAAGAGCTTTGTAATTGCAAGGGGAAATAGCATTTTTTTCTTTCTTTCTTCATGTGTAGTGAGACAGTTACTTTTAGTGATTTAGGTATTAGCAAATGCTGGAGTAAGAGCTCCCCTCTCTGTTGCTTTGATAAAACTACAAAGATTCTGTGTAATGTGAGGACGCTGGGAAATTAAAACAATCTGCTTCAGAATATTTTAAAATTAAAACATTGTTTGAAACAGTTATTTTGATGTGCATCAGCTTCTAATATGAAGACAAAAAGTAAGTTTTTTTGCCCTGTAACAGACGATCCAGAAAAAAGCTGAAAACCATTAGCACCTCAAACTATTTGGCATAAACAATCACTAGAAACTATACAGTTGCTGAATGATCCCTTGGTCACTTCGTGCTTGGTAAAAATTACCTTCATTATGTGACACCTTATCAAACAGTTGAATTACCATGTAAAAAATACCTTATTGTATGTTACCTGTACTGGCCATAACGATTTGTATATTAATAACCAGTTAAAATTATTGTCATAGGCTAGGTGTGATTAGAATAGAAGAGATATATTTAGATTTTTCCCTCATGATAGTTATTTTTTATATAGGCCAATACTTTGCTAACAAAAGATGAAAGAGAACTTCATACATATCTCTTGAGTATCTCCTCTCGCTCCTTCTGGTCCTCCAGGGAGTTGATGGAGAGGTCAGAGATAGTGACTGCAGCTGAGGCTGTGAGAGTGACCAGCAGCACCAGGTATCCCTCTCCCTCCTCCAGTGGCAGCTCCAGCTTGTGGGTTTGTTCTTTACTCAGGGTTGACAGGTCAACCTGGCACCTAGAAACACACATTCTCCATCAGCATGTGATTTTTCTCACATCAAACAAGAGCACATTGACTCACTTGCATTTGAATGGACAAAAAAACCCAAATAAGCAGAAACTCCTGCCCAGCTGCCGGAAAAATTCTTAACTTCTCTTCAGTTTTAACCCATGCTGCTTGTTTCATTTTCCTTTTAGAGCTACACAAACAGTTTTGAAGTGAAAAATCAGTATTAATAAGAATGTAAAGACACAAGACACAAGATTAGCTAGTATTTCTTACTTGAATGCAGTCAAAGAAAATTTTTAAGAATCCAGCTCAGATGCAAATTTTACTTTTAATTACACCTCTTCTATAGATACAAAACATAAGGTTTCGCTTGAATAGTTTTCCACCTAAAATAATAAAAGCCCTTTCTTAAAAAATAAAATTCTACATGGACTTAATTGTGATGGCATGAAGATGACTGGGCATAGAAAAACTCAATTTGTGCACCTCCTGAAAGGTTCAGCTCTCATGCAGTAAGCTGTGTGTGGGTCAAATCCTCATGCCGGCACCAGAATACTTACAGCATCTCAAAGTGAGTTGTCAACTTTTTGCTCTAAATAAAAACACTAATAATACTGAAATAAAATAAATATATTCTACGTATAGGTTAGCCATTGCATACTCTACTTTCAACAGCGATTATTTAATGTGACAACCACATGTACTATATGCCACTAATGCACTAAACTAAACATCCAGCAAACTCTTTTCATAAAATGTCAATTGATTTTGAAGACAAAGATAATGTGGTCACTGCAGGGGCAATAAACTGAGAAAAAGGTGGCAGACATGAAAATATAGCCATTTAAGGATAGGAAATAGCCAATTATGAGAATAAATGCAGCCTCATAAAATGAGCATTCTGCTATCACAGGCAGATCAGATTTACTACAGGAAAACTCTTATTTTTTAAAAGACATTTACTGCCTGTTGTGCAGCTCCTTTAACTAGTGCAAAGCTCATACAGTAACAAGGTTCAATTATCTTACGATGAAAAAATTTTTAACTCATGTAGCACTCTGGCTTAATGCTTTTCTTCTATTTTGAACTCTTTGGATGATAGGGAGTGAGAAATTAAATTAGCAATAGTAAGGAAAAATAAAGCTGCTGCTATCAGTGCAGGCTGATAGTCAATACAAGCTTTGTACATGTACATAACCAGTCAAATTTTTATTTAGGATGCAGTGAGGAATATGAAGTCCTCCTTAAGACAACAAATATTGTAATCAACATTTGAAGCTCTAGTAGGTTAAAATACCCTTGGTATTAAATACTCTTCAATAGTTTATTTCAAAACAGATACCCCTCAAAAATAGGCCTCAGCAACAATATTGAGTCTTCAACCTATAAACATTTAAAGAACCAGTCTAAACTCTCTTAAAATCAGTAAAAGAATCAGACAGCCATTATGATACTAATGCAGAAACAATCCACCTCTGACTCAAAAATAGGCAACAAAAGCTACTCCACATATATCCAGTAGAAAAAAGCAATGAGTGTAAAATTACAAGGTCTACATCAGGGCTACTAGATCTGATTTCTTCAATTCTGAAAGTTACAGCACTTTAGCAATATGAGTAGTCCATGCTATTTTTTTTTATTTAGGCTAAAAGAAGCAACTGACAATTTGATTTTACCTCTGCACTTTTCCTACAGCAATGAAATATTCCTAATAGCACCACATCCAGAACAGATTACCTGAGAAATGTGTATCTATCCCCTGCTTGATAAATCTTCATGAACAGGCTATCACCAGCTTATTATTTCCTAAAATCATACAAAGGGTAGGAAGTGATCTGGAAATTTTTTTTCTAGTAAAAGCCTTAACCATTTTAAAGGAAAATTATCCTCTCAAGGGTCCTCAGAAAATCTGATAAAAATATAGGGTTATTCTATTAAGGACTGTCACCTTTGTGCTTTGCAGAAGTCCAGGTTAAGAGCATCTCTATGCACACATGGTCAGGTGGAAGCAGATTTCTTACCCCATGCCAGCTGCTCTGCCCTGGCCATGCAGGAGATGCAGCTTCTATGTGTCTAACCAGAAAGTGCCAAGGCTCAAGGAGCACCCAGCACCAAGGGGAGTGTATTTACAGTACATGTTCTTCAGTAAAATGGCAAGGCTTTCCAATCTACAGGCACTGTAGGAAAAATTGCAATTTTTTCCCATTAGTAGTGATTTTTTTCATGACAAAAAAATCGACTTAGTTTGATCTCATGCCAAATTATCCCCCCCAAAATATTAAATAATTTTTTCTTAGATCTCCTCTGTCCTCACCAGATCTTTGTATGGAACCAAAAAAGGTGAAGGAAGTCTGGTTTTACTAAGGTATTACCTAAACACTAACCCAATCCCAGAATAATCTTGACAGACTTCAAGAGGAAAACCACAGAACTTCTTTTTGTACTACATTTCCTTAGAAGGACTGAAGCTAACAAAAGATTTCCAAAAATAAGTATCCATTTGGAAAATATCTGTTTTCCAAACTTAAATATCTTTGGAAAGCAGACAATGTCCCTCTATATTTTGCTGAAATTATATACAAGTATTGCAAGCTTTAAAGCTTTAGCAATGCTGACTTTTATACCAGTTAAGATGTTCTCTAAAAAGACACTTGTTTCCTACAACTTTATCTCCATGGAGGACAAAGACGCTTTGAGGATGAAGGTGAACATGTACATTATCAGAAAGTGGTGCAGAATGGACAAGAAATTTTTGTCCCGTTTTCTCAAATTGAGGGCCATGAAAAATTACAGCCATTTTGAGAAGGCCATAAGCTGCATATGATCAGCAACTGTCACATTGAAAACACGACTAAATAGTAAATTTGTACAATCCTGTTTCTTAAGGAATTATTATTTACATGCTGCTGCTAAAGGCAAAGACCCTTTCCACCTGTAATGAGATCAGCCTGAAGAATTACTGACAAAAAATTGCCATTAACTCACAGACAGCTTTCCAAGCATGACTATAAATCACACTGCAGGTAACTGTAGTTTTTAGGGCAGTTTGAGTTTTTCTGTACCTTCCATGCTGTATAGACCCTTCAGTGCATAGTGGTTTCAGCACTTCAAGTGGTGGGCAAGAGCACTGGAACAATTTCCCTGGCTGGATGGCCCTTCAGAAAGCACGTAGGGGTATGCATCCCACCTACCAGTTCTGCATGTGAACGCTACCAGACACCACGTGTAGCTGGATTTTCAGATCTTGAGAGATCAGAAGGGAGAAAATCCACAAAAGTGCATCAAGCTCATGTGCCAAAGTTATCACAGATGAATTGCTCAAAAACAGGGTACAGTTCCCATGGAGGAAGATTTGAAGGTTCAAGGGAAATATACCACTTGTCTGAAACTGTGTTCAGTGTGTTAATCACACAAAATTTTAGAAATATATTTCAGATTTATTTTTAATTTGAATATATCTGGCCTTTGGTTCTTTTTATGCCTTTCCTTACCAGTTGAAAAACCCTTTAGTGTTTCATGTTTTCTTCTAGTGAAGGAACTCATACACTATAATCATATCTCTTCTTGATCTTCCTTTTGATATGCTAAACACCTTCAGCTCCCTATACATTTCCTAGGAACATATCTCTTACAGCCCTCAAATGACTTTTTGTAACTTTTCTGATCCAGTGAAATTCTCCTGCATCCTTTTTAAAGTGTGGAAGGCAGAACTATATGTAGTGTTTTATTATCAGCATGTCTAACAGGTAAAAATCACCTCCCCTCTTTAGTTCTAACAGAACCTGGAATGTAAGACTGTGTTGGCACCCTGGTGACATATTCTTGCTAATGAATGAATTACAAAGGTAGCGACATGACATAGAAGGCCTCTTAAAAGCCAGGTGGCCAGGCAAGTGAGAGACAGCAGATAGTGAGATCGTTTTCTCACATGACAAAATAAAGCATAAAAGAGGAACTGGCACAATCCTAAGTGATAGGGACAGAAAAGCACCACTTGGCTACAAACCAGGCAACTTAATTACCATCATGACTTGTTCAGGAACACAGATTTTTAACTCCACTGTGATCCAGGTCTATGCTGCTCCAAAGGATGCCAAGGAGAGGAAACTGTGTGATTCCGCAATTAGAACTGAGCTGGACACACATCAGAAGCAGCAAGGCATGAACTGCTACAATTTGTGAGACTCCATATCCTTTATGAGCAGAGTAAAAGGTTCCAGTAAAACCAAGAAACAAGAGGAAAGGGAAAATTTTGTAAAACAGTAGCAGAAAGTGACACATCTCAGAAACACTGAGTGTTGACTGCGGTAATGTGAATTTCTTGGAAGAATCGGAGCGTGACATTTTTAACTGTAAAGAGATAATGAGAAAGAAATTAAATTATGGACTCCACAGGATGCTTGTGGTAAGTGGTTGATAGAGGTGTTAGATTGAAAACCAGGGAAACTCCCAAAGAGGTTGGAGACTGTACCTCAGCTAAGTAGGACATTGACTAAGGACAAGTGTAGTACTTAGCTGGGGAAGTTGGAGAGGATCCCTAGGCAACTGGGAGAGGAGACTTCAGCAGGACCTGAAGAACAGTGCTCTCTGTTGCCATGTAGCAACATGTGGAATGCAGGAAAGAGCCCTGCAGTTTGGGGTAAGTCAGTCATGGCATCAGAAATATGAGAGCTTCATGAAATACAATTTCACCAGTCAACAAGCAATGCCTGAATACAGAATTATTATTTATTGCTTGCTAAAAGAAATATAGTCCATGCTACAATATCCTGAAATGACAGATTAACTTTTTCTTAAGCATAGTTCTCCACTATAAAATTACAGATTTACTTTGGGTATTGCACAGGCAGAAATTACTTACAATTGGTTTCTGATGTGATATTTCCTAGGTTGTCTCCATGGCACAACCACATACTACAGACTGCTAGTGCTGTCACTGGTGCAATTTCTCTGCAGCAAAATTAACACTTTCATCTGCTAAATCAATCTAGTGCTTTGATAAACATTATGTCTCCCTATATAGTTCTCTCCTCACTAGTTGGCCCAAGAAATTTTGCAAGAGCTTTCACACAGCTCCAATCTGTGCCTTTCATAAATCGTAACAAAAGCCTATTTGCACTCTTCACTATTTTCTACACACTGTCATGCTCCTCATGTCTAAACTGACCATTCCATATTCCCCTCTCTCTTCCTCTTATTTTGCAACTCGTCAAGAAGTAGACTTCCCATAAGTGAGAAGACAGAGGGTCAGAAGAAGGACTCGTGAACAGCCCAGCTTGCGTGCAGCATTCTCTATCTCAGCATACATTGGGGAATACTATCAATTTCGTGTCGGAACACGACAATAGCAACTGTCAGTAAGAGTTGTAAATAATAAAGTATTTGGTAAGAGAAAGTTACTGAAGATTTTTGAGCTCTCAAAAACAGAAACTTTTTTGTGTTTCTAGCAGAACAGAAGTGCCTCTGCATTAGCAGAGTAAAGATGCTGAGATAGGAATAAATAAGGTATGGAATACCTAAAGGCCAAATTTTGAGATGCAGTATTACATCTGCCTCCTTTTGACAACAATCAGAAATGGAGATGGCTCAGCACATCACAGGATTTTTCAAAGGCATACCTGGCAATAGCATTTTTAGATTTTAATGCTTCAGGCATAATCTTTATTTTACATCAAGAAATGCATCTGCAATTAATTTAACTTTAGTCATCATGTATAATCAACAAACGATTATACAGACAGACTACTGGTTGTGTGCTCTTCTGTGTTTGCACAGAATTGCTGTAATTCACATGTGCACACAGTTCAAGTCAAATTGCAACAGCATATTGACCATTATGTTTACATTTTTACTATAATAAAACTTTCCAAAGTTCAACATGCAGAAATTTTCAAACTGCAATGCAAAAAACATTTTTGAAAGATCAGCATAATAAAGTACTATTTACATTTCCAGAGGAAGCCGTCTTGTTTATAGAGTTTTGCAAAATCAAGGAAACTTCAAGACTTGGCAATTTTAACATTAACATGGACTTCACAAATACTATTCAAAACCTTCTTCTTGGGCAACAGAAAATTGCCAATATTTTAATACAAATCACAATCTCCACAACATCTATAGAAAAAGATTTGGGAAGAAACACTTGCAGCAGCATATTTAGTGTCCTTAACCCAGCTTTATGTGCATGTTGGAGTACTCATATACAACTCAGTTCTCTATGATAATGCTCAATCTCCCATAGCAAAATTACAAAAATGACAGTGGGGGGAAAAAAAACCCCAAACCATAAATACTTCATAATTTTGTATTTTTAAAATAAAATCTCACTTTAACTTAGAAATTTGATAACATATTCCCATGCTTTCAGATTAATCACAGAATCAGTTGCATATTATTTGCATTTATGTACTCCCAAAAAACACTCTATGGCTGTGTTACCACAAAGAAAGCCTAAACAGACAAGGCATAGCAGATTAGGTATTATAAACATAAATCGGTAATTTTCAGTATTTTAACTTTTGTATTTCATAACATCCATTATATGGATGCTCACAAAATCAATGTGAATTTTTGTGTCAATATTTAGAGAGACTGTGGGAAATTTCACTCTACTATAGATAAAATTAATACACAGCCTTAATGAATTCGCTACATACAAGGTCTTTTTTTCTTAATTTGCATCAAATGGGAAAAAAGACAATAGCATCCATAAATACTTATGAAAATAGATATAGATAAAGTCAGCAGTAATTTCCAGGCACAAAATAAAAGCAAAAGTCAATGTCATTTTAAAGATAAATGTGCATTTTTCATACCAATTAATAATGCTATAAATCCCACTGCACTGGATTGCAAATAACTTCAGCTGAATAAAATTGCATGACATGGGATTTACTTATTCTCTATGTTCACAGAAACAACTTGTTCTCTGACAGCACTCATTCTTGGCAATTTATTGCAGCTGTCAGCAGCCCATTTGTTCAGATTAGTGCTATGCATAAAGGTGTAACAGTCATGAGGATTTATTAACTGATTATCGTAAAGGTGACAGTCAGAATTGCCTTCAAAAACATAAATGATAAGGAAGCTAAATAATTACATGACGATTAAAATTACCTTCATTTTGATCTTAGTATTACCTACATAAACTTACTGCAGTACATTTTTAATCACAGGAGCATATTGACTCAGTATAGAACATAAATTATTTGCTCGTAGCAAAAACATGTGAATATTAAATATATTCACACTGAAAAATATATACACATACATATTTCTACTTATCAGATGAAGCAATAACTAATGCCACTTATGCAAGTCTATATGTTTCTTTAAATGCAAGAAGGTGGCTTTAATTCCTTGTGTTTTCCATAAAAAGAACTTCTAGACCTCATTTTTTGGTCCTGGAATGCTGACTTTTTTTTTTTAAATACTATATTCAGAAGGATGGCAGAATTTATCACCTGTAAAATGTAGCTCAGTTGTAGTCAAGAAAAGTGTTTTCTCATACAAATCAGCACATGACTGGAAATATAGTTTCCTCAAAGCTCTTGCATGAGGTCATTCCCCAGGCTTTTGAAATACTGAAATAAACACTGAATTGGTTCTAGGGTTTGGGTTTTTTTTGGAATACTCTGAGATGGAAGTTCAGAAGGTGCTACGACCTTTAAACTCTCATGGGGAATGCACACAATTGAAATTCAAATGTATTTTATAAACACAAAATGCTCCAAGTTAAGAATGGAAATCAACCAGTCAGCATTTCATTTCAGACACTGCCATACTGAACATGCCTGGGCATCAAGATGAGGACAGAGCTCTATGCTACTTCTGTGACAGACGTCTCCTTTCACTTTTCTGAACTAGGATGCCACACTGTCACTCACCCTCTTAACACCTTCCTCCCTCTTACAGGGAGATCTTACAAGCCACCCCTTCCACTTCCATCTTCGCCACCCCAAAACCAGAATCTCACTTCCATGTCCTCAGCCTTCTCAGACATCTTCCCTGCATTTTCCTGCCCACAGAAATGGATTGCAAGCCCAACCTCTTGCAATCCGAGCACACATCATTGCTACCATGTCACATTCCAGGCTTTCACCTGCCCTTACCATCCTCCAGCCTAACAAGTATAATAATATTTACAAGGCCCACAGAAGCCTGTGTCCCTGATTTCCCTCTTCTTTTATTTCACAAAAGCGCAGCTGAGACATGGTATCATTCCGGGACAGTCTACAGCATTCTGGTTTGGAATAGAATTTGCAAGTAACTGAGCTTAGCACAGAAAAAATACAGGTTTTCTGTGCTATTATCCAGGAAGATCCTGAAATTTTTCCCTCCTACCTTCCACCTGGAAAATGTTTTCTCGGTTTGGTCAGTTCTTCAATCTAGTGTGCCTTCTTCCTAGCCATGTTTTGGCCAGGCAGGACGTCTTCAAGAAACAGTTCTTTTCATTCACATTTAATAGAAATATTCTTATATAATATTACAGCTGCTGCTTGCACATTATTCAAGCAAGCAGGAAGATCGCAGCAAGATGAAATGGCTTACCCTCCATTCTTGAGCAACGACAGAATGCTACCAGGAAGTCTTTTGTTTCCCTCCCACAGCCTCATTATCACTTCTTCTAGAACCTGAATCAAAATATTCAACTTATTATGTGTATGTTGAAAGCCATAGAGCCTTAGTCATGGAGCACGACTCAGTCGTGCTTTTAAAAACCAATACACACTTACCATAACACACACACAGCAAGTCTGTAGTGTGTGCACCAAAATATTTCCAGCTTTTAGGGACAGCCTTGAAAGGAGAAACTGGGGAAGAGAGGTCAGCATTAAGTGGAGCTGTCAGGTGTTGGTGATTTTTATCTGCAGTGACTGGAAAAGAGTATCAGGGAGGGGGAATATTAAGACCTATTTTCGTATTCAGATTGAGCTCGACAAATGACAGTTTTTCATGGAAATCTCCATGGAGAAGAATTTTTTTTGCAGATTGCATTACCAGAGATAAGGTACCAACAGAAGGTGAAATGAGAGAGTGTCTGCAAGGACAAACTGAAGAGGGATTATATGTACACCAACAGAGGGG
This sequence comes from Drymodes brunneopygia, assembly GCA_013400955.1. Lineage (NCBI taxonomy): Eukaryota > Metazoa > Chordata > Aves > Passeriformes > Petroicidae > Drymodes > Drymodes brunneopygia. The sequence goes on from VZTZ01031690.1 coordinate 64,187, forward strand.
TCAAAAAAATCAAGAGCAGCAAGATTTCAGCAAGTGGTATTTGGATGATGATGCTCTGAAAAATCACTCATGAAAACTTTGAATCTCACCAGCTTTTCATAAGAAGGTTAGAATGAAGAAGAAAATTGGAATAATTTCCCAAGGTATTGACATAGGACTAAATTAGTACAGTACTTCAGAAAAATATTTATCATACAATAACATATAAAAGCACCTCCAGTAAAAACAATTTAAAAAAAAAGTATTAATAATTGTTAAGTATTAACACTATTGTTATGACTGCATGGATATCAAGTAAAATATGAAGCAAACAAATATCTGAGCTTTCCAAATAGCACCGCTTTGTAGTAGCTATAAGCACAAGACCTTTTTTCCCCTATTAGCAGTTAATGCCACCTCCTATTCTGTAAAACGGAGCATAGCCAAACAAATATAAGCTATTTCTTGAACTCTCAAACAGATTCACTTTTCCTGAATATGGATTAGGGGGATGATTCTTTGTCCCAAAATATGTTTGTAGTCCTTTAACTCTATTTTCATTTATGAAAAAGATGGGTACATAAATTTGGCCTTACATATCAAGTCAAAAGAGCTGTTTCTGCTCCAAGCTGGATGTTGCTGTATGGAACTTCCTCCACCTTGGTAATTGCTCTAAACAGGGGATTTCTACTTTTGAAAACCTCAGTCTATCAATTGGTAAAAGCTGCCACCTACTGGTCAATGAAATATATATTACATCATCAATGTAAAGAATTATACCTATGCAGCAAATTGTACTGGAACATCGCAGAAAATCCTCCCTGAACTTAAAAAAAACAAACAAACAGGAAGCCAAGAACAAATGGTCATAAGAAACAGTTTTAATGTCATTTTAATCATCCTTTCTCTGGACTTCTCTCCTCCCCACGGACCAAGAAGGCTAGAATCGCACAAACCTGCCAATGAAATCATCCCTTTTGCCAACATCTTTGTCCCACACGGTAATATCAATAATTCCACCTCGTTCTTCATAGAGATGAAAGTCAAACTGCTCCCTCCACTGAGGATTCAAAGTTTTTGGAACAATCTGAAAGGGGAACAAAAAGAAAGTCATAATATGTTGCGTAAGCATACACTTTCTTAAATCATAGATTTGATCACTAGGGTCTGTTCAGGAAGCTTTTTCTGTCTGCAGTATCAATATCTCAAGCAGTGAGAATTAAAAAATTGTAATTAGGAAAGACTACTAGCTAGTTCTCCCATGCCTCTCCGATATAACAGCAACCTCCAAAATCCTGCAACCTGTCACCTTCAAAAGCCTACTCAACTAAGTATTTGCCCTGGGAACAGAGCCATTCCTCTGTAGAAAAATGATGTCCTCTGTGAAGTGACAGTTAGCTATAAAGTTATAGTTTCTGAGCCCAAAGATAAACAAAGCACCTGCAATGACACTAGACAGTGACTGTAAGTACTTAAACAAACAATAGTATCCTGTCCTTTTTTCCTAGCTGCAATAATACTGGGAGAAACATGATACTGATGTTTACTTCCTATGGAATAAAATTAGTTCACTTCCAAAACTGTATTTTACTTCCTTTCCTTTGAAACTCTGATGAAAGCAACTTTCTTACGCATTTTCTGCCCAGGTACTTCAATAGATTTCAGTCCATATATTTCTTACCACACTGTGAAGAACAGAAAGTTTGCAGAATTTTCTACCGTATTTGCAAAAGCAGTATTCACAGCAGTCACACCTGTCCTGAGCAAGAACAGAAGACCCCTAATATCTTTCCTATTTAGCAAACACTACTTCCTTACAACCACCAGTTCTATTGGCTTGAAAAAAAAGAAAATTCAGAGAGGATTATGACAATTTTTTAATTCACAAAAGCATGAAATTTTATTTCTTCTGTCTTCACATTAAGAGGCCCTAATGCAGGCTCAGAGGTCCACAAATACAACAACTAAATGTTCTTGCCCTCTTCCTCAATTTACCCTTCATCTGGCCGTGAGAGTGACTGTCATGGCCATGGAGAAAGGAAGGTCATGTGGATCACTGGCAGTCCCAGCATCTTCCCTGAACAGCAATTTTCAAAATGGTAGGAACCAAGAGAAAAAAAAATAATAGCAACAAAGACAAGCAAAAAAATAATAGTAACAAAGCCAAGCAAGTCTTCACAGTAAATATCTCCCACATCAATCCTCTACCTGTGAAGCTCATACATATTGAAAACTTCAATGAAATTGTTAAGGACAGAAAGAGGAAAGTGAGCTTATAAGCATGACATGGTTTGAGGATAAGACAATGCAAAGGGTCCAAGATGTACCTAGCATCAAGCCAGAAGAACTTGTCAGAATCACTCAGCATCTACTCCCTGCCATGAATGACCCCTCACAGTAAATAAAAGCCAACACAGTTTGTATGGAACATTAGCTGTGTCCTCCTGCAAACTCACATTTTTCAGTGCTAAGTTTTATCCCATCTAGTACTACTTTTGTTTATAATTAAACAAAAAGAAACATTTAAACAAAGCTCCAGGTGCTCCGACAGGTAATTATTACAACAATAAATCTCCATCATTACTGCAAATCATACAAGCTAAAAAATACCAAACAGGAACAAAGCATTTCAAAAAAATTTTTCACAGCTAAAATTACCTTGCTCTTGTATTTTTGATGCCCCAAACGGAACTTCACGTAGGGATCACTGAGCCCGTTTGCATCCATTGCCTTAAGTTCACGACCTTCTATCAAAGTAACACTGACTATCCCTCTCCATAACTGAGACTTCCTGTGCAGGTCTGAGAGGCGTAAGCTCTGCGTCTGAAACTTCAGGGAAACAGAAACGTAGATTTAGCTAACACAATTCCAACATTTCCCCCCTGCTTTTTAATGTTCTATCTCATGTAACTATGAATGCAAAACAACCACCTTAAGCCATTTTGAAGCCATCTGACAGTATATATGTAAAATATATTGCAAAGAATTACTTGGAGAGTAATAAAATGGTGGCGATTACGCAGGTAATGTCATATGCTACTTTTGCAGAAGCAAGCAGAAAAAATGCTGCTCAAGGAAATGTTCATTTTTTCAGAAAAGGTGTTTTTTATGCTTCACTTCTTCCTCTGCTGATAGAATAAAAACAAATGGTAGAAAGTCTCTTCTATTAGTAGCATATGATTGAATGAACTTGAACAAACTGTATGTTTATAAACAGAAAACCCCAGTGAGAATATAAACTTCCCTTAGGATAACATAATATAAACCCACCATGAAAAACATGGATCAAGGAAAAATAATTCAATTAACTCCTCTACCTCTGCCTCTGAAATGATGTGGTATTCTCAGAAACATGAATTAAATACCAGCACGAGTTCAGGAATTTAAAAAAACAGAACCTCTGTTCAGAATTGAGTAGAGACTCATGGACTTGTGAACCCTCAGCCACTAATTCTGGGGGTAAAATAAGATTCAAACACACAAACCAGGCAACTACAACTTTTGTCAATGAACTCCACTGGGGAGTTGAGAGCAGGAGGCTATAGACTTGAGTAATTTAAGATCATTTCCAGTTTGCTCTGAACTACAATAGGTACAAGGTACCAGTATTGGGGAATCACCTTTGCACTCCTGAGGAAGGCAAATGTGTCTTGGGTGCGTCTGAGACGCAATGTTGGTAAAGGCTTTCCCTTCTATTATGAAACTTTATTCACTCAAGGCTGCCTTATCTATAATCAGAACAGTAGAGAGCCAAACAATATTTAAATTTGCAAATTATTTTCTCTAAGAATCCAAAAAACCAACTCTGCGTGGATACTCTGCTGTAACAATATCTTCATAATGCAACATTGTTTGAGCAACAAAGGCTTTGTGGGCTCAGCAACCCTCCATGCATGTAGGTCTTGCACACCTGGCTTCATCCCTCACAGACCTCCAGTATCTCTGTAAGAAGGTTTCAGTGCAGGTTTGGTGTGAGTCTTTTAGAGGGTAAACTCAGCTAGATGGCTACAGCTGTGCAGGTGCCCAGGACAGGGGCTTCACTTTATTACCCAGGGACAAGGATAAAGATTAGACTGGATTATAATCACACTCACCCAGCCTCCAGAGAGAAGAGACATGAGAACCATGGCCACTGGGTTTGGAGCAAACCTGATTAACATACTTTCTGCAGTATTTCAGGTATTTTATTGGCATGCATTTGTGTTTTCTAATTGTTATTCATCCCAAGTAGTAAGGTTATTCTCAAAATATTTCTCTATATTTATTAAAGGTTTCTCTTCCTGAAGCGAAGGATTTGACTGCAGAGAAACTTCTCACATACTTGCTGTTTCTACAAAGGCAAACAATGAACTGTGTGTCCAATAATCTTTAACTTAACCTGCTACACGAAGCAGCAGTGGGATATCAGAAAACAGGCACTCTACAAAAAGGGCAGAATTGGGAAAATCAGCTGCCAGGAAGGTATTTAATTTACAACTTGGGAGCATTATATAAACTTCTAGCTTTTTCTCAGAAAAAATACACCCCTCGTTGAGGGCATACTGTCACCATTGCTGAAGACTTGACTTGTGAAGAAGTGGTAAATTTTTTTTCTTGTTCCAGTTTCTTAGAAGGCATAGAGCAAAAGAAAGACTGGATAATAAAAACCAGCACTGACTCTGCCTTGAACACAAGACAATGAGAGATACACAAAGAAGACCAGACATGATTAGGAAGATATTTTATACTTTATATAAGCAGTGGTGGAAACTTTTTTTTTTTTTTGCAAAGAATATATAGTTCTTGGGGGTGTTTTAAGAGCTGAACAGGAATCCATATGAATTCCAGGATTCTACCACGGAAAATAAGCTTGAGTTTGCATTTACAACTCTTTTGAAGTAAATCTTAAGCACATATCTCTCTACTTTTCTATAAGTGAGACAGTGAAAAATTTAGAGAATATACTTGATCTAAATTCTGTATTTTCAGCAGCTCTTATAATCATTTGCTGCACTACAGCATCTGCCCCATTATCAAGCAAGGTGATTTTTTATGACCAGTCAGGAGTTTCCTGAGTGGAGGTAGTTTCCAAACAAGGTAGCAAGGCAAGATCTGGATGACCAAGAGCTGGGTGTAAAACAGCAGACAGGTCAGACAGGAGTTTACCAGAGTCAGGCAGGAGGCTGAAGAACAAGTGTTCACGTGCTGCTGGAGGAAGCCCACCCAGCTCAGAGCCACATCTCGTAGGCAATGGCAATCAAAGCTTTATGCAGAGTCCAGTGGCACCCTGACTGACAGTGAAGCTCCAGAGACTGTGTCTCACTATGCTGGAAGAAAAGCAGCCAGCTGCTAAAAAGAGGTATTGATTGGTGGTAGCTGTTCCTTCCTCAAGGTAGGGAAGGTGGATCCCAGCAGCGCTCGTTTCTGTCTTTATTGGTACCACACAGAAACATGGAACAGCAAAAGGGAGAGGTACTGAAAGAGTCAGGGCAGAGCTTGCTGGAGGTACTGAAAGAGTCAGGGCAGAGCTCACTGGAGCTACAGCTGTTGAGATTTCCTGGACATGAAAGGTATAGGCTACATGTCCTTCTCCAGCAAGAATAACTTCCAGCTGACACTTTTCTTGTTTCTAAGCAAGACTGAAGCGAATCCAACACACTTTTCTTCCAGTCAAAGCCAAGCTTATTCTCAGAAATTACAGATAATTTACTGACATAACCTCTCTTTTCAAATAATGGTTCTTGTGGGAAGAAAAACGAAAAAAGAGTGTTCAGATTTCAAGTCAAATTTGACAGAAAGCTAGTAGCTGAAAAAATGAGAAAGTAAGACTGATTTCACATTTTAAAGTTTTTTCTTTACGAATTTAATTTCACAGTGTGAGACAGGCACATTTCTAGGTACATTTTTAGGTATCTAAGAAACCTGCAAAATCCAGCCCACAGTGAGATACAAATTCAGAAGAGTAACTGTGAGAATAAAACAAAGAAATGAGCATGTATCTTTCTCAATTTCTCCTGTGAAGGACTGTTTCTCAAGACTTATTCTTAGGCAACTTGTTTTCCTCCGAAAGAATCTAGCAAGTATTGCAGCCTAAATTCACTCTTGTGCCACAAACAGGAAAAAAAGAAGAAACTGCACAGCTTTTCATTTGTGTGTAAATGGGCAGGAAGTTACAAAGTTTATATATAATGCCACAATTTGGAGAGAAGCAAGATCAAGATCTCAGTCCACAACCATCATTAATGTGGGACTATTATTAACATTATTCACATTTTTGTGCAGGATACAGGCATGGTGACTCCCACCTGACATGTTCTAAACGCCCCCAAAGAGAAGGGGTGGTGGGAAAGTTGTGGCCTGCATGCAGTGAAGTTCTCTCTTTTTCCAAAAGGAAATATAAATTTGACTTCTGAAAAGGAGTCTTTCATGCCAAAGGATGCTCAAAGCTACCTGTGGAAGACAAACCCACATATTTTCATATCTACACAGTGCTTTAACGTTTAAAAAACAGCATGCAATCCCAACATCTGCTGTGAAAGACACAGCTTTCACTTTTGTTCCACCTATTCTGTCTAAATGTGATGTAGTGTGTGGGCTAGGGGCATCGACAGGAAAGGATCTTCTGACAGAACTACACCCTCTGCTAGATGTGATTAGTACAGCTAGCCAAATGTCAGAGCTGAAAGATGATCTAATAAACATGACTTATTATTCTGCATGCATTCAGGTATTTCTGGATAACATTACAGGATGGGAAACCAACTAGGCTTTTCAGAATCTGGGCATCGATCCCAGGATAATCAATACCAAATTGCTGATGAGCTATTGTTACTTTTGTCAAAAAGAAGAGATGCACTTTGTCGGTATTTTTGAAAATCCCCTCATATTTTTGTTTATCTTTGGGTAACTGAACGTCCTCTGAAACTTTAGTCCTTATTGAGTTGGAGAAACCCCACACACTGTGAAACCCTGACCTCATTTCTTCATTGATCAGACCTCATGCCCTTCAAAACACCACCCCTCTCACTGGCATGTGCAAACAGACACTGCTTTTATTAAATCTCCTCCTTATTACACACACCCCTTGGACACATTGCTCCTCTGAGCCCTGGAACACAATAGACAGAAATAGAACAGCCTAACACAAACTTATCAATTTTTTTAAAAAACTAAATCAATAATGCACTTATACATCCTGCAGAGGCACTTCTGCCCAAAAAATAACTTTGGTTTCGAAGCTTAAAATAAAATATCAGTCAAGAAATTAGTGAAAAAATAAAGATAAGAAAAATACTTCTCTCCATCTCTTAACAGAGCACAGATGTAAAAATACAGCAAAGCAAATCGAAGTCAGTGTCACAAATTACTGCTGTAAATTCATGTAAACAGAATTTCTCTCCCCCAGTGCCTAGGATGAACTTGGATAAAAAAGAACTTGGATAAACAATGTAAAATAAAGATTGAGAATTTCAGTAGATACAGCTGCTAGTTCTAGGTAGAAAACAACAAAAAAAATCAAGGAACAGTCATATGCATTTACAATGCTTTTCCTATATTAGAAACAACACAAAGTACAACACCTTGTAGAATTCATCAGCATTATAGACACTGAGCTACAGAAATGCCTTCAATGGGATCATGATGATGCTTTCTTATCTTTTGCTCATTGTAACTAAGAACATTTTCTAAATGGACTGCTACTGAAAATCACTGCCACATGAAAGAACACTTTCATTAACTTTTTACTAAATTTTAGATTTTAGGCTATTTTAATTCTAGGTGAAGCTAATGAAAAGTTACTACAGTTAAGAAGTTTACACTGCCCACCACTCTGAGTGTTTTAACTGCCATGTTAAATCTGGTTTATGGAGTTTGCAGTAACAACCTGATACTGCTACTGCAGAGCAATGCTACTGTGACCCTACAATATTTGTAGCAAGAGCTCATACTTTCACAGCGTTTCACATATTTTTGTGGTTTTCTAAATTGAATAATTTGGCATTGTACTTAAGTGAACCTGCTGGACACAGTTCAGGTGTAGTATGGTGCAGACTGTGGCACTCACTGTGACTGGAATTTTCTGTAACAGGGTGAAAACATTTATACAGGACAACAGTGTGGAGAAGCCCTTTGCAGAGAGGCTCTGCCAGCACAGTCCTAACCATCTCCGTTCTCTGCCCCAGTAATTCCCCTTGGAAATCATGGCTGCAATATGTGAAAGCCAACAGGACTCCTGATGATCTGTTATTGTCTGGGATAACCAGCATCACCACAGTCCTAAAGCTGACATGGGCGTGATACACAAAAAGACAGTGGCAACCAATACTTGATGGAAACTCCCCCATGCTTTTGGAAATGTAGGCATGAAACCCTCACGACAAAACGCTGCTCTGCTGGTTTTGTTCTTAGCTGGATCAGCTGTTTTCACTAGCATACAATTAATGCAAATATAAGTCTCACCAAATATTTGCATAATTTTTATAATTAGATGTCTACCAAACAGGCATATCTATTCTGACTGGTTTTAACTTCTATTCCATTATTTAGCAGCTTTTCCTCAAGTACTATTTACAGCTGCTAAACTGACATCTAGAACCTCACAGCTTACAAAACACAAGTGTATTTTCTCAGTCTTAAAGGATTATTTGAAAAACTCAAAATGCAGTAATTCTACCATGTATTCTGAAATTCCAGAGAGTTTTGGCTCAAAGATTCTGATTGAAAGATTGAACCAACTGTAAATTCCTTCAATTAAGAAGTATCATATAACTCTATGCTTATGTTTGTCCTTGCAACACTTATACCATGATTTGCTATTTCAAATTTTATTTTCTTCTCAAGAGGAATCTCATTCCAGTGGAAAAGCATTTTGTTTCAATTTTAAAACAGAAAAGATGCTTTTGATAATAGGAAAATGCAAATCAGGAGCCACAGAAACTAAGTATTTCGAGTTGGGCATAAAATGACCAGTTTTTAAGGCCATAGGTTTTGGCACTTTAGTTTGTGCAACTGGAACTCACTTTTGCAATTCTCCACAGACGTGAGAACAGAAGAAGCAGATGATTATTCAGAAGAAAATAATTTTCAATGAAACAGATGTTTCTGACAGAGCTCCCTCTCTCTCCATATGCTTTGGCTAAAAGGTACTGCCTTCACTGAAATAGCTTTGTTTAAATAGTTTTAGTCACATAGGAAAACATGAGCAAGACATGCAGCTCATGAACACAAGCATTGCCATAGTGATCTGCATTGCTACACCTTAATTTCAAGCTACCTACGTTACAAAAAAAGTAGGCTTCAAGGACAAACTTTAAAAAGTGAAGAACAATGCCATAATATGTAAAAAAAAATTAATTCATTAGAGGTGTACATAAAGTCTCTAGACAGATACAAAACGGGGTTTAGGAAATTTTAAAATGGTGTCTTTAAAAAATTCTAATATTCTGCTTTTTCCTCAGCTTTCAGAAGCATAAGACAAATACTTCCCAAAGAAGAACGACCTCAAAAAGGGCACTTTCTCTATTACCTAATAGGGTTATGCACCTACTTTTAGACACCTTTTTTTTTCAATCTGCAAATGAAATAAGAGTTATTTAATATTGATTACCCTGCACCCCAGAGAACAGCAAGTCTTTTAAATGAATTTTTTGTAAACAGAAGATTTTTAAATTTGCTTTGCTGACAGCAGATCCAAGATTTGGAATGCTGGAATAGACCTGCAAGGCAAATTATCTCCTGTGTTTTAACTGACATGTATATAAATCATAAACACAGCAATGCATGTAAGATATTGTACATGTACTACACCTCTAGGTTAAAATACTACTTCAGCTAAGATAACCATAGAAAAAATGCAGTGTTTAAACCATACATTCACTTTTTGCCAAATATTCTGATATGCCGGTTTGCAAAAATGCCAACTACTGAATGAAATGTTATCCAATGAATGCAACAAAGCAGAACAGGGGTAAATAACACACTTGAAGATCTTTAAAGAATTCTCAACTCTCATGCTGTGTTGCTCATTCAGGATTATTGAAGCTTACAGTTTTGTCAGCTTGCAATGGGGACAAACATAGCCTATCAGGAGTTAACACATTACTTTCATGATGCAAACCAGTTCTCCCCTTAAACATCCTCACAGCTCTTCTTCATCTCTTCAGTTTGAGCATCTTAGGCATTTCAGGAAGTTACATGAACCACATGAGAATCACACAACTACATATCACCACTTCACCAAGTATCTTTGCTTCATAAATTTCACAAAGGAAACAGAGTGCTGTCCTGCATCCCAGAAGCACACTATGTGAAAAACCCATCCATAAGCCGAGAATTATGAACACTGCTCTCTTTTATTTTTTAAGGTTAAAGATACAAATAGGTTTTAAAAAGTGTAAAAATTTGTCAAATGAGCACCATATACAACTGTTTATTAATAACCTCCTATTTAAAGCAATCAATATGCTAGAAGAGTAAATAACAAAAAAGGTGAATCACCCCACATAACTATTTTTTTTTCTCATTTTAACACCTTTACACAGTAACTTCTATCGACCTCACTAGTTCAAATCTCCAAGAAATTTTAATTCACTTACTTTACATAGTAAATACACTCTTTTCAACAATACAGAGAGGAAAAAAAACGGTAAAAATAAGTTATATTCCACTATAGTCGAACTCAGTCTTTCTCTTGTGGTAAAGAGCATACACTGCTCCTCTTTTATCACTTCCATAACTCCTAAGAGGGGAAAAGCCTGAAGAGCTCTAAAGAACTCCATAAAGTGGAGTCCATTACGGTCTTGTAAAGCCTGGCTATAACTGTCACCTGTCCACAACCAGTGACAGGGGAAATTTGTCTTCAAGAAGCTTCACTGTGAAAATGTGGTGCACAAAAACTCTAATCAGTAAGTAAGTAACAGTAAAATGAAAGATACTCTTTGGCATTAATTCTTTTTTCATTTAAACAAAGGAAATTGTTTACACTTGAAAAATTAAAGATTTTAGAAAAGGAATCAGGACATGTTGGCCACTTACAAGAAGTTACTAGATGACTTCAAGATAGGTTCAAGTGCTGTGACAAAGTTGAAAGGTTTTATGGTTATAGTAAAAGTTGAACTGTATCACGATGTTTATTTGATGAAACAGAAAACATGGTCATTAAAACACATTTTGAAGAACAATAAATCCTGTGTCAGAAGTCTCCAGTCATACATGGCATGCTTGGCAACAAACTCTGGTTGTACTAAATAAAACAAACAAAAAAACAATGCCAAAAGCTAGAAGACCACATGCTAAAAGTTACAAAGTTACCTTACTTGATCTTTTCCAACTCTTCCTCATTAGCATTGTCTGAAAACAAAATAGAGCATTTTAATTACCTTCTCTCTGCAATGCAGAAAAGGAGGCCAACAGTCTCAAATAGGGCAATTCACATTTAACCACCACTACAACTGAAGCAGCAACATGTACACTCCAGCAGCAGATACACAAGACTGAAATACATCCAGACAAGTAGCAGCCTTGTGCACACCCAGGCATACTTTTCTGGGTGGTATGAGTGTCTCATTTCTGGAGACAATGCATTATGTAAACTCGTAAGAAAGAAAAGACAGAAAAGACAGAAAGAATCAAATTAAGAAATGAATGTGCCATTATGGATAGTGATTTTAAATATGACACTTGAATAGTAGGCTTTTTTTAATATTTAAGTACTCCAATTTTTTGGAATACAACTGTTTTAGTCACAGGTGTAGCCACAAAAGAGCAAATCTGGATGATACTCTTTTGATGACATGAATCTATTACAAAATCCTTAGGGTTGTCACCGCTCGTTCATTTCACGGCAGTAAAAATAGTTCTTTGGTTTGATAATTACATACATGAAAGAGAAAAAAAAAGTTATATTTTCACTCTTTTAAAAAGCCAAATCTCAGTTTCCTTGTCCCATTACCTAAACAATCTGTAAAACCTTGGCACTGCTAGGAGGCAAAGTATCCAAGACAGATTCCTAATCATTAAACAAAAGAGACATTCTGGTCAAGTGCGTCGTGGAAGGTTTATCTGTGAACACAATTGTTGCTTAAAGCAGTTCTGTGGAAAAGCAAAGAAAATAGTTTATATAACTTAATAAGATTTAGCAGCCTGTTATTGACACCGAGCAGGAAAAAAAATCAAAGGCCATTAATTTCTATTGAATCTTTTGCCATGAAAAACAAACATAATTTAAATTTTTTATTAACTATTTCAAAAACACATTTTTACAGGTAATGGAAATAAATTTTGAAATGAAAATATTTTCCTTGCTAAGAAATTAAATTATATTTTGGTGAAAAAAAAATAAAATGTGGAAAAATATGTGGGGGTTTTATTTCTGAAATATCCAGAAATTTTTCAAATAGATGTAGTTTTTTGTGAGAAGAAAAATAACTAGCTGCTGAGGAAACTTTTATAAGTGCTATTGACAATTAAATCCTAAGGGCTCTGCAGTAAATTAATAATAATTGTAGCACTGTGGCTTTGGAAAAGATACAGAGATACTAAGTGTTTTATAAAGCTGGAGAACCCCATTTAACTAATTTTTCTAGGAGAGACACGTAAGAATTAAACAGCTTGAGGCCCACAGCAGGCCCTGAAGAAAATCTGAGTTTCTGGGTCCTGTCCAACACAGCACAGCTCCTCCCTTCCTTGTCATTCCTGAGTCCTACACAGCTACAGGTCAGAGCACAAACTCAGCTTCACTGCCCTTCAGACCAGGCTGTGAGCAAGGAACAGAATATGGCCTGACAGCTGAATTAACCATGTAGGTCTAGGCTAGATACTAGGAAGAAATTCTTCACCATGAGAGTGGTGAGGCATTGGAATTTGTCACCCAGGGAAGCTATGGCTGCCCCATTCCTGCAAGTGTCCAGGTTGGATGGGGCCCTGAGCAACCTGATGTAGTGGAAGAGGTTGAGTGGAACTAGATGATCTTTAAGGCCCCTTCCAAACCAAACCACTCCATGGCTTTTTCAGCTCTGAGGAGTTCGGTTTGAGTAATAGCTACAGAAAGGACAACCACCCCTGCTGAGTGCGTTGGCATCATTATGATCTACAGCAGGATAAGTTAAGGCCGCAAAAACCATCCTTAAAAGCCAGTAAAATAAACATATTGCATAGGGCAGATCAGGATGGATGATCTACATAGAACTTTTTCATCTGAAAACATTCCATGCCCTGAGTCTATCGCTGGGGTTTTTCTCTGTGAAGTTATTGTCCCTCTGGCAAATAAATAAACAAACAAATAAATAGTAATAATTCATTATATAATCTGAGACAGCAAGCAAACTGATAGCACATTAATGTTCATAGTTTCATATGACAAAAAGAAAACTAAGCATCATTTGAGATGGATTATTTTAGGAAAAAACCAATGCCTTGAACTTCAATCTCAATAAATAACAATATCCAGGTATTGTTTTCTTTTTTCCCATTTTCCCCATTTTCTTTGTTTGTTAGGTTGCTGGCAGAGATGAACAGTTGTCCCCAGTCTCTGCTGGTCCCAAGGCAAGACTTCTTATCAAGCTACCAACTTTGTCATTTCCTGTAGCTGAAAACTGCCTGTTAAGACCCAGGCAGGGAAAAGCTGTGCTAGTGAAGACACGGAGACACACAGCTCTGCAGAACACGCCTACTGCAGGTTTTCCAGTGGTGGAATCTCTGTACTGAATGCTGATGGAAAAGAGCCAGAACTCACATGCATGGTGGCACCCATGAGTAAAACACCAAACAGAATCTGCAGGAAGCCCATACACATGCATGAAATCACAAACAGCACACTAGCATACACAGCACCACATGTGTCCAAAAGGAAATAATAAGCACTGTCAGTATTAAAGTAATAAGACACGCTTTGTTGGAGCAGGTCTAAGACAAAAGTCAAGTAATTGCTACTTTTGACTTCTTTTAAACTGGTCATCAAAAGGATAAATTAATGAAAAATACAGAAAGTACATCGTAACCACATTATTTTTTATGAATAGAGTTAAAATTAACAAATCTTTAGAGCTCACAGGTTTTAACATTTTTATATACACATACTTCTCTCATATTTATTTATTTTATGTCTTTTTAGTTTACACTGGTTACCTAAGCTATCCATCCTCCCAAAGCAATGAAATTGAAATGCTGCATTAATGTAAAGGACAAGTACTGCTAAACAGAACAAAGCAAATACAAACTAATTGTTGGAACTAGTGCTGTTGCAACTTATTATGTTAGGCTGGAAATAGATTAAACTTTCCTTAAATACTAAAAAACTTTCTAGTTTTATAGTCATATAAAAATAATTAATTAATCAATTTTGATTCACAATTTATGATTGTTCATAAATCACAACAAATCAATTGCATCCACATGTCAAAAATCAAAGAATAGGACTTCTAACAACTTTAGATATGCTATGATTCTATTTATATATATTGTTTGAATGAGACATTATAAGATTAATACTTTAAATGTTCACATTTTTATGCCTTTAGGACAAGCACCAAGTACCAAACGGCAAAGATATAGATAAGATTTCTAGAAATTTTGATTTGTTTATCTGCCCATACTCTTACAATAGTATTCAATAACTGTAGGCTATTTCTGCATTTTCTTCAAGTAAAATGTACCACAAAAGTCAAATAATGTCTCCTTATTTAACTGGTTTACTGAATCTCCTTATGACTGAAATTATGTTCAATATCTTCTACCGAACAAATACAATTGTAAGCTACTTAAGCACTGTTTTTCACAGTCCACCCGGGCTCAAAAATAAATACTCATCTCTCCTAGTCAGAGTAATACAGTTTTACATATAGTTATATGAACATACATTTATGTTAATATTCTTAATTGATATCTGAATCCCAAAATGCAATGTTTTGATAGGAGGAAATGGGGCTTTCCAGCTATAACTCTCAAGATCATCTCATCAGTCAGTATACATAAAATCTGAATTTCATCAGAATTTTCTCAGAAAGATAAGGAAAAAAATGCTCTTATGTGGACCAAATACCTCTATCATTTCTTTTCATGCCTCAAGTCTTCATCCAAAACAAAACAACCTATTACTCTGTCAAACAGGTCGCTTATATCTTAAAATCATTTGCAATAATACCTCTCGTACAGACAGGTGGCAATATACAACTAGGGCCCTGAATTTGTCCTGTGTAACTTCAAACTTGCACTTAGAGTATCTTATCCTCCAGCAGCATCAATTGGCAGTGTGACAGGATGCATTTGCCTGTAACATACAGCTACATTATTCTGAAACGTCAATAAAATGCTTTGAGAGACCTGTCCTCCAACAACACACACCTTCAAAAGACTTCTCCTTTACCTGCACATCAGTGCATGACCTCCAAAACAGCCTTGCTGCAGTTCAGGCAGTGCAAGGATCTCTTTGGAAAGTATAACCCACATCAAAAAGCTACCAAACAACACAACACAAACATCAAGTCTTGTTTAACAGGGCTCAATTTGAAACCTGCTCAAAATACAGGATCAATACTCTATGTGGTTTCTGTGGCCACACAGGAAAGCTAATACTTCTTCTTTTGAAGTTGCTCTATTTTTTTATTTCTTCCATGGTCTTAATAAACACTCTCATTTTAAACATATGGAATTATAGTACCTGCAATTTAAGTACTTCCAGGTAATTTCTGTAATCTTCAGCTTTACAATTTAAGCATTAACACCATTTATGTACAACAACATGCAAGTCATGTGAAGTGGTAAAATATTACCCTAATTACATAATTACTTGCAACTCTTAATTGCAAGCAATGTAAGAGTTATCACCTGAGCAAAATAAAACCTATTCAAGAGAAAATTTATTTCTGAAATATAAGCTATATGGGAATATCAAACCAACAGGATTTAAGTAAATTTGAAACGACAGGAAAAAACTGCACACGACAGAAGAGACAGTGTATTTGTGTCTCCTATGCATCAGTCATTAATGCATACTTAAAAGTGCTCAGGTTTTCATCTGCATAATTCAACTGCACTTGAATTATTATCTGTATAATATGGAGGGAGCATCAATCATTCAAACAGCATGCTGCACAGACTGGGAATGTAGGAGTTGCTTTTAGTGCTGCTTTTTATGTTGTGTATTTTCAAGAGTGGACAAGAATTAGTCTTGATCCTCTAACAAAACATTTGAAAATTTATTGACCTCAATCATTTTCATTTCAATAAAAAATATCCTCATTATTACAAAACCTTTAAAAAATAGCCAAAGATGACAGTTCAACTGGAGTGATAAATTTGGTAATATATCTGTTCCTTAGAGAGTAAATCAAATCAAATAAATAAGTAAGTACATGTAGTAACTGAAAAAAGGTAATTGAGTCTTGAACCATTAAACCCCTAACGCATTAAACATACAGCAATTCTACATTAATTTTGTAGGTCATCTTGCCTGCATTGTGACACAAATTCTCTGATTTTACTGCAACTTTGCCAGAACTGCTCTGTGATCCGTACTTTGGGAAGACTGGTCTCTAATAATAAATATTAAGCTTCAGATTAGGAATATGATTCTTAATTGGAATCTTGGGCATTTTCAGACTTAAGTTCCATATAACAGTTTAAATGGGACGAAAATTTGGTGACTTGAGCTAAATTTAAAAAAGCTAATAATGAAATGTGTAATAACACAAACCCAATTCTTCATACTATTACAACCAGTCAGCAGGATATTAAAAAAGTTGCTAACCAGCAACTCTACAGTCTCCAAACACTTTCAACATTCAATTGCTAATTTAAGAACAGCCTTATGAAAAACATGTTGCACTGTAGTGTCTTCATTTCACTTTCTCACCTTTAATTTTCTGGAGCACTCGGTGTAAGAGCAGAGAACGCGGGGCAGCACAGTAGCTACCCTCTCTGTATGATGAAAAAAGGAAAAAATTGTGCTGTCCACATAATGGTATACCACATAAAAATACAGTGTTTCTGTGCTGCAGGATTTAGGATTATGGCAGGATAGTGCCAAAGCAATTTGGAAAACAAGGCAATTACCAGCTGACTCAGAAATGCTGGTCTTACCCAAATGCACAAAAAATTCAAACTTCAATTAATTTCTTAATTTAAGTGACAAAGACTCGTGTGGTGTAAATTTGCAGGACAGAATTCTGAGCTGTATGGACAAACATATTGCTAAAAAGAAAAGAAAAATACACTGCTTATATAAGCTAGATGCACATTCCACCACCATATTCCACTATTTTTATTAAGTGCTAACAGAACGTCATGAGGAAAATTAACAGAGGATAAAACCATTTTCAAAATTCTGCATCTCTGCATACATACCAAACACCTAGTTCCAGTAACTGACTCACTAGGCTATTTAGTGTTACCTGGGAGAAAAGTGTAAAAACAACACTACTAGAATCTGCCAGTATTCCTCAGGTATGCAACAGGATGTCTCACACTGCAACATACAGAAACATATATGTTCTTACAAAAATCATGTGGCTGACCACATCCATGGACATTTTCATAAGGGTAATGCTTTTTCCTTGGCCTCTGCTGCAACCCGCCCCTGAGGCAGGGGAAACAATTTCATTATTAATGGATCCCTAGGGGTGGATTAAAGCAAAACTACGCTAAATAAGCAATATAACAAAAAAATTTATTAGAACAAGTGCTTTAAAACCATAACTGAAAAAAAAAAAAAGGGGAAACAGATTGGAAAAGGGGTGTATAGCTGTTTTGGAGTGTATGATCCTCTTAAGAGAGGAAAATTCAAAAGAGAAAAAGCAAGAAAAAGAGATAGTAGAAGAGAGAGAAACGTATCACCACCCATAGTTTCTGTGATGCGTGGGTGATACACAGTGATGGTTGTGATACATAGTCCTGGTCCATCAGAGGTGGAAGCACCCATACATGTCAAAAATTGGGGGGTTATAACCCTGGCTCTTCTGATAAATGCCCCAATACCTCCTGGATGACTTCTGGGCATGCAGAAAAGTCTTCTTCATGGAATATTCTGGAAATCCGGCTGTGTTGAAGGTGCAGGGAAGGGCTGAGTGTGTGTGTCTCTGTTCAAGTGCTTGGGCAAAGTTTGTGAGTAAACTTTCTGAGTTTTGTGGCTGCACAGTGGTGGCTCATGGTGTGGGAAAGAGACTGGCATAAAAACTCCAACAAAACACTGCCCCGCTTCCACAGGTTCCATTGCTTAGTGGTGCTTTTTCTTTTAATTTGAAAGCATTTTGTTTAATGCAAAATTTAGCTGCAAGGTCCAAATGCTTCCCTACAGCCTCTCTGAGGCCAAAGGAATCCATATTATTCTACAGCCTCTCAGAGTGAGAATCAGCTCTTCTATCATAGTTCTACTTCTATTAGTTCTACTATTTCTATCATAGTTCTACTTCTACTGCTCAAGTCAAAAGTCACAAAAGCTAGTAAAATACAATAGAAAGAGTTTGTCACAACTAATAGTATCTAGAAACCTGGAAACTATTTTCACTTACGACTATGCAGCTCAGAAATGTAAGATTGATGAAGGAATTACAATAAACTTAGAAAATCATACAATTTTGTAATTGAAATGTAAATTCAAAAAATTGAAAAGCATCAAATAATCCTTTAATTATATGTCAAAAAGCAGAAACACTACCTTTTTCAACTTTATTTTCCACATGGGCCAGGATTCAAATATTCTTATCAAGAGATAGCAAACTAGGTCCAAAATTCTTAACCAATGTTTTACTGATGTTCCTCCATATTAATCAGCACCATTCACCTATAACTGACTACCTGATCCATCTGAATCCCTTATTACTATCTATGTATAGGAGGATTCAACTCAGGTGAAATATGCTGTACTATTCCAGAAACATCATTCAGTGTTATCTTAAGAATAAGAAAAGTCAAATTAATCTCCAAATTTGGAATTTACATCCAACCACAGGCCAGTCACAGGAGTGATGACATTTATTAAAATGTTTAAAATTACCACTTCTCGCTGGTCTCCTGGAACCAACAGAACTGATAGGAATATACTTCCCAGATCATGGTCAGGGTAATGAGGATCCTTCAGACTCAAGGTAACATCTGTTTGCCTGGAAGAAAAAAAGCTATGCATTTACTTGGACTTCAGACTCTCAGATAATGAAACTTCTCAATCGTAAGAAAGGCATCTGAATTTATACAAACCTACTTAGAAAACAGTGTCACAAATTTGCCCTATTTCTACTTTTAAGTATTTCTGCTGAATGCTCATAAAAAAATACTGAATACTTGTACTCTGTATTAAGTAATTATATGTACTGAAGTAATTAAATCAAAAATGTAATCCATTAATGGATTAGAAAACAGAACAAAAATGCAAACATTAGGTAGTAATGCTGTGAATGAAGCCAATATGAAAACAAGATTAAAGTAGTTACAAAACTAAGCTCTCCAGACACCATAAAAATAATCAACTAATAAACTAACATTCGTAAAACAATAATTTCTTAAACATATGTGGTTTTCTTTAGTTCGTTTTATGCTGTGTAGGCTTATATAATTATTTTCTAGCACAATGTTTTACTTACAACTCCACAAATATGGTATTAGCAGATAAATATATATAAATATTCCATAGGCTTATTTGTGCCATACCTGTTTAATTCCAATGAAGTGAGGTCCAAAAATGCTGAACCAATGAAGTCATCTTGAAGTCCAAAGTCATAATCAAATACCTATGGTGCACAAGAGCATTTTTTAGTACTAGAAATCTTTCTTTCTTTCTTTCTTTCTTTAGAGCTTTTCTGGCTATGAATCATGCTTGAAACTCCTTTTCCAGAGCTGTAGCTTCATGCCTCTCATCTGTTGAATCAGGACTACTTTTCTGCCCAGAAAATCAAGTGTGAAACTGCTTGTTTGTAAGTCAGACTGCATCATGTCAGAGACACTGGTGCATACTACTGCTAGACTATGCATGTGAACATCAACTTTATAAAAAGAAAAGAAATTTTTTTATAAACGTAGGCATTGAAAGAAGGAAGATCAAAACAATAAATAAAGTTAAGCAAAACCACTGATTTCCTATACAATGATTCCTTTAGGAATCCTGCAAAAAGGAAGCAGGAGGGCTGAATACGGTTATGAAAAGTGGGTTATTATAGCAGTATTTGAAATAATATAATTGTACATTTCGAAGGCTGTGCAACTCTCAAGGGTTAGAAATATTACAATCTAAGATCAAAACTTAATGGGTATGTGTAAGGAAACAATAATGATTAATACTCTACTATGAAGATTCTGCCTCCTAATTTGCTACCTAAAGAGAAAATACCTGGGTAAATTTACTGACATCCAGACAGGAATCTGGCCAGTACATCAGATGGTATTATTTTAGATGGGTTATGATTTGCTAAATCTGGAGATAAAGAATAGCAAATAATCTGGGGGCAGCTATCGCATGGAAATAAACAACAAAGGTGAACAGCAACACAGAAAAGTTGTAACACAAATTAAAAAATTCAAAAAAAGGGAAAAGATCAATTATCAAAATGAATTTTTAAGGTAAATCAAATTTTTTTTGTAAACATGAGGTTTTCTGAAGACTAGAAACATATCTTCGGCTAAGAGTGAGACTTGTGAACACCTTGTAAGGAGAAAGGAGAAAATTTAACTGAGATAAGACAGGACTAGGTTCAAGGTCTTCATCTCTAATATAAGTACTTCAACTATTGTACTACAGAAACTCCAGGAGGCAAAATAGTTCAGCTTCTACAAATACCTTAATATGGATGGGATTAAGGCAGTAGTAACAGAAATCCTGTGGCCCAAAGGCTACAGCACAGGTGCACAACTAAATGTTGGATACAAGTATGTGAGCACAAGTCTCTCACAAGCATTGATCTAACTGACTGTGCACCCTTGCATTTTCTATATCTGTTAGTCATTCCAGTGGGGAAAAAAAAATCAAATTATGAAATCTCAGTTCATGGTGCAAAGTCAAAATTATTTTCTCCCTCTCTCTCCCTCTATAAATTATCATGGTAAAAATACCAAGTAAGTATTTTTAGCTGACTTAGTAATATTCAATCATGTCTTAAAATATCTGAATGAGCTGTAAAACCTAAAATACTTCACACAGCATGTTCAGAATATAACCATGATAGACATTATACCACTTGACACACTTTTTCTGGGGGAAAAAAATACACACCCTATTGCAGGGCTCGTACTTGGCATAAATAAACTAAAACAGGTGGCTACATTGCAAGTCTGCATCTTCCTCTCTCACCTGTTCATTCCTTCTGAGTCACTAAAAATAAAAAAGGCAGGAAAATGCCTTCTGAGGATTTTAATTAGCTTTTAAACTTTTCTAGTAACAATGTACTTTATCTGAGCAGCATGAAACATAGTAGTGATTAACACTTAAAGGATGTTTAAGTGACATTGCTTTACTAAAAAAAAACTACAATTTGACATTTCAATTAAAAATTCTCTCATGAATTTTCGATTAAGATTGATATTGATCTAAAACAGCATGTAATTTTCAGATCAACTAAGAGAATTACAGAGGTAAGCCAAGTTCCCATACTCCCTCAAGTATTTTCAATGTATGCATGCTTTATTTTGAATCCTAGGACTACAGTTTTTCTAAACACATTTTTAGAACATAGTTTTTATCTACTTTGTTTTACACAACTAAGAATCACTTTTGCATACAGACCACCATTAACTACCAGGGCCAGAAAAGCACCTTTCTCTTCTGTGGGTATAAAACAATCATCACAGTTTTTCTAGTTTCCATTCCAATATTGACATTCTAGAAATATTAGTGGCACTGACATTAGTCAGGACATTGCTGGTCACTTTTTGTTCTAAACTCAGGCAATCTGTCATTTCAGAATAATTGGTGCCTCTAAGACAACAAAATCATCCTCACCTGTGATTTACTAAGGAGAGCTACAATGTAAAAATTGTAAGAGCAGAAAATGGTATGAAATATAGAAGCAAACTCACTATGTTCCACACAAACTGAAAAAGTAGAAAACTTAGGAGAATTAGGCATAATTCTCAAACTGACTTCAGCAGTGAATTGCTTTTAGTGGGACAGACTTCATATCATAATTATGCAATGATATGTCGATAAATAAAATGGATCATGAAATACAGTTTACTTTCTCTGCTCTTCGGCTAAGATCACTCTAAAGAAATATAAAACAATTATGACCTGAAGTAAACAAAAAATGCCTGTATTTGCTACTTTTAGAAATATTGACATGATCATTCTATAGACAAAATTTAAATAATTTTCACTCTAAATAGTCATTAGTAATGCACTTTTGCACAATACATTTTTCAGTATACAAAAATCACAAAACTTGAATTATTCCAATAATTCTTCTGTTGTAATTTATTAGACATATGTAAGCTGGTGTCTTACCTTTATATACAGTGGTTCTCTTAGATTATCTATAAGAAGGTAAGCTTTTTCTTCCCACACAGGATTGAGGTTCTTGTGCACTGTTTTACTTCTAAATACTTCTTTTCCTCCAAGTTTGAACTTGACATATGGATCACTCGTTCCTGGTAAAGACACATACATATACTGTTAATTCTATCTTTGTAGTACAGTAAGGAAATGAAGACTAAATTACTTTAAACAGAACTAAATGTAATTTCAATAGATAGTCAAACTCAAAACAGCATCAGATGAAAAGAATTCTCTATTGTCACAATCTATTGCTTTCCATGGTGTCATTACTCAGTTAATTGACTCTGTTAACATCAAATGGTTACTTGCACCACTTTCTGTTGTTTGCAATCCATTCTCAAAGTCACACATGAAATACTGGCAGTATTGGTTTTAGTTAACAGAATTATGCTCTTATTAGGGCTAGTATTTTATCTTAATGCAACAACAAAAATTAGATTATAAAGTTAAAATTACTCCTGTAAAATACTAACCTATTATGTTGCACCTTTGAAAAGACACATACTTCCCTGACACCACTAGTGTAAGTCATCATTGACTTTATTGTGCCCAGGCTTTCCTCTTCCTACATAGACTCACTTCCTACAGCACTCACGATGAGGAAATTAACTCTAAAGTCTGTCCACAAAGTCCTCAAGATGCCTCCTGCAACAATCACCTACTCACCAGGGAGCACTGGACAAAGACACTTGAAATAACTGAGTAACAATCAAGTGTGATCAGAAAAACAACCCTGATGGGTCTAAGAAAAATGTTAAATATGGCATATGAATGCCATATGCATGCGATGTGTACGTGGAAGTGTCACAAGGACTGAACCACCCGTGAGAGGAGCAGTCTTGGGTGGGCACAGAGACTTGAAGTCATCCAGGAGTGCATGTGAAACTAATGGATCAAAGACTATCTTAAAATAAACAATAACTCTAGCTTGAGTAACAACTGCATCTTCATTAAAAGCAGGAAAATTATAAGGCAAGACCTTTTTTTTTCCTTTAACTTTTAAGGCTTTTCAAGAGACCAGTATATTTTAGAAGTTTGTGTTTGTATCCACTGGAAAATACATGCAAAAGAAATAGCTTTTCCTAAAATTGCAACATGCTCTTCTTAACATAAATTAGAAGGGTTAAGACCAGCATTCTTTGCATTATTTCATCCAGCCACAAGATGTCAGTACTCTTTACCTGAAGTTATGTCTCTCTTTTCAGAAACGTATAGCAGTGGAAAACAGTGATCTCCCATGTCACAAGGTTACTTGTCATTCCCACCTGTAATTCCTGGGGCAGAGTTTCAGTGGCACAAAAATGTTTTGTCTAGCACAACTAACTTGTTCCTTGGTTATTCAAGTAGTGGTGATAATTTTGAAGTCAAAGATCAGATATTTAAATTAATTCTGTGTAATGTGAGGAGTATTTTTAATAAGGACGCTACGTTATGGTGTTCCCACCCCCCTGCTCCTCAGGACCACTCTACAACCTCAGGAATTCTGTCAGGCCTTGACCTTCATGTAGACAGTTTGGCAATGAAGCATCCCTTGACTGTACCAGGAAACTTCTCTGTGGTTCAGGTGAGAGTGGCATTGAGTTGAAAGACAAGAGAGGGAAAAATCAGCAGTTTCCTGACAGCCTTGGAACATCCAAAAGAGGGAAAAGTATTCTAGCTGGTGAGTTGGAAGGGTTGATTGAGAGGTCTGCAAACTAGGTTTGAAGGGAGAAGGGGATAGGACCAGGATCACTAAAGATGAGTCCAGAGGCAGCACACCAGTGTCAGGGTTGAGACTGATAACAGAGCTAAAGCAGGGGGAACAAACAGGAGAAAGTGGAGGCCATTCTGCAGCAGAAAAGCTGTGACACAGTCACCATTGCAGAAAGATGGTCAAATGACTTGTTTGACTGGAATGCTGCAGTGGATGTTTAGAAGCTCTTCAGAAGGGTCAGGCAAGGAAGGAGATGTGATAGGGTGGCTCTGTACATTGAGGAGTGTTTCAGTGCATAAAGCTCAAGGATAGTGATGATCACATTGAGTGCTTGTGGGTAAGATTCAGGGAAAGGCCAGCAAGGCAGACATCCTGGTGGGAGTCTCTCACAGACCAGGATGAAGAGGTGGATGAAGCATTCTATAGGTGGCTGGCTGCCATTTCACAATTGCCAGTTCTTGCTCCTGTGGCAGACTTTAACTGGCTGGATATCTGCTTGAAACTCAACACAGCAGAGAGAAGGCAGCCTAGGAGATTCTTGGAGTGTGTGGAATTTCCTGTCACAGCTGACAAGGGAGCTTACCAGGCTTGGGATTCCACTAGACCTGCTATTTGTGAATAGAGAAGGAATTGGTGAGAGATGTGTTGGCCAGAATGCCCATCTTGGGCATAGTGATAGAGCTTTTAATTCTTGGTGAAGTAAGTCTGCCTTAGACTTCTGTAAGGTGGACTTTGGACTGTTCTGGAATTGTTTGAGAGTCTACTGGGAAATAAAGGGGTCCAGGAAGGCTGGACATAGTTTAAGAAGAAAATCTTACGGATGCAGAGTGAAATGTCCCTGTGTGCTGAGAGATGAGCTGTCAGGGAAGCCTCTTCAACAGGAAGTTTTTGCTGGAACTCAGGGGAAAAAAAGGGGGGGTTATGACCTTTGGAAGAAAGGGCAAGCAACTACAGAAGAGTAAAAGGTTGTCATTAGGTCACATAAAGAGAAAATTAGAAAAAAAAAAGCTCAGCTACAACTCAGTCTGTCCACTGCTGTGAAAGAAAATAAAAAGCGTTTTAATAAATATATTAACAAAATGAGGGCCAAGCAAAACCTCTGTCCTTTTTTGAATGCAGGAGGCAACACCATCCCCAAGGATGAGAAAATGGCTGAGGTACTCAATGCCTTCTTTGCCTTAGTCTGTAACAGTAAGATCAGTAAGACCAGTTATTCTCAGGGAAACCAGCCCTTGAGCTGGTAGAGGGGTGTGGAGCAGAATAAACATCCTGTAATGCCAGAGGAATTAGTGACTTGTGAAGTCATTTGGACAGTTATAAGTCTATGGGACCAGATGGGATTTACCCAAGAATACTGAGGGAGATGGTGCAAGAGCTCACCAAGCTGCTCTCCATTGTTTATTTATCATCAGGTCCCAGATGACTGGGGATTAGCCAACATGCTGCCCATCCATAAGATGGTCTGGAAAGTGGATCCAGGGAATTACAGGCCTGACCTTGGTGCCTGGGAAGGTTATGAAACAGATCATCTTGAGTGTGATCATGCAGCGCATACAGGACAATCAAGGGGTTAGGCTCAGCCAACAGCGGCTTAAGAAAGGCAGGTCCTGTTAGACCAACCTGATCTTGTTTCATGACCAAGTGGCCTGCCCGGTGGTTGATGGAAAGGCTGTGGATGTTGTGTACCTGGACTTCAGCAGAGCCTTTGACACTGTCTCCCACAGCATTCTCCTGGAGAAGCTGGCAGCCCATGGCTTGGGCAAGTGCTCTCTTCCCTTGGTTAAGAACTGGCTGGATGGCTGGGCCCAGAGCATGTGACTCCATGGTGTCACATCCAGCTGGTGGCCAGTCATTAGCTGTGTTCCCCAGAGCATTTGAATTTTGATACCCACATATGAATTTATCCAATGAACATGCAACTTCCCAATCAGGGAAGTGTTTACCAGCTCATTTACCTCCACGGTCCCGTGCAGCTAGATTCTGTCCTCTTCTTAGAGTAACATCCAACTGGTACATTCCAGGCTCCCCGGGGGGGAAATCTGCGTTACTTGTTCCAAATGAGTCGTTTCTCTGGGGAGGAAAAAAAAATAAAAATGCAACAGCTAATGTCAGTAAAAGTTTCATGTAAGGTATATGTACATAACATCATCCTACTGAACTACGAAGAGGACACATCCCACTCCCCCATCTCAGAGCTACTACCCAACACCAAGGAATCTGCCCCGTTTCATCAGTATGACAATTATCAAGATTCTTTAAAAAAAAAAAAAAAAGACCAAAAAACCCCAAATAAACCAAAGAACCAAGCTGGTTGAAAAAATAGTTTTTTTATATAAAGGGGTTGGAAATAGATACTCTTTAAGGCCCCTTCCAACCCAAACTACTTGATGATTCTATGAACTACAGTTTTAATTACATGCATATCTAGTCCTAGCCCACTAAAACAAAGTATGTTAGAAAAACACAAAGCTAGACCTTACAGTATTATTTGGACCAGTCATTGCCAGTATCCTCAAATCCTGTATTGATTCAATAGTTGTAACATATGCATTGAATAAACAGACATGAATTAAGATTTTGTTCCCTACTGCAGTACTTTGCAAGTTACATGGGTTTTTTCCTGAGAGTTTTGCAAAAGATGTGGCAGGGAAATAATAACAAAGACATTAAATGCATCTGTAGTTCTGTATTCCAGGGCAAATATTCTTAGATGAGTTATTTGTATAAAATGTGTCCTAAAAAAAATACAATAAAGGAAGTCAGAATGAAAGGAACTCTCCAGACCCTTGGAGTGCATGACACAATAGACACATTTACGTCCAAGAGACAAGTACAGAAACTGCATTTCTTAGTACATATAAGCTTTTGCAGAACAGTTTTTGACACATCTCTCTGTAAGTAGAATCCAATTACAGCACATGCTTGGAACAACACATTTTATTTTCAGATTAGAAAAATTAAATCAATTATACATTCACAGTACATACAAGAACTTCATCTGTTACACGCTTTGAACACTACATCCACATATGCTCACGCTAGGAGCTAAAGCTTTTAAGAGTAGTCCTATTAATATTTTATTATGTGATTATGGGTCCTCTGCAAGAAAAGAAATTGCATGATAGAAATATCTCAGAATGTGTACCAGTGCTATATCATTTCAACAAGAAAAAAGTTTTATCTTCTTTTTTCCTACTAAACCCTTTCTTCTTTTTAAAGTAATACTAAAGCTAAAGCATGAAGGAAGACACAAAATAAAGGCATTTCAATATCTGGTTTATTCTTGTTATTTCAGAGTCATAACTTCAAGCTCTAGCATATAAACCTTTGCTGCCACACATACAATGCTGGCTAAAATGCACACTGGCATGCTCACTGGTTCCACAGCAGTGAAAGAGAGACAAAAAATCTTTGACAGCAAAGAAAAGCAAACTGAAGAGCTTCCATCAAGTTGCTCCTCTTTCCATCTGCCTCCATATCCTGATTCTGGAGCAAAAGAGTTTGCTGACATTTATTCATTTAAAGCTAATATAAAATTTTATTTCTGCAGCACCACTTGCAGAGCCTAAGATAGTACAACAAAACAGAAAATAAAAGTAAGTTCTACATTTCTCCACTAAGATTACAAATCTTTTCTTCAAGAAAGAAACTGCAGCTTCCTTACCGGTTCTGCTACACATTGCCCTCTCCACCCTTCTCCCATGTCATTATCCTCCCTTGTTTTATCACAATTCAAAAACTCTCATATGTTCTCTTCTGTGAAAAGCAACTACTGCAATCATGTTAAATCCTTCTGGGGTTATCAACTGTTTCTTAGAAGCACAATGGGTCACCGACAGCCAGCGAATTTCCAGCACAGGGATTCAGACTCTGAGTTTTTCAAGGACTGAAGGAAGTAATTTTCTTACTTTTACCCTTCTTTTCATCCTTAGGAGTATAGTGCCTCAACCTGTTTCTATGGGGTTGTGTGACAGTTTTTTTGATAAACATTTACAGCAATTCCAGTTCCAGAAGAAATTAATACTAGTTACTGGTTGAACACTTCTTTAACCAAGAAGCAGACAAACCAGTCAATGTGCAAGCACCCACCAACATCTCTTATGATCATAAGCATATGCAAAAATGCAACCCCCCCCCAAAGGTACAGGAGAATTAGATGGTACTGATGAAATCAGAACTTCTGTTGGAAATCACACACAATGTACTCAAACACTTAATATTGGGCAAGTAAATTATCCTTGGCCGGTACTAAATGGAACAGAGTGGTATTGGATATGTGGAAATAAAGCCCATAAAGTGCTGCCCCTAGGCTGGAAAGACATTTGTACTCCAGGAGCCTTAGTCCCTCACATGACAATAATTGATAAAGACCAGGTGCCCTCAGGACTATGGATAAGAAGCTGTTTGGCGTGTACAAAATGAACCTTAAATGCTGTAACTTAGCGACCAGGTGCTCTGCCTACATTGATCAAAGTGGCAGAGTGCTACAGATGTTCAGGAAATCTGGAAACAAACACAAATTTGACAATGCACAGTTCAAGATGACACCTGGAAATCTGAAGAAATCTGGATCAAACTTACTTCATGGTTACCCAGCTGGACTTGGTTAAAACATCTGTTTGTAATTGTCACCATAAAAATTGCCGTGTGTGTTTTAGCTTGCATCATGATTCAGCTGTTGTAATGTCTTACACTATAAAATGAAATACAGATATTAATAGACCAGTTCCCATAAGGAACTTAGTCACAAGAAAAGGGGAGACCTGATGAGAACAGTAGAACAGAACAGAATTTTACTCTCATAAGGACAGTAGAACAGAACAGCACAGACTTGGAGAAACAGACAAAGGATGTAACTTAGGCAAACAGGAGTTGTGCAAAACACAAGCAGGATACCAGCTCAGCTCTGCAAGACTGACAAGGCAGAAGTTACACAAAGCAACAATATTGTGCTAACTCAAAAGCTGGGGTTGAGGAAAAACTTCCATGTTCCACTGGACATGGAAGACCACCAAAGAAGACTGGAAAAGCACAATGTTAGGACTTTGACAAGGAGTGTGACTGTGTAAAATAAAGTAATGCATATACATCAAGTAATCAGGGATAGCTGATGAATATGTAACCAGTGTATATGATAAAAGCTCTGTTTACCTGACACTCGGGGCACTTGATTAGAGGAAGAATCCTCTGAATGACCACCAAAATGCTGGTCACTCAGAGGATGAATGCCTGATTTCTAATACTCAGAACTGTGTTAGAAAAAACTCTGCTTCTATCTGGCCAATTTTGGTATCAAGAATGAACCATTTTATCCTGGCCAAACACTGGAATAGGTTGCCTAGGGAGTGTCCCTGAAGACACCTGAAACTGGCTCTGACATTGTCCTGATTAACTCTGCTCAGAGCAAGAGGTTTGATTGGTCTGTCTCCAGAGGTCCCTGCAAACCTCATCCATCCTGTGACTTTCTGTTGCTCTGAAATGTCATAGTAAATAAAGTATGTGGTGACCCTAGCTACCTTTCCTTGATATATTGTTTTGCCTTCCACTTCTGGTTGCCCCGATAAGGCAGTGCTGCAGGTGGCATTCAGAATTACCATCCTCTCCACCCCTTCAGAGAAGAGAATGTCCAAGATACCAATATACACATAAACCCCGAATTTTTCAACATAAGCTTATATATATGCTTTGATTGTATGCTACAGTGCTCATTAAAGTTGTAAATGTTCCCTGCACATTTCAGTCTTTCTCTGTGAAGAAACACATTGCTTTCAAA
The DNA here is from genome assembly GCA_013400955.1 of Drymodes brunneopygia. Taxonomy (NCBI): domain Eukaryota; kingdom Metazoa; phylum Chordata; class Aves; order Passeriformes; family Petroicidae; genus Drymodes; species Drymodes brunneopygia. Next base: position 94,082 of record VZTZ01031690.1, read on the forward strand.
GGTACAGCAAGACATACTGTGTATGACTCAACAAACATGAAGCTGCTTTCTACATGCACTTGTAGAAAGCAAGTTACCTGCACTCTCAAAAATCCTAAATATGATCTCTTTCAAAAATGAAGAAAGCACAATAAATTAAAGTCAGCATGAAGCAAATTAGATCTGACTTTCAGAAGAATTACTGCAGAATTATTCCCTTTCCAAGACAAGGAAAAGGGCTGAACAGTTCTGTGCCATTTTAGTTTTAAGAAGATTACTGTAACTTACATGGCTTGTCTGAGTACATTTTTCAAGTACACATGCACTTGCACTCACAAACACATGATGTATGCACAAAGTAAAAGGGGAAATAGAAGCAGTCTCTAAGGGGATGAAAATAACACTGAAAATATAAAAATCATGTACTTTTTTCCCACCCAAATCAGATCCTAAATTCCTAAAATTATTAATTGTGAGGCATTAAAATCATATCTGCATTTAGTTTTTCCTGTTTTTCCCAAAGTCTAAGTCTCAGACATACGCAGCACTATTCTAATTTCTGGCAGCTAGCATCTCTAGAAAAACTTGCACTATCACACAAAAAAATTCTCTCACTTGCCTGAAGAGTGCAGAATTACACAGCAAGTCATGTCAAACATGGCAGATGAAAGATAATTCAACTTGGAATCAGAGAGAGGTGTTACATCCAAATCAAAGACGGTCTGTGAACAATTAGCTGTCTCCATTTCAAAATGAGATAAGTATCTGAGGTCAAGATAAATGCCATATACATCATTCACTTGAAAAAATCATCTCCAGTCATTGTATTTAAACTTAAACCATCCATGTTTTCACAACAGAAAACAATACTAAAATATTCCTACCTTAATTTTCCACCTTACTAATCCTAATTATTTATATAAACACATATAAACACATTTTACATAACCTGGGTTATCCAGAATTCATTTTTTATTTAAATTATACGGCAAAGTTATACTTTACATTTTAGGAAATATATCAGAACATGGCATTTGAATTATTTTGAATTCATTTTAAAGTAAGTGCAGTAAGTCTGACTACCAGTAAAACAACACTAAACTGCTTCTAAGATGAGCTTCCCAAGTGTTTAGTGACTCACCAAGGTATCTGCAAATCTGAGTTAGCCTTCGGAGCTGGCCACTGCTCAGCAATACTGCTCACCTCCAGCTGGCAGCAACAGCTCTGCACAAATATCATTTGACTACTGCTGCAAACTGTAGCTTCTCCGAATGAAAGTAACATCAATCTTGCTTCAATTTAGCTTGAAACTTGAATGTGGAAAGTGAAATGTCTCTCCTTAAAATCTCTGTGTATCTTTTACATTTTGCAGGCTTTATTTTTCAGCTTTATGGATTCAGAAAACACACAGCAGACTAGAGACAAATGGGCAAGCCATTTTTTTCAGGAATTCATATTTTAAACATTCAAATAACTGATTTATAAGTGTCATTAATGACTGCAATGAAACACCAAGTCTTCCCTCAACAGCATCTTGCTGGAAATAAAAAAGATTTGGCAGCACTAATTATCTCATAGTACATAGCAGCCAACCTGTACGCTAGACTTGGTCCGTCTTACACCTTTTTTTTAATTTTATCTGTGTTTATAATTTCAAAATTGTGGAGTTAAATATCCTTCTGGCATTCACTTCAAAGCTAAAAAAATATATTAAAATAATAATAATTTTTTAAAAATCACTCCTAAAGAAAAAAAAATATATGTCAGAATCACTCTCCTCAGTAAGAAAGGATGGTTTTGGAAGGATCTGCACAGGTCTTGTGGCTTCACATACCACATACTGCATGTACCCATCTCATTTAACCCCTCTATGCCTCATTTTTGATCACTGGAAGCAGCATAATTATTCTCCCTTACTTTGCAGATGAAAGGCAAGGCACTTAAATTATTGTTGTGAGGTGGTCCACAAAAGGAACAGTGACATTTACTATCCCCCTGACTGCAGCTCTGGAAAACAATTAATGCATTTTTAAGTATCACATACATCACTGTTCTCATTTAAAAGGCATTTTTGAAGAGCCTCACTTATTTTCCATAAAGTAAAAGCAAAAATGTTTGTTTGGAGAACAAAGGTATCCCCTTTTTGATGCCTCCTTAACTCTCCACCATCCAGTCAGTTCCAGCCACCACTCTCCTGGGCCCTCATGCTGAGAACGTGTCCCAAAGCCAGTCATTATTTCTCTTCCATGCTAGCAAAGGGGCAAAGAAAATGAGTATGGACTGAGAAACACCATCCAGAGTGCTCTGATGGATGCTTGGATAAAGATACATTAAACCAAGAGCTCCACACTACAGCACGCACACAATGGTGACACTGCCCACAACAATGAGTTTTTTGGTTTCCTTTCCTTTAATTTTCATAATGTGCCTGTCTCCTGAGTTTCTAAAGATAAATGATGACCTACTGTCACACTAAAAAAGTTTTGTAGATTTGGTTATTTTGAGACCCTACTACAATGCATAAGGGATCAGTTATTTGGAAGGCAAACCACGTCTCACAGCACCTTGCTGTGAGAAATTAAACAGCACATAATGGACGTGTGACACCAAGAAAGTGTGTTTAAAATGGGCATTTTCTCCTGAAGTTCACAAAATAAAAACACTTTCTGCAGAATCCATGTGCACATTTCAGGTAGATTACTTCACCTTCAAAACAATCACCTGAAAAAGTTCATTACTTATACCAAGAAATAACAAACTGTGGTTAAATACACATCAATGTAATCATTTCAGTAAAGCATTGTATATTCACCTGAAAGACTGGAACAATTTATTTCACTTACACACCAGTAGTGTTATTTTTCTTCAGAAAACCATATCCTCATGAGCAGCATCTAGTTTCCCAGAGTTTGCTGTACCATTCAAAAGAAAAATACCACCTACAAGAGTTTCATTATGTTACTTCCTGATTTAACATTCCAAATTGATATGGAATCAATGATAGGTCTTGTTAGCATTGGTATGATAAGGGGAAAATACTTTTTAGTTGATGAAAAGAAAGCAATTTTAGCACTGCAATGTTTGATTAGGAGGATACAAGCATACTACGTTAAATATTAAAAAGATATGTACTGTATTTCTTTCAACTCAAAACTCTGTTTAATGGGATAGCTTTTTTTTTTTAATTTCACAGAATGCAGAGATGTCACCGCTGGTGAACTCTTCTTCTCATCAGTGGCAAATTTAGCAGCATCAGGGCTGTTCTGCGTGCAGCAGAGCAATTTTTCTTTCTGCAGGTTGCACAGCTGCAGGCAGAGAATGCCACCAGACCAGTCCTCCTTCCTTCCTTAATTGCACAGCCAATAGAGAGAGACTGGCAAGAACAATCATTAGTGACAACAGTTAACTAGAAATAATGGCACCAAAACTATGATATATCTTGTGAATAATTGAGGTGAGTTAACTCACTAAAGCAAATTTCTCTATACCTTGATCAATGCCTGTCGTTCTTCTCTGCCTAATGACAGCATAGTTCACTCTCTTACAAACAGTTTTTATGCAAAAACTGACCTTGGTTGTTCCATAAAGGTGACTTACTGGCCTGTTTGCTATTTGGTTTAGACTATATTGTGTTTAAGGCTCCACTATTAATTTTCAGATGCAGTGCTTTAAACTTTTGAGGATAACTGGTATGTAGTATTTCATAAATTAGTAAGTTTTGTCAACTTGAAATATCAACTTCCGTGTCATTTTTTTTTTAATTTAGCAAACAAATAGCATTTATGGCAATTCAATACTGGTGGAACAATTTCAAAACTTAATAAACTGAAACCACCATGTCCTATTTTTAATTCTATATAATTACCTGTGATCAGTATAGATGTACTAAACTCTGAAGCGTTGTCCTGGAATCACATCTGACATTTGCCACACCATGAGAAAGTGAAGCTAACAGCAATTGCATGCCTCCACTGCTTGCAGAAAGGGAGCAGATAAATAGAACCTATAGAAAAAGCTGTCTCCACAGCAAATTTCTGCTTTCATTTAGATGGAAATGTAACTCCTATAGTTTCCACCAGACATAATCTTTTCACAGCTCCACGTAACTTAATGTGTAAGCAGTTTACAAAAGAGACAAGGGGGTAACGCAAGGCATGTTCCTCCTGAGGACAAAATTAATTTTTGATGAAACTCAAAAACATATATCCTACACCAAAATTCACAACGCAAGCAGATGCATTCTAAAAAGAGTCACTGTGTCCCAGGTTACTCAAAATGAAAGCATATTGAAACATCTTTTACATAAAAAAAGAGCACCTGTTCCTTTAAAGCACTCCTGAATTATGCAAATTCAAAATGCATTTTGATACATTTAAAACTTCAGTCTAAACACGGCAGTGATAAGAGCTAATGGAGTTCTACTTATTTATTATCTTTTTAAGATTACATTTACTTACCCTTAATTAGGAATTTAGTTTCATTGTCCATGCATAGTGGAAGATGATACAGTATTTATTCTCAGCTCCTGGAAATATTCCTCCAGCCTCTCCTGGATTACATATATTTAAACCCAGTCTAGAGCTTCATTACAAAGTCAGTTTCATTCATGTCTGTGAGACAACCAAATAAGATTTTTCAGTGATTTTAGTTGCACTACTACCTTGCTGTATAAACCAGGCAATCTGCTCAGTATGCCTAAGACAATGCGATACCATGCAAAAATCCCTGAGCCATGGACACCCTGGTTCCAAAATCAAGAGCTCAGAACTAGGCACAGATTAACAGCTCATGCTAACACACATATTAAAGCCCCTCAGGCCTAAAAATGATTATTTTTTTACATTGCTCTTTGAAGATCTACAAAACTGGGCAGTTCCATGTAAATGGGAGGAGCAAATTCAGGACAATACTTGCATTTTTTTACATTCCCCATGAAGACATTCTTAGGACTCACAGACATCACACAAGCTTGGTTAATACCTCTTTTCACATCTTTATACAAACTGGATAAGGCAGTCTCATCAGCTGAAAGATCCAGCAACATTTCTGGCAGAATTCACATCCCATTTCCTTGGGGTTTTTTCTTCCTGCCCTCTGGCTTGGAATACTAACAACTTACTACTTTTCTTGTAATTTCCTTTGGGCAGATCTCTTCTGTATATTTCTTCTCCCTTCTCTAGTATCTCTCATGTCATAAAAATTCTTGGAGGAAGAAGTCTATTTTGATAGGAGCATGACAGACATGCTACCACAGCTCTTTAGATTTACTTCAGCTATTGTATAGAAATTACAGCTTTTNAAATTGCAGATTACTATGATTTTGCAGAAACCTAAACTATACTGGCAAGTTCTGGGGCGGGATCTTTAGGAGCTGATCCAGCCCACCAGGGGGAGGAGTCTGGGGGCTCAGGAGGTCCCTCCACGGGGAAGGCTACTCCCACAGAGGAAGAAGTCTATTTTGATAGGAGCATGGCAGACATGCTACCACAGCTCTTTAGATTTACTTCAGCTATTGTATAGAAATTACAGCTTTCTTCTTTCTGTAATTGAAGAGCTAACTTTTTGCAGGTGGATTTGACAGTCAGAGCCACAGGTTTTCCTTTGGCAGCACAAGTCACAGGATTTTGCCCTGAAGACCTGAAAAAGTCAGTCTACCCTTTCATAACACAAGTGGAAAACACAGCTAAAATGGAACAACAGAAACTCAGATTAAGTGCTTACTCTTTCCATAATAAGAAGCACATACTTAATTTGAAATCTGTGTTCCTGTCACCTACAACATATATCTCTCAGCTCAGCTGAATAAAATACCTGGAGATGACACAATAAAGAGCTGTTGAAATGTTTATGGAAATGGTGCTCCTGGTAAAGAACAAACCCTAATGCAAGCACTATATAGAATGTATTGATTTTATTATATTGCCCCAAATGAGAAATTATTGTACTAGAAATTCCAGGTCTGTAAATGGAATCTTGAACATCATTGATTCTCCTTTTTAAAACTGACAATTTTGAAATGCATCAACTAATACTTTGTAATCCTACTGCAACTTCCAGTATCTGATGCATGAAGATGGGGTTCAAGTCAGTGCAGAAAATCAGAGGATGCAAACCTGTGTAAAACATATGTACACACTTGCACTTCTGACAATTTCTTCTTTCTAGTAGTCAAAGTCTTTGTTAACTAAGGACCAATTAAAGATATTACAGAAGAGAATTTTGTACAAGATCTTGCATTTTACCAGATTTGAAAAACAATAAAGGATTTTGAAACAAGTGTGTAAATGAGAGATGATCCGTTCACATTTACATACTTAGTACCTAAAGGAGCTATTGTAAAGGAATACAACTGGCAGTTTGCAAGCTGCAATTTCAAGATACAGACTGAGATGCAGGTTGGGCTCTGGATGGGAGTCCAGAGAGACAAGAAGCCATGAACTGCCAACCCTCTGCATAACAAAAGGACCGAACACTGATGGCCAGGTGAATGGACAACAGAGACACAGCAGGAGCCAAAAACTCACACTTGGACTGTGAGGGTGTAAAAGCCCTGAGATTCCTTTGCTCACACTCCTCCAAGAGGCAACAGCTTGAGCTGATTCTGTGTTACTGTCAATGGCTTTACAGAAGTAGAGGTATGAACATGTCCTATGGGAAACCTAGGGTTGAACCAAGAAGGAAACCTGGTGTGACTGCATGTGAGGGGAGCCACGTGGGGCTCCAGTCAGCCCACGGGAGCAGCCCACTGTGAAGGGGCCTCGGCCCCAGCACTGAGAATGTGACTGCCAGAGATTCTTGTGAATGGACAGAGTGGGAAGTTTTCCTAACAGCTGTCATTTTACTAAGTGCAAATCTACTTTAACAAAAAGCTCTGTGAAGAACAGAACTATCTTGGTTTACATTTGCAGTGCCGATGCAACATACTCGCTGAAGACATGAATTTGGTGTAAGCACACTCCTGAGAACTGAGACTGATTCCCACCTCTTATTTTAACCACCAAAAATGTATATTGTTCTACCTTCACAGGCACAACATGCAGTTCCTGTGTTTGTGCAAGTCTCTTCTCCACTATTTAAAAATACTTTTAACAAATATTATGGCTGTGGGTACATTTCAGATGTCAACTAAAAGTGTTATGACAGATATTTGGCTGTAACAGAATCCTAAACTAAGAGAGAAAGAAGAAGGCCCAGAAAGTGGCAAAACAAGAGACATTTCTACAAAAAAATGCCATACTGAAGAAAGAGAAGTCTGTGCTAAACTAAAATAGCCTGAATTAACAATAAAGCAACTAAAAGTAGAGGAGTCTGAGTAGGTTTATAGAATCGTGTTCATCTTGTAGAATACATCATGCTTACCACGGACACTGTTTATAAACTCTAGCCAGTTCTGGAAACTGTTGTTTTAACAATCACCTCAGACAGCAGAAGTATCTCATTCACTTAAGGTACAACACCTTTGCATCCCTTGACTTTATAAAGGGGTTTATGCTTTGACCCTTATTCTGAAGCTGTCTTCTTCAAACCATTAAAGACATGACCACCATGAAATCATTTCAGTTAACCTTCATGACTCACCTTTCATAGTAACCACAATAAAGAGGATGAAAGCAGGGACACAGTCACTAAATAAAAAGGGGTAAAAAATTTTTAGAAGTAATACAAAATTCATAAAGATAGTTCCTCTAAATCAATCTGAAACCAGATCTTAATCTTTGTATTAAAATACAACATTCTGTGTAATTTTGAGTGCAATTTTGACCATGGAAGGGCATTAGAGATAGCACTGTACTGCACAGAGGTAAGGAGACAGGTGAGACTCTTCTTTTGGATGTGGTAATTTGTCTCTTTCCAAGGAAGACAAGAGGTGCCCACTTCAGACACAGAGTGGGTTTGTAAATTCCAAGGACACCTGTCTGACACTCAGCTCTTCTGCCTGCGGAGGTGCAGGGTGTTAAGTTTCTTGTGAGGAAGTTATTAACAATGGCATGCTAATATTAACATAGAGGTTAATACTAATTATTAACTGTCTCACTACAGGCGCCTGTTTTATACAGAGTGCCAAAATGCGCCACTCAGGACTGATTTTCATGGTATCAGGCAGGTACTTCTGGAATTTGCTGTAAATATTCTCAAGAGTCCTTAAGTGCTACCGTGACTTTCGAAATCTATGTGTGCTGTTTAATTGTTTTTAAAATAACTCAAATTGTTTTAAAAACTCCAGAATCAGAACTGTTAATCTTTTGTCTATCACATTTCAATTTTTAGGGACAGTAGGATCAGTGTATGTGCAAAAACAAAATTAATCCACCATTAAAATCTATTTTCTATACTAAGTCTTATTCCTGAAGAAGGCAGAGGGCATTTTCTCATTTTAGTTGCTTGCATACTCTTTCTTTTCAAAGAATTTCTCTATGACTGTCTGTTGTGGGTTTTTGTTCATTTGTTTGGTTTTTGTTTGGGTGTGGGGGTTTTGTGTGTTCATTGTTTGGAGGGTTTTTTGTTGGGGTTATTTTGGTGGAGCGGGGATTGTGGGGGGAAGAAGGTAGAAGGGTATTCATTTCCATAATGATTTATTTAAAACAGTCAGACTGCAGAATTTATTCTGAGCTCCAGAGAAAGACTGGACCCAAGAGGCTTCAATAATTGAACAGACTAAGCAAGGCTTTGATTTGCTACAACAGCCATTTCTCAGCCTGGAAACCTGAAGAGGAGCTCTTTTTTCTATTCATGTAAAAATACATTTACGAAGAAGCTTTCCCCAGGCTTCTTCACAAATCTGCACTGGATTTAGGACATCTTTATAAATACAAACATTGAAGGCAGACTATTAGAGACAGCAAATATCAACTATATCAAATAGTTGCTTCAGTGTTTTTCAAAGCACAGCAATTGCAAAGTACAGCATGCTGTCATTCACTGGAACACCACAGACTTTCCAGGAAGAGAAGAGAGATTGCAAATCCTCTTCATCGCCTCCAGCGATACAAAGCACCTTCGAAGAGGGTAATTTTACAGTGCTGCATTTTTGGAGCACATTTTAACTTGTTCTTTTAGGTATGAAGGCATACAATTTGTACAAACACTTAAGTCTCAGGAAGAAGGCAGCTTTTTGCTTAAATGGGTCCAAAGCTTATCACACTAATAATAGTTTTTAAAAAGTCTTTTAAACATACAACTGCATGTATTTACATTTTTATTGATGAGATCTTAGGTTTTATTTTGAAAGAAAACTTTACTCCCCAGCCTTCATCTCTCTTCATGCTCTAATTAGTTGATTAATTTAGCAAAAAAGACTTAGAATATATCAAAGGGCCAGCAGCACAGGTAGTTTGTTTTGTGGTCACACAGCAAGCTTAAATGTGCACTTGTACAGATTAGACTTTGCTTAAGAAATAGATGAAACACAGCAGAATTCTTGCTACAATTAGTAGTTATTACTAGACAAAACAAGACTTCAGTTACCTACAACATAGGAATTTCCTTTGGCACGAAGGCTGAATTTAAACCTTGCACATTATGGTGCGTTGCAGCCTCATGAGGGGCCCTCCAAACCCTGCAGATCTGCCATCTACCCTGGAGGGTACCTGCTCTCAGTTCCTCCTACTGCTGTTCTTCTGAAGTGAAGATAAAGGCACAGACCTTCCCACTTGCCCTGAAGACTATGTCCTGCCTCTGCAACCCAAACCCAACTCCTCCCCTACCCAAGACACCTGACAGTGTCAGAACTCACTGAGCCTTTGGCTTTCACAGAATCATTTGGAAAGTGCAGCACGTGGCTGTGATGACAGGAACTGCATTTTGTAACACCGTCACCCACAGGGAGAGACACCTTGGCTCATCCACAGGGTCTGCACAAGGGACTCCAGCCCGACAGCTCCACCACACAGATCCATTCCCAAGGACCAGCCCAGGGGACCAGCAGTGCCAGCTCCTTCTGCAGAAGCTGTGCAGGGGAACAAAAGCAGTTGCCCACAGCCTGCCCCCCCCCNCACCCCACCCCCCCCCCCCCCCCCCCCCACCGATCATTTCTAGCTGTCTCCTCCAGCTTACTTTAAATTTCTGTTCTGGGAGAGGAGACTGGAAGTCGGGACTGCCTTCTGAAAGGCATGCAACTCTGTCAGTGAGTAACAACATCATGTTTTCTCACTGGCACTTATTTTCCCCCCAACCTTAAGCCTGATCTGTACAAAATGAGATTGATTTGATTTAAACTGGCACGAGAAGTTAAGAGGGAGAATGAAGATACAGACAGAGAGACAGATAGATATAGTTCTAGATATAAAGACAGAGACACCTCTCACTAGACCCAGTTATTCAGAGGGATGGAGCAACCACAGCTTCTCTGGGCAGCCTGTTCCAGTGCCTTACCACCCACACAGCCAAGAACTTCTTCCTAGTATCTACTCTAAATCTACTCTTTGTCCTTTTAAAGCCATTCCCCTTGTTCTATCTCTTCATGCCCTTCCTAAAAACTTTCTTACGCTATTTTTCAGTACCAAATGTGCCTGTCTTCAGGCAATAGACTGTCATAAAATAATGCAGTGGGACCAGGAAAGTGAATTCAAAATGTGACTGAATTAGTTATGTCATAATTGCATTTAGCTTACTCACAGAAATCACTTGCCCCCACTTGAAAACCACTGCTGAGAAATGTGAGACAATAGCCGAGTTTTTTCCTTAGAGAATACAGAACTAGAAACCATCAGGTGCCAGAAACACTTTAAAGAATTGTGACTTCTTTAGCCAAATCCACTATGTATGCAGTGTATGTGTATTATTGTAAAAAAAAGAATTCAATAAAAATTGAAATGTGTTTCTTAAATTATGATTTTATTTGATTTTTCAGTAAATGAATCTTATACTAAACATATTCTGCAACTACCAGTATTTCATATAAGCTATACTAACTCACAGTGACAGTCAGTTACTTATGCTCCACTAATGCTAATTTGACCAAACCCATAGCACTTCTACCATTTCTCTATTCTTTAAGGCATAAAAGAGGCACATTTGATTTCCTAGAATTTTTCTGTTACTTGAAAATTATTTTCCCTTTCCTCTTTCTATTCACACAAAAAAATCACTTCTTTGAAGAGTTATTCCCAATATCTGAAGAAAAGCATGAGTTAAGTTGAAGTGAAACTTAAATTGTTGTTTTATCTAAAGCTTACACTGGCCAGTCATGCAAAAATCACCTTAGTGTGACAAATAGCTGTTGAAATACACAAGGAAAAGCACATGCTAACAGTCCTGGCAGTCAAAACCAATACATACACCTTGCAGCCAATATAAGCAGCACCTTGTAAAAAGAGGCAACAGTTGTCTAAATGCTTCCTAGAGAATACACAATCCTAGACATCTTGATACAGCCATTAGTGAGACTAAAAAGAAAAATCAAGGAGGAGCTATTTTGTCTATATACCAGATAACAATGGTATTTTCTTGAATGGGAAAACTGAGTTTATTCCAAAGTTGTGGTGGTAGGAAGGAGAAGAAAATGTCTCGATGGACATGTGACAATTATAAGCAACCTTAATGACTCGTTCCAGCCTTTCACTAGGCAAAAATGAAGTGGATAGTTTGGCACAGGTCTACATTTGCTTCTGTTACGCTTTCAACATCCTTTCACTAATGGCTACTCCACACCAAGCCTTTCAGGCTGTCACCCACAACATTTACATTTTGTAGCATAAAAGTGGGCTAAAGAAGAAAAAAGAAGTAATTCATAACATCCATTATCACTCAGCTTGGCGAAAAACTTCCTGTATTTTTTTTTGTATTTGCAAAACGGCTATGCATACTTGACAGAACTTTCAAAATTACGATAGAAATGTAGAAAAGTTATAAAAATTTGTACTAGTTTTTGGGTTTGGTTTTGCTTGGTTTTTTTTACTCTGAACATTCTCTGGACATCCAGAAATTAGTGCTTTTTCATAGTAGCAAACCAAAATTTTGCACTATTCATTAAAAGTTTTAATACACATCGCACTAATTCGTTCATTACTTTCTGTACTTTTCATTAAAGTGATAAGACTTTTATATCCTAAGTGACTAAGCAGTGGAAGACTGTAAATATGACACACTTCAGAAGTACAGTTTAAAAGATGCATCTATTTCCAGTAACAATCAACCGACAGGTTTGCATCACTCCCTGACCAAAATAGTTCTTGAAGGCAAACAAGCCTCACAGAACCAATACGAATTGTCTGTATTAAGGCCACTTAAAGCACGGGAGAGGGATGGCAGGAAAGGCTCTGCCAAAGTCGAGAAAATTCACAGGAGTGTGTTACAAGAAACAAGAGTCTCAGATTGCAATGCTAGGAGGCCAGACACCCATTGGTTTCCCAAATACTACTCAACAAACTGCATTTGTTTTCTATTCTTTCATCTGGAATACAATTTATGATCAATAGGAGCTGTTAAAGGGAAACATTTTAGGTTGATCTTGTAGCTCACAACATGAAGACTCACTTAAAAAAAAGTAGGCTAGAGTCTATGAGATCTATCAGGCAAGGATTGAATTTCTGCTTCATCTTCAAATATAAATATTGAAATAGTATCATGCAGGGAAAAACAAACCATGGAGTAATTCTTCATAGAGATTACTTACACTACTACTATTTTGGCACTTTTAACAGTAATACTTTGTTAAGATTTCTCATTTCAAACAAATGCATACTTATGTGCACTCATAGTTATATGTAGTGTAACACATTTCCAGGAAAGCTGATATATTTTTCCTGCTTCCTATTATTATGTACATTCTAAACATGCTAAATGCTAGCTTTGGGCACTGATATTAGTATGTGTCTCAATACCCCCTGTGTAGTCATTTCATTTGGATTTTTTAAAAATTGCAATGTTTCTAAGAAGGGAAAAAGACAATCTGGACAATCACTTTCCCTTAGATTTACAGTAACAGAAGCTTAAGACATATTTGACAGCTGTCCTTGGAGATTGAAAGCACACACAGTAGACAAATAAAGCACACTGAATTAGTCCATAATTTAATTTTGTATGGATGAAAGCAGCTAACATATGAATAAACATCAACTGGCTTCCTAGAATACTGAGGTTATGTGGGATCTTTGTCCACTGCAGATATTTTGCATCTCCTTTAAAAAAATGCCCAGCTCTGCAGAAAGTTACATAACCAGATGCCTTAGTCTATGTGTGGAGAAAATTAGTCTACTTGACTAAATTTTGTATGAAATGATAGAAGATAGCCTAGATATTCTCCACACTGATTTCATTCTGCAGAGTGCTAAGAAGCAGCATTCATCTCAGCAATTGGAGGTGAACATCCCTCACTGCTATTATGCACCAGTGAAATCTTAATTTATTACATGGCAGTGACCTTCTCTTAGGAAATAAGTCATTACCAAAGCTATCACTGAGATAACTAATATTTTAGGGTGCTATCCAAAAAGAATCTCAGATGTCTGGCAAGAAAATACGTTATATATTGCAACTATCCAATCTTTTATGATACTGTTCATACTAATGATAAAATGTATTTGGAAAATATTGTAAGCGTTTTTTCCTTTCACATTCTTAATGCTTATTTCTATTCCCTCCTTTAAAAGTCTAATTTTTTTTCTCTATGTATTAGGAAATGGAGAATAACTACTCTGAAAACAGACATCTGAAGTGAAAAGTAAAGCAATAAGATCCATCAAAGGAGGACTGCTTTCTAATAGGCCTCAAAAATCTCATGCCTAAATTAAAAGTGTATCTATAAAAAGCAAAGTGAATCACTGAAATGCTATTACCATGTAACTTAAATCATCAGCATGTTTTGTCAGTCAAACAATACTCAAATATAATGACACCAAAAAAAAGGATGTAGAATGGCTGTTAAATTTTTAAGTTGCTATTCAGAGGTATTTTCTTCATGAGCAGTTAAAGGTAAAAATGAAAAGGGTGAATGTCAAAAGGATGTAAGCTCACATCACGATTTTGGAGATCACTTTACTAGAACAAGAACATGCAAATAAAGCCATAAAACTGTACACCAAAAATTTATTACAGTAGTCTTAAAAATCTGAGAAAAATCAAAGTGTAAATTTATCTTATGCATAGAAATTTTTCAGTGCATATATACATACTTACCTGATATTATACTCATTCAGTAGTACCATACAGGTATTGACCTTGGTGCCCAACAAATCAACAACTCTATCATCGCATTAGATTGGTCAATTTCTTCCATCAGAACTTACTTAACAGAAAAAAAACCATCAGGAAACTACACCCCAATGTATTCCAATTTTATCACTAAATTACAGAACTAAACACAAAGGGGGGACTGTGTTTCTGTGTCTAATTTTTTCTCCCTGTCAGCATTAATTCAGTTATACCTCAGTAGTTGCACAGGTTAAATCATTCACATCTGCAAACACTCAGGTCTTTAATATCACCTCTGTAACCTTCTGGATTCTCATCTTCACTGTGCATAGATCAGAATATCATTAATGATCTCAGATCTTGGCCAAAATGTCTTCTAGCCAATTTTCTAGCTGCAACTAAGATTGAAGATGAGTAACAGTCTTAATATTTTTCACCTCCAACTGCTTCATTCTTTCATATTCTTCTCCTGCATTGCTCCTATTGACAGAAACACTTTCTTGAGTTTTAGAAAAGTTAATTGAATGAGAGTGAAAAAGGTGCATTATTTTGCAGGTTTTTCTTGAATCCAACCAGCATATAAAAAGAAGAAAGAAATTATAAGGGAATGCTACTTACTTTAATAATTGCTTTAAAAAATATTTTTTTTCCTTCTGCATAAAAATCTGCAACGCATTTTAAATACAGAAGAAAAGGTAACTTAAACAGAACTTGTTTTCAAATCAGTCTGTTATTTCAGAGAAGTATACAGGGTAGTAAATAACCAAGCAGCATCTTACATTAAAGATGTTCCAGGAAACAAACAAACAAAAACTTCTCTTTTTGCAATGGTTTTCAATAAATTCCCTTATTTTTCTCCATGATTTTCCTATATAGGATGCGATAATTAAAATCTTTGCAAAAAAAATTATGTGGGTTTCTTATACTGGATAGCAAATGCTAACTAATATGCACCCAATGCTGAGAATATTCTTCAAACTCGTTACCAGGAGAAAATCTTCTCATGAGTAATTAAATCATTACTATGATTCTCTTTCTACCCACACTGCATTTAGTGAAGTTATTTTAAGTGTCTATGAAAAATCATGTGGAAAGATCACCAGATTTCACAGTTGCTTTGCTTCACCCTCTCCCTGTATTCACATTGTACTTCCTCCACTCATCTCAGGACCAACTTCAGAGTCAATGTCCTGATCTGAGATGCTTCAGCAAAGGCTAGGCCTTGAGCTATTGGGCAAGACACCTAGAGTGCCCCAATATCATTTACAACTTAAGTATATTCCCAGTTTAAGAAACAGTGCCAAAACATATATCCATATGACCTAATATATCCTGTAATTCCTGTTACTCAGGTTTTCTCCATGGAAAACTGACTACATGTCAAGTCCAAAAAGGCCATGCCAATAAGAGGCCATACTAGAAGTCCTGCAAGAACATTCAATTCTGCCTTTTAACAGGTAAAGCAAAAACAATGCACAAGCAAAGCAAAAGAAGTAATCCATTCACCACTGATTGGTGTTCTCCATGTCCAGTAAAGCAGGTGTCTATCATGCCTAACAGTGACTTTAGAAGACAAACACCATCACTCCTCCACTTCCTTCTTCTTCCTCCAGCTTTATATACTGAGCATGAAGTCATATGGTCCAGAATATTCTTTGTGTCCATTCGGGTCAGCTGTCCCAGCTGTTTCCCTCCCAAATCCTTGTGCATCACCACTTTAATTCTGAAGAGAGGAAAGGAGAGAATTTTCCTTTGTCACACCAAAAACCTCAGTCACTGCTTTGGTGTTGGAGGCCTCTATCTCAGTAGAAAGAAAAAGCTGGTTGTAAATTACAAAATGGCAGTAATGGTAACTCAGCAAGTAGCTGACTTGCTGCTTTCAACCTGCCATGTTTCTGTCTTGTAAGAAAAATAGAACTACACAGCATTTTGATTTTGCTGCCAGGTACTGGAAATGCCATGAATAACACTGACAGGGGATGCCTCCAAACCTGCAGAACCTGTTTTCAAATGTTCTAAAATAGTACTGTTCTTGTAAGCCACAGATGCCTACGCAAACTCTGAGAAACACTCTCCAATTACAAATTACTTGAGTATTTTATTGAAGTGTTTTGGAGCAATCATCTGCAAAGTGTTCTTTAAACTGTGTTACATAGTTACATTCACAACATCATTGTTTAGGGTGCAAAAGATCTTTAAGATCATCTATATACTGTGAAAATGTCTCTTTCCAGATGAATGTGGTTTACAGGACGTTTTCACAGGACGACAGAATTATTAGGGTTGGAAGACACCTCTGGAGACCATGTAGTACAGCCCCTCTGCCAATTCCAGGTGGGTCTTGGCCTTCTTCCTTACATCCCACCATACTCTGATAATGTTCCTATAGCCCTCCCACACATTCTGTTCCCTTTTCTACATCCCATAAATTTCTTTCTTGTATTTGCAATTTACTAAGAGCTTCCTGCTGATCCATGCAGGTATCCTGCTACCTCTGCTTGATTGTTTGATCAAGGGGATACACTGGTCTTGAACCTGGAGGAAATGTTGTTTAAATATTGATCAGCTCTTTTAGACCCCCTGCTCTCCTAGAGCTCTATCCCATGGGATTCCTCTAAGTAGGTCTTTGAAGAGGCCAAAGTTGGCCTCTCTGGAGGGTACTAGTTCTGTTTGTTGCTTTGCTTCCTCCACGCAGGATCCTGAATTCCACCATCTCATGGCTAGTTATAGCCAAAGCTGCTCCCAATCTTCACATCATCAACCAGTTCCTCCTGGCTTTTAAGAACAAGGTCCAGTAACACACCTCTCCTCTTTGGCTCCTGCACCATTTGCACCAAAAAGTTACTTCAATGATCTGCAGCAACTTCCCAGACTGTGTGTTCCAAGCCACGTTGTCCCTCCAGCAAGTATTAGGATTGAAACTCCTCAGGAGAAACACGGCCTGTGACCATGAGGTTATTGCCAGCTGCTCATAGAAGGCCCATAAAATTCCTCCTCCTGATCAGGTGGCCTACAGCAAACTCCCACAACCCTCATTAATGAGTGTCACCCTCATTAGCCTGCCACTTAATTCTTAATTCTCTTAATTCTCAGATCATTCATTTGTCCCGGGGTAGAGCTCAACATATTCTATGCTCTCTCACTTAAAGAGCAAATCCACCACTTCAGCTGTCTGACCAGTCCTTTCTAAAAGTACCCAGCCATCTATGACAACATTTCAGTCATGTGAGCTATCCTACCATGTCTCAGGACCTGCAATGAGATCCTGGCCTTCTGACCTCAGACAGATTTGCTGTTCTTGTTCACTGCCCATGTTGCGTGCATTTGTACGCAGGCACTTCAGAGAGGTAACCATGCAACGAGGCTCTCTAGGTGTATAAGAGGATTCACCATAACCATCCTTGATACGTTTAGCCCTATGATCCTCATCTTGAGATGCAGCTGAGGAAGATCTGTTTTTTACAGATCTTTTTTACTGGTTTTTATAATCTGTTCCTCAGGAGGAAGCAAGGCCATGAGCAGCACCACTTCAGATCTCACCTCCCAAGACCTTTAGTTTAAAGCCCATCTCAGCAAATGCACCAACCTGCTGCCAAAGATTCCTTTGCCCTTCTTAGACAGGTGGATCCTATACCTTCCTAACAGGTCACAATCACTAAAGCACAACCCACTGTCATAAAAGCCAAAACCCTCTCGATAGCACCAGCCATAAAACAAGATGATGATCTGCACTATTTATCTGCTTCTGGCTGCACCTATTTCTCTAACCAGTAGGATAGTTGAAACATCACTTAGGGACCAATATTTTTACCTGCCTCACCAGGGCTTTATAGCCTTTCTTGATCCTACCTATTTTTTGGCTGGCAGCATCATTTGCATATATTTGACTTCTGCTTAAACCCACAAATTACACATTTTACAAGCCAAATTTAAAATAACATAAGTATGAAGAGGAGGTAATTACTCATTGACGCATCAAGGCTCAGCTTTTCACATATCTTACTTAATTAGCTACCACTATAAATATAAATTTCTCATGTGAGAATTACATTCAATATCCCTCAATTCAAGGTATTGCAGGAGGCCCAATTAAAAAAAAGTCAGATCACTGAACTTAATGCATTGCTGTTGACACTAGCAACATATGTTCTCTGGCATTTAATCATGGTACTACTAGTAACAGTGATCCTAAAATTTGGATTAGGCACAATAAATTAATTTAACATAAACTAATCAGTGAGATTAAAAACCATTGTGGGAGACTGAATCTGTCAAAAGCATGAGCAAGCAACTACAATATTCATGATTCAAAAAATAAAATAACACCATCACTAAATTCAGAATGTGATGTTATTTTTGCATTTTTACATGGACTAACTTTACCGGTCAGTCAAACTGTGCTAGATTACAGCTCCATTTAATCAAAAAAAGAAACTTTTGAAGTAGAGCGTTCTTAAATTAATTGTTTCACCCTAGTGCGACTTCATGACTTTTGTTTGAAAGAACGCTGCAGAACACAGAGCTTTTTGACTTTGGAAAGGTATAGGTAGCTAAAGAAACTGAAAAAATAGGGCATTAGATTTTAGTCTTTATTTGAAGTCCTAATGAAAAACGACAGTAAGTAATTTTCTCTAATATTTATTTCTTCTCTGACTTCATTGCCCATACCCTTCCAGACAACTTCAACAACTACTTCATTTAAAGAAAAGTTTTTTTGAAATATGGTTTTTGTTTTGTATCATGAAAAAATCTGATTTCACTAGACTGCAAAAGGCAGAAAGCATTATTTAAGGAAGAATCTCTGAAAAATCTTATAATCACTGGTGACTATTACAGAAGTACAAACTGAATTACACTTGAACTGAAAACATGAAGTCTCCATAGCTCATTTATTCTGTATACAGAAACCTGTATCATTTCTACAGAAATAAGCTTACCTTGTAAATTATATTGCTAATCCATCAAATTCAAATGGCAGAGTAGGTACAGTTTCATATCCATTAGGAATTCATTAATAAAACTGACAATTTCGCACAGTCTGTACTCAGCATAACAGGGCAAGTTAGAATAAAAATTGAGTCATACAGAGAAGCAAGTTCAAGTCAGTGAGAATAAAGAATACTGACAGGACAGCAATAAAAGAACACTCAATTTTTTCAGTATCTGGCTTAGAACTCAACTAACTCACCTATTTTGTTTCAACACTGGTATCTTGAGCATTAAACACTAAAATGAAAATTAAAATGTTTCTTCTATCTAAAGAATTTACAAATCTTCTGTTTGAAGAAAAACATTTAAATGGTGATGGCCACAATTCTGAAATAACTGGAATCAAACAGAAATTTCCACATAAAGTCCTTGCAAACAAAATGCTTCCTTCAGGAGGACTCACCAAGGGACGACAGAGAACAAAAATTACACTTTGCCAATTGGCTGAAAACAAAGTTGTTCTATTACAGCAAAGAGAAACACAGAAAACGGAAGCAACACAGCAAAGTCAGATGGATGCACTTGAAAATGTAACTGGCAGCCCAGAACTCAACCTCTTTTTCAGCTGGAAACCTACAGATGCATACAAAGAACAGAATAATTTGTATCTTCAACTGGACAGGAAATTCTAACCCCTCCCAGATAGCAATGGACGTGAGGCAAAGGAGACAGACTTCATCTGCTGCACATCTTAACAAAGTTTAAAAAATTTATTTTGGCTTCAGCTGAGTTTTGGGCCACCATGTTCAAGTATCTGTCTGTTTAGAAAGATCACATTGGGAGGTCCTGCATTGCCTTTACATATGCAGGTTTTCATATAGGGGTCCTATGCTTTTCTCATTTATTTCTCACAACAGGTGAAGAGTAATCTAGCAAACAGTACAATACTGTGGTTCAGAGAGCGCCTATCAGCCAGATGCTCTGTGTGATGCAGTAAAATAAATTCTCTGAAAGAGTGACTGAGTGGTTTAGAACATTGTGGAAATGATATGAGGAGCAATGTAATGTACTGCATCACGAGTCCTCAGCCTAACCATGCACTTCATGAATATCCTCCAGTAAGAAAATATTCATTCAGTTTGCTCTTACCTGTTTCCAAACTGGCAGTAATGAGGAAAATGACAGACACAGATATGCAGCACCTGAAGTGGTGGAAGCACCAGGATACATGCAGCAGGATAAAGTGCTTCAGGACCAGCCTTCCACCTTCACCCCAAAGCTACACAGCTTGGGAGTGTACTTGCATCCTGATATTTTTACAAAAAATCATGGACAAGCCATGATGATTATTTTTACTAATTTGTAGTAAAATTAGATTTTGGAGAAAAATTTGGACCAACAATAAATAGGAATGTAAAGAATTTAAATATGACTAAGATTTATTTTTAAAATAGCAGGAGGGTTCCCTGACAGGAAATTTATTCTAGAATACTTCCTAAAAAACCAGTCTTTGTGAACAAAAATATTTAAGAAATAGTTTGAATATTTTTGGGAGCTTCTTCAGAATAGTTTCTTGGGAAAAAATATGCAAACAGCTGTGCAACTTTTTAAGCATTTTGAGGGCATAAAAGAGGTGAGAGAGGAGCCTAGTCTCCATAGGTATATTAGCTAAATCCATGAAGTAATGTATGCACTTCTGCTTTGCAGAGCTGCTCTGCAGCATTTCTGCCAGAACTTGGCAAAGAAAGATAATATTCCCTAAATTATACAATAACTAATCCTAATGTAATCACAGCAGAAAACCAGCTTTTGTATAATTATGTTCATGAATGTTTTTCTGTCTCTTAACATGATCTGGTAAATGATAGAAGACCTGCAACTGGCAGGAAGTCAAAGTGTCCCTAGCCTCAAGCAGCAAAGTGTTTCAGCAAAAGAGATGACCACCTCATGGGAGAAGTATGGATCAATACATCCTCAAATCACTCTGTTCTCACCATTGAATATTTAATCTTTTTAAAAGCAGAGTATCTTCCATTCCATGGGTGTTCTATTCTAGACAAAGGATTAACATCACATACGACTTGCCAAGTGGCCATCAATATAGCCTAGATGACAATGCTCTCTCCACTTTCATATTTCATGATGAGCACATCTGACTCACTTCTTCCACTTATTTCTGCTGTATTCTCTCTATGAAGAATATTCTACTATTCTGCTAAGTTCTTTTCATAACTGAACAGTGACATTACTAAATCATTTCATTGTGAATGATGAAAATTGTGTGAACGATTATTAGGAGAAACTGGATCATAATAATAGATATAGGCATTTCAGATTAATGCAGTTTGACACAGGCTCCATCTGACCTGACTGCTGCCTCTGAAAGTGCTGTCCCTCAGCCACACCAGAAGTGCCCCTGGATCTCTGCACAGATACAAAAGGTGACACACCTAATGTCTGAGCTGCCCTCTGCAGAAGAGAGGCACTCAAAACCACCCCCTGAAGTTACTCACCTGACTTTTCTTCCACTGGGCATCTACCTCCCTTACTTGCCTTATTTCCAAGACAAGACTCCTGTACAGCCAAGCTGATTACTAATTCCCTGAGCAGCCTGAAGTCTGCTCTCCTCACATCCAGAGCTGAGGTTTTGTTGGCACTTTTCCTCCTGTCAACAGGGATTTTAAATTGGATCATTTTGTGGTCCCTGTGGCCAAGACGCTGCCAATCTCCATTTCACTCATGAAATCCACTCTGTTGACAAGCAGCAGATCAAAGAGGGCAACTTTCTGAGTTGGCTCCCTAAGGATCTGTTCCATAAAGTTGTATTACAAGTTTTTTAGGAATCTTCTGCACTGTCAAAATTGCTATGAGTTTGACTAGAAGTGAGATTATCACTTATGGCTATGAAACCTCTAACATAATGGTTGAATTATTAATTTCAACCATAATTTAATATTCATAATCTAAATTATGCAGGAGAATGCAGAACTCAGAAAAACTGGTAAAAAACCCAACATATTTTCCTAAAGAACCTAGAAGTTTATTGTTACAGAATAGGAGAATAATGCAGGAAAGACTTCATCAGTTACAATAATTTAGATATTTTCTCAGAGAAAACAGAAAGCAGAAAAGCTTAAGGGTTGAGCTGGACAGAATTCAGTAGCCAACCAACTTTGGAGAATATGCATCCTTTTAATAAAGTAGATGGCACAGCCCAAACCTTTTGGGATCATACCATAGCCAACTATCATGGACTGATATAATGGTACGGGAAAATTATTATCTAAACCAAACAGATTTCTAGAAATGCCTTTAAGAGTTTTCTACACTTCTTAATGTACTTGCAACACTCTTATGGCAAAGCATTTTCTAGTAACTTTGTATTATACCACACAAAATGCAGCACAACTGAAACACATACACTTTCCTCAATTTGCAAGGTCTCCTATTTCAAAGAAATAAGCCTTTAAATTGGTACTAAGAACTACTTTTATTCATGTCATTGGGTTTACTAATAGGAGAATGGCATAAAATACCCCTCTACCCAATAAAACTTAATAATTTCCCACAGAGAAGAGTAGAAAAAATTACATTACCCATTGTATAATATTCACTTTAAAAAAAAAAGTCCATCAGGAATAGTTAGCTGATGACATTTAGCTAGGAAAAAAGAGTAGCAGGTAAAAGTGTTCTGCTAGACATTGCAGTCAAAAGTATCAGACACCTATGAAGACTTCGATGTTATATAGATCTCTCAAAGCAATGAATGGCCAAAATAAAATGCCTGTTCAAATTTGTTCTTTCCAATTTACTTCCTAATGAGTGTTATTCCATAGGCAAATGGTAGCTTTTTTTTCCACCATGTTATTTTACTGTCAGAAAAATCCTGTGAAGAATCAAGACATTCATGTTTTATGGACAGAATTCTTCTGGAACAATGAACCCTGTGTGACCAGTAAATCATAGTCCAAGCACTTCAATTTTAGCACCTTCTAAGAACTCTACAACAAGGTAAGAAAGTAATACATTCTTCATGTCTGCATTTAACTACTTTAACCTTGTCCATCACTCTCTTCCTGACCTTCTTTCCTCATTTGCTTCCCGATTGCCATTTTCAAAACACATAAAGAAAAGGATGTATAAAAACCCATCAATCATAGTACCCCCAGCTCATTTCAAACTACTTAGTGTGTCTGAAGGAAGCACGATACCACAAGCAAAATATATAAACACAAGACCTTGTGCCTAAAGACAGTATAACTAATTTTTGAATATTTGACTGAAATTATTGCTAGGCTTTAGTCTTTTAAATTCTATAAAAATCAACTGCACAGTTGCATAACATGCTCTATTTTACCATACTGGCATCTTCATGCTGAGTTACCAACTATCAAAATACTTCTGATACAGATATCTAAGCATTTTGTTAGAAGCATAGAAAAATGTAGCCAGAAGATAAAAAACTGATTGACTTATTAAAATTGATACTTCTAATATATGCCAGTAAATGTTTCACTTTTAACACTTTCATCTTCACAAATAATACGTGATACTTAATGTATTACATTCCAATTACTGCATAAATACTGACACAACAAAAACAACACTGATACTGCAGAGTCTCATTATTAAACAGCAACATTCGACAGCTCTTAGAAAATGCTATAAAACCTGTGCTATCAAAAGTCATTTTAAAAGCACAGTACTCTATTACTTTTCCTTTGTACAGTTGAGGATATTCCTGATATAAAACATGCTTATTAGATCTATGTGTCCAGAAAAATCAGGAGTCTTAAGTCATGTCCCTCTCTTCAATAGCAAGACTCCCAAAAGGTTACAACCTAGAAAAGTGACTGTCAATCAACAGATTCATGTCTGAAGAGAATATTTTTCCAGAAAGTGATTAATAACTAAAGAAACAAATAATATTAAATAGTATATAACAGACAATTTCCTGAAGAAAATCTGTAGCAGGGTGCTCAGATAATCTACTTATATCAAATACCTTCCTTATCTTGCGGTTTTGACCATATGTAAAAACTGTAATAAGCAAACTGTAATTATTCAAGCAGCCTAATAACTTTTAAAAGAATCACTC
Source organism: Drymodes brunneopygia (assembly GCA_013400955.1). Lineage (NCBI taxonomy): Eukaryota > Metazoa > Chordata > Aves > Passeriformes > Petroicidae > Drymodes > Drymodes brunneopygia. The sequence continues at coordinate 118,218 of VZTZ01031690.1, forward strand.
CACTCTGATAGGTAGAAAAGAAACAAGGGTGATATACCATGGAAACTGATAAAGTGGGACTGTCTTCAAAACTTGTTGTTTAACAACACAGTTACTGCTGTACAGAGCTTTCATCTCCCATTTTCTAAATATGTTAGTCAAACTTTTCCTTCCTGAGTAAGCAGGTCTGAATTTCAAAGCAATTTTTGTAAAGTTTAAACTATATGACAAAAGCTGATCAGGATGAAAAGGCTGTGAGTGTCTCCCTGGGGATGAATGTTTTCCCGTGCCCCAGTGTCCCTGTGTATGGGCTGGAGAGGAAGGTGGTTCACCCAGTGGACTAACACTCACAAAATAGGTATCACTAGGCAGAAAAAAAATTCTCAAACTCATATTCAGTCTTTCCCCATCACACAGATGTTGCAAAATCTGCTTAAATCTGCTTCTGCAGGGACAGAAGAGGCTTGACATTTTTGTTTGTTTTAAAGGGAGGTTTAAGATGGCCTCTCCCCAGAGGTGAGTAATGATTTACTACTAGCACATCATGACCTCAAAACAAGCCAACTATTCCCCTACAAAGTTGATATTTTTATTCTGCTTTCTTTCATAAAAATTATGATTAATCAAGGACTATAATTACTTTCTAGGGGAACACTTCCAAAAGATTGTCTCTTCCTGAGCTTCTTGCAAAAGTGGGTAGGAACATTAAAAAGCTTTGTTGTCCTAACATCTTCCTGGCAAAAAAAATACATAATGTTCCTTTCATATTCCTCTCTCAAACTTGAGCCAAGTCTGGCAGAAGGTTCTGAAAAAAGACAGGCAGCTCATCATGCAGTTATGCAATAAAAATTAAAACCTTTAAAAAAACCCCAGCAAAACAAAGTAGAAACAAAGAAATTAACCAATAACGCAGAAGGATACAAAAAAACTTAGAGAAATTAAAAACTTGCTTGTAGTTCTTTGCCACAGTACCAAGGATTGCCAAAGTCTGGGGGGAAAAAATAGTTTGTAGAACATAATTTTTCATGGAAACAACTGAATGAGTTGAGAACATAAACATGCCTGGAAAGGACTCCGCTCCAACTTTCAGGCAGCACAAACCAGATAGACAGACAAGCTGCTGAGACAATGATGTGATGCTCAGTGCCCTGTTTCCTCAGCTGCTGTAGACCCCAAGGCAGCTGCTGATGTGCTGTGGAAGCAAACTTTGTTTTGGAGAAAAAGGATTCAAGCACAGAAAGTGCTCAATGCTTCTAGATCAAAATACTTCAAAATATTAACAGCAAGAAAAAAAATCAAAGCAAACAAACTTCTACCAGGCTTTTTTCATAAAGTAAAATTTCCTTTCCTGAATGGCCCTGGGGTCTTCTCCGTACTTTCGACTCAAGTTTCATGTTAGGTAGACAAGTGTGGGTTTTCCACTACTGTTCATATGTTTATGTTTAAGGTAAGTCCCATTCCGGCTTAGGAAATTCCTCAGTTCTATGACAATCTCTTGATAACATACACAGACTGCTACCAGGAACATCTATAGTAACTGGTAATTTTAAAAAAACAGGTATGCCCACAAAACTGTTAAGTAGGCTAAAGCAAACCTCAGGTAATATAAATTTTATTTATTCATTTAGCAGTCTGGTTGCTTGCCTTCCTTCTTTCTTTCTTTCTATGCCAGCTGAGCTTTTTGAATAACTATTTCATTTCAGTTGAAGGTGCGATGAATAATAAAATTTGGTAGTACAGAATTTACCCGATTTCAGAGAGTAAAAAGTTAAATCACTTGGTAAAAGGTACTTTAAATCACAGAAGACATCAAAAAACCCCTATCATCTTGAGAAACACAGACTGTTCTACTTCCATGTTCAGAACAAATTTTCATTTATCTTAGCAAATCCCAGCTCCTTATTAGTTTGCAGTATGAACTAGACCTAGAATAAGACTTCCATTCAGTAATTATTAAGTCTTTAGGCCAATAACATTGCAAGAACCAAGCAGTGCAGAAAAGTGTACTGCAATCTTCAATACACAGAGGAGATTCTTGGTTGAACCTAAAATTCATCTGTTAACCTAGTGCTTGACCTCTCTTAAAACGAACTCACCCTCGGAAGTGATTCTGTATTTTTAGTGACAACCTGCTAGCTTTCTTATAAGAGTTCTTTAACCAACCTCAGGCAAAAGTGACTCATCAGCCCACCAGAAAAAGTTTGCTCCTCATTTACACAGTACATCTGTGGCTAAGTGCACACAAACTGCAATCACTGCTTCTGCCAGCAAGAATGCAGGGACATTGGTAGTTAGGGAACAACTGAATGCCAGTGATGCATTATACTGGATACACTCCCTTTATGGTGTTAGCCACAATTTAGTAAAAGCAAAATAATTCTTCAAAGTGTTGCTACTAAATGCCAGTCCACACAGAATTAAAATCATTTTACAAGATAAGACTTCATATGCCTTCAGAGGAACTACTAGTTCCTTCACCTTCAAATATTCTCCAAGTATTTCCCCTCAGTTAATATACAAAAATTCAGAAACAGGAACATTCAATCCACCTTGATTTCCCTTTGAACAATGGGGTTTACACTTAGTGAGTGAAAACAAGGTTTGAAAAACTTTTGATATATTTATAGATGCTAGCTAAACTATAACTTATATTCATTCCTATGGGATCAATAAAGCCTCTTAACAAAACTAGTGCTAATATTCTGGAAAAAACAGTAAGGTGAAACTAAAACTCTTATGTGTTCTTCGCATTAGACTAAAAGACACATTACCTTGATTAAAACACAGCCTCTACAGATCAGATGTTCTGGAAGCTCACTATCAAACAGTGAATTGACTAAAATTGATATTTAAACTAAAATATGTTTCCTTCTTTTCAACTATGAAACACTGTATAGAGACCAGCAGTGCTACCCAAACTGTCTCCAGTCCTGGATGCAAACAGCTGTGATTCCACTGAAACATGCATCAGCCCTGCTCAAACAATCTGTAGATTATTTTAAGGCAAGGACACAGCAATCCAAAAAAGCATGCAGAACCACTCTGCAGCTCAGGTGACTGCTGTCAGATTGAGACACACCAGGGCCATGGACAGTGATGGGACTGGAGCCTACCGTGCACAGGAACAACAGCTGGGGAGTCATTTCCACCCTGCAGCTCACACAGCAGCAGGGCTTTGCTCCAAAGAGGCTCATTGATTTCTCTCGCTCTAATTCATTCCTAAAGCCCCTGGAAGTAGCCTTATATGTGAGTAGGGGGAGGAGGACCGAGCGAGTAGAAGATGGTTTGGAGAGTCTCAGTGGGAGCACTAAATTCAGGGAGTGCTGTTCCTAAATCACAACAGCCTCATGTGGTGCATAACATGGGGCACACAGATAACAGCAGATCTGCCCAGAGCAGACGGGAAATTAATTCAGTCTAGGAATTTGTTATATTAGGTATGGAGCCACTGATGACATTGTTGCTTGGTCTGTTCATGTGCTTGTGGCATGCCAGCCTGTATTTATTCCCATAAGTGCAGTATGTGTTCCTGGTGTTGGTATTTTTCAGAATGGGAGAGAGATCAGGATGACTTTGTTGATATAGTGCAGGGTATCAGTTTATGACATTGTAACAGTGAGAGCAATGAAGGTCATTTGGGATGTGTGTTCAGGGCTGCTCTCCTGTCCTTACCTCAGGTGCTACCTTTGGGAGTCCATTAATAATCTCACCAAGTCAATAAGGGGGAAACAAGGTAGGATTATTTTCCCCAGTCTTTCACTCCAGTTTCCTGTTACAGGCCTGTTACAACAGCTTTTGACAATTCTGAAGTCCCTTTGTATGTGAAAGAAAGAATGTTCTTGTTCCTAAGTCTACCAGATCTCCTCAGAGCTGTCTACATCTTGTTCAGGGTAAAGAAAGAGGTTTCTAGGAAGATTATTCAAGAGATCTGGCCCAAGGGCAGATAGTTATGAGTGGCATGGAATGTGGGAGAAAAAAATGGGCCATGTTTTAAAGCACTATTCTTCTCCAATGGTTTGGCAGTTCACTCCTGAATAACTACAGGACTCTGTTAAAGTGGCAGAATATTTGAAAGAAGAGTGGTGTGGCAGATCCAGAGAGGAGGGAACTTCTCCAATGTCCTGGCTACTGTTTATTGGACACTGCTTGATACTAGAAAGCACCCTCAGGGGGAAGGAGAGGAAACCAGAGAAAGATGCACTGCAGCCACTCAAACTGCAGTGAACCACAAGAACAACCTATGCCAGTCGCAGCTGCCCCTGTACAGAAGAAGAAATCCAAGACTAAATCAGTTCACTTAGTGAGGGATGAAGAAGCAGAGCCCTTACAACAGGAGGCAGGGCCAAAGATAATCACCTAATTCCTAGCCCCAAGTCAGCTGCGAGGTAGGCGAGATTTCAGTCGGGTGAGCCCCTGGTGACCTGGCTGCTCCAATCCTGGCATAGCACAGCCCACAATAAGAAATGAAATGGTAGCAAAGCCAAGCAACAGGGATTCCTGTCCCAGGAACTGGGCATTGACAACGGGATTGGGAAGGGGATAGTACATACCATCTGGAATCACAGACAGAAGGACCTGAAGCCTGCTACACTCCAACAAAAGTGAGATCCTTGCAGTTTATTGAAGGTGTTTGAGCTGCCTCTGAAGAGACTGGCACCAAAGCACAGCTCCTCCTGGCATCCTGACTGCCAGTGCTGGGCTAGACATTCAAAGGGACAGTCCCTTACACACATCATGCCACTGATGCAAGCTTGAACAGGAAAATCCAATTGCCCAGGGATCCTGGAACTCAAAGTGAACTGGCCCAAAGGCAAAAATTTCAGACTCTCAGACAAGGAGAAGGAAAAGATGACACATGCTGAGGAGGGCCTACCACTTCACCAGCTACCAGAAAATAAAAGCAATATGCTCTCTTTAGTGATGGTTCCTGCCATACTGGCAACATAAGGATGACGTATTTCTGGTTCGATGGGCCCTTGATGCCTCAGATCATGTGGTGAGAGATGCAACATACAGATGGGCTCACGACTGAGGGGCGGACTTAAACACAGACATTACTTCCCAGGTGATGCATAACTGTGAAATGTTGCAATCAAGCAGACAAAATGGGTAAAGCCTCTGTGGTATGGTGGATGATCGTTGAAATATAAATACGAGGAGGCCTGGCAGATTAATTACATCACACTCCCACAAATGCACCAAGGTAATAGCTACGTGCTGACATTCATGTAAAGAGCCACTGGATGGCTGGAGATGTACCCTGTGCCTCACACCACAGCCTGGAACACCATCTTGGGCCTTGAAAAGCAAGTGCTGTAGTGACATGGCACCCCAGAAAGAATTGACTTGGACTACGGGACTTATTTCAAAAATAACCTGACAGACAGCTGGGCCAGAGAGCATGGTATTGAGCAGGTACATCATCCTCCCTGCCATGCACCAGCCCCCAGTAAAACTGAATCTCTGCAGCCTTCTGCTGATCCAGCAATTCCAGATCATGAGACTTCGCAGGACTGAGAAATCACATGTTGGCTGCTCTCCAGCATACTGAATTATACTGGCCTGTCACTGTCCATCACATTGCTTGGGCAAAACAGATCCCCTTGAGGTGCAAAGAGATAGCAATTGTGCTGTGCACCTTGATGGGCTGCTCTCAAAGCTAATCAACCTAATGTAAGCAAGTCAGATGCGCCTTTCTCCACAGGAAGAACCAAAGGCACTTGATTGATGTGCCTAAAAATTTATATAATGTTGCAGAAGCAAGCAAGATACTGTCTCCCTTCCCGCTGCTCTCACCACTAACAATCTTGCAGGGATAAACCTACTGAGACACTCTGCGTGCTCCGATGAGCACGCCCTATGTGTTCTCCTGGATTATAATAATTCTTCACCTTTGTATAGGTAAATTGAACATACGGATCTCAGGTTTTCTCTGACCAACATTTTCTTCACCAGCAAGTTGTATGACAAGCTGTGACTTTATTTTTCAACATCTTCCTAAAAATGCAGACATTGTGTGCAGTTTTCTCATGTCCTTCTCAGCTACTCTTTACTCACTGGTGAAATCAACTCTCCCCACAGTCAGGATATTCAGTTTTATAGATTTGGAGGTCACTGTAGATGATTTTGCTGCAATGTTATATTAGGTTCTCTTGCAGAATTGCTTGTTAACTGTGACTACTAGACCCCTTTTATAGTTTCTCCTTTCCAAAATACTATTCTACTCTTAGAAAGATGAAACTTGCATTTCTCACTGCTTGGTATACAACCAATTTTGACTGTACTTAAAAACTGTACTTTGTTTAAATTAGTTTGGTTTACAAAATTTTTAATGTTGCTATCTATGCCTTTCTGCAATGTGTCACCTGCCCATTTTATTAACAGCAAATCTATTTATCTCTAAATCATAAAGCATTGGAAAGCATTGGATGGAACCCCCTGAAGAACTGCAGCAGAAATATTTCTGTTCAGTCGTGCTAAAAAATTACTAATTTTTGTGCATGACTATCTTGACATGAGTTTGAATGATAATTAGCAGCAAGAAAAAATTGTAGCTGTAATTGTGCAGTATTACATCAGCTCCCAGTAATGCTGCCACTAGCACAAAAGGAAAAGGCCAGATTTATGCCCTAAATCTCCACCTTGTACTTAAACATACCAGATTTATTATATGAAGCCATTAAACTTCTTTCATTCTTATTTGAATAATATACATCAAGAGAACTGTGAGTCAACATTTTCCCTTTGTCAGCACCATTTCTCATATAAATTTTTCTTTAGCAATTGATGTGTTTAACTGTTTCTGCAGTCACTTGCTCCTGGGCAAAAACACCATTGGAATAAACTACAGTATCTTACAGACCTTGTATTAGTTGCATTCTCTAATGAGAATAATATTGTTACAACCACAGCAGAAAATGTTACAGGCCATCAGTATCCAATTATGAACTCCAACATAACACGTTAAGCACATTCAGACAAATCTACTGCAATTCTTCATAGACAATTTCCCTGTCACAGGTTGGTTTTTTTTTATAATTCGTCAATGACTGTACCAAAGACTTATCAAGGCTTCACCATGACTGTGACAGTTTGTATCTCCCTCTGCAGAGGAAAAGGTAGAAGAGCAAAACTGGGTCAGTAATCTACAACTGGCCAAACAGGAAACAGTGTCTGCTCCACAGGGAATGAGAATGGGTAATTATCACATGCACAGATTTAGATTTCCTATAGTCACCTAACACAAACATTTTAAAAATAGTAATAATACTAAAATGTCTCCTCCCTTAAAAATAACCAGACGAAGGAGGGAGGAAAATGAGGCTAGAAATACTATATTAAGATTGAAATCCTGATGTTAATCTCCCATGGGAAAGGATGAGGTCAAACCAAAACGAACACACACCTCCAAAACATCCTGCAAAATTCTGCAGTCATCAAAACCCAAAAGTTTCTGGGATGAACCCCACTGTGCTTTGGCTCCAGCTGTACCATCTTCAAAAGAAAAGGATAAAAGCCCTGATAATTGCAGTGTAAATGGAGGGCAGCATGTTGGAAATCTGCTATTAGGGAACAGGGCAGCATGGCACTCCATGGCCCAAAGAAAATAACCAGGCATGAAAGAAAATGAGAGAGAATGTGAGACTGAAAGTCCTTTCATCTAACAACACGAAGCTGTGACTGGATGCTACCAGTACAACTCTTGCTCAGAAAATATGTACAGGACTATTCACATGAGACCACTGATATTGCAATTAAATACTGAATATATTCCAGCCAGAAAAAGAACGCAAAGACTAAAAGGGCTGACCAAAACCTTCAGAGGGAATCTGCAGCAAATGAAACAGGCAGAAAGTGTTTAGACTAGCTCACATTCACTATCTCGTAATTCTAGTTAGGATGAATTTCTTATAGAAATGTAAGGTGAAACACAGATCTAAAATGCCAGCTGGTGCTTCAAATAGCTGCTGATAGTGCCTACCAGCAAAACGTTCAATGGAAGAAAGCTTGTTCTGTTAGAATCCATGTAAAAAAAAATGAAGAATCATAAAATAAATTTAAAATCTGCAACCAAATTTTCAATATTATTTTCATATATTCATCCTTCAGGTGCTTTTGAATGTCACAAGAGATCTTTTTCTTTATTTTCAGGAACATTTCATTCATTTGTCTAGTACTCTAATCAGACTTGAGACTTCAAGAATCTCTTTGCAGACTGGTTTCTGTTTCAGATATTCTAATTCTAGTCTTATAACTCTTTCAGATATCGTTATAACAATTCTGATGTTTAAAATCCAATAAGGAGCAGAGTAGAAAAAGTCAGCAGTTACAGCAGCAGTCCCTGAGACCTCAAGACTGTAATTCTGCTTTCAATTTTCACAGGGCATCAAACAGCTTCTCATCATAGGAGTAACCAAGTACGGCATCTGGCTGGATGGCACTGGCTGGAAGGCACACACAGCCTGGCAGTCATTTAGGATTTTAGTCAGCACTTAAGAAACAATTTCAGTTATCTGAAACATCATTGTTGGCACTGAAAGACACAAATATTTACAATATCACTACTGATGCTCATTAAGGTACAGGATGACACTTCTGAAACTGAACACATTACCAGCAAAAGTACTGTCATTCGCTTATAAATAACCATTGAAATCACAATAAAAACAATTTTAAAAACCAAATCCAAAGTAATAACAGAATTCCTTTGCTAGAAAGGATGGCAATAATGCAATTCCAGTGCCAGCAGCATACACTTGGGAAGGATTAACAGTTTAGTGACTACGGTTAGTATTGTGTTCCTCTTCCATCACTAGGCAACAGTCTGTTGGATTATACTGTAGGGTTACCTGAAAAGCATGTTGGAAATATTATCTAGAAATCCTCAATTTTTCTCCTTTGACAAGTAACTAGAACTTAATTTTACTGACATTAATCTCAAGTGACAGGCAATATAAAAGAGCTACTTGTAACCACTCTTAAAGAATTATTTATAGACTTCTAGTAAGTTCAATGAAAGAGATAATTAGTATAAACAAGCATAATTTACATAACACATTGGTATTTCTTTCAGAATGATTATATAATGATACAATTAAATACAACTGAAATAATAAGAGTTTACTCACATGTTTCACTGCTCCAACAGATCTCCGTCTCCCTCAAACATGCCACAAGACAGGACAGTAAAGCAATGGCTGAAAAACTTGCCATCACAACAACCACTGGATTTTGCCTACGGAAGTGAGAGACCTGCTAACTGGTAAAATAAATGGCATCTACCTCACAGTTTCCTTACTATATTAGACAGCTGAAAGATTTTTCATTTTTTATAGGTATTTATGAAGACCAGGTTTACAACCTGCCTACCTAACATAATTTCTCCTCATGAGATCCAGTTTCTGAAAGGCAGAAAGCCAAACTCTTCTCTCTGCTCCTTGCTTAATTTAAGAAAGCTGCTGCACGAGTCCACTGCCTTCATCCACAGGACCATCTGCTCAGGGACACACAGAAAAAGCAATCTTCTACTTACACGTCCAATTACCCACAGCATTTGGAGTGTCACTGTCCACAGAGCCTCTGAATCCAGGCAATCTTAAAGGTACGTCACTTGTCCCTCATCCAGAAAGGCAACAAGTTAATCAGTTTCTCCATTTGCATGATGAGGCACAATTTTACCACTAAACACAACACAACTGTATATTTTTAATAAATTACTTTACATTTCAGGACAATATGCTGCTCTAACATCTCCTCCGCTATGCCTAAGATACAGTAAGCCACTGGTGGACAGAACACTTCATCCCAAACAGAATAAGGATTTGACAGAATGTTCTGGTTCTTTAAGCTAATCCCATCATAGGACCAGGGCTAAACAAACACAGTACACGCATGAAACACAGACACATAAATTACACAACTTTATCAGCAAAGGCCTTAGTGTAAGACAGAGAAGCCTGGTGGCACATGCCACTGCTCTCCTGGCATTACATGGGGCACACATTCTGAGTCCTCAGTTCTGTGATAAACCACTTCCCTTTGTGATCGCACAGAAGATATTCAGATTCAGAGTTTGACAGTGGCACAGAAAATAACTGATAAAATGATGAAACTGTCACTGAGAAGAGACACAGACTTCCTAATGCCACACTACTGAAGTGCAGTGACACCTCAAGTTTCTGTTGTTGTAGCAGTGATTTACACAAACGACAAATACCTCACACATACGCCTGCATCTAAACATGTCTCATAGGACAAGAGGACACAGTTGAAAGCTGCACCAGGGAAGGTTAGGTTTGCCATTAGGAAGTTCTTCACAGAAAGAGGGATGGGGCATTGGAACAGGCTGCTCAGAGAGGTGGTGAAGTCACTGTCACTGGAGGTGTTCCAGAAAAGACTAAACATGGCACCTAGTGTCATGGTCTAGCTGACAGGGTGGTGTTGGGTCATAGGCTGGACTTGAGGACCTCAAAGGTCTTTTCTAACCTAGACAATTCTGAGATAAGAATGTACATTCACACTTGGTTAATTATTTTTTTTAAAAATCTGCACATGGAAGAGCCAAAAATCTCTCAACAGAATAAACCTGAACTGGGTTAGGTCAGTTAGCAAATAGGCAATTAGGTCACCTGGCTTCCAAGTCCAAATGGTGCAAGAGTACTCACTCATACTGCATGAGGAAAATTATTATTTATTATTATTAAAATTATGTCCCTGTTTAAATATGCACATAATCTTAGGCTGAGGTCAAAGCCATGAATTAAAACTTCTACAGTGGAAGACGTGGCTCCTTTAAGGAAAGATGGTTATTTTTGGGACTCTGTTCCACCTAATGAAGCAAATTTGTACTGCACTTCATTTTGGATGACGCAACGCTGCAAAGTGCAGCATTTATTATCATTCAAACCAGAAGCTGTAGAGTTTTCCAAAAGGAGAATCATGCCTCCTAATTTTGGCCAAAATGGCATGTTTGAGGTCTCATGCACCTTGCTAGCTGCAGCTGGTTGAGATTTACTTCAAGCTACCTATGTAGTTCAGCCGTGAGCTAAATTTATCCCCAGCTGGATAAACTGCCAAGAGAACCTGCAGCAGTACTTGTGCTGGTTAACCCAAGCCAATATCCCTATTATTGAAGCTACAGCACTCGACAGAGAAGTTGATGTTTAATAATTAAATTGCCTTTACCACCATGACATTGATGAGAAAAGTATAGTATTACCATAGAAACTGAAACAGAAAGACATGACTTGGTGAAATGATTTCAGAGAGTTTCCCAGCAGATTTCTCAGCATGCTGGATTAGCATCCCTCCCACAGAAACCCATTACCTACTAAGAGAAGAGCCTTAATGCTACTGGAATCTACAAACCGAACCGGTTTACCACAACATAGGAAAAGTATAAGGGAAAAATTTTTTTTTAATAAATAAAAAAAACCCAACATCAAACAGAGAACCAATTCTTAAATTATTAAGTTACTTATGATGACGAGGAGTATTCCGACAAAAAATTTCACATGGGCTCTCATCAGAAGCAGATGATGCATTTACCTCAACTAACCCATTAAAACCACTTACTCTTTTTTGCAAGGCTTTTTCTTCCTATATTTCCTTAAAGCCCCAAGAATACTTCTAGAAGCATACATGTTCATAACAGACCTTCTTCCTTCACACACCACTTCTTTTCTGATTCGGATCTACAGCCAAGGTAAATACTTTCACTTATCTTGTAGGCAGAAAAACCTAAGATTAGCTTGAGCCTGTGGAACTGAATTTCCAAATATACTCCCAGCACTGTCTGAGTGATGTCTGTCTTGAAAGCAAAGCAGGCACAAGCTCTGCCATTCACATTCTGTGCAGCAACCTGACTTCTCACTTTGGTCTGGCTGCTCAGCATCAGCTGTGACCTTCAAATGAGCTCGGAAAGATCCCAGCACATAGAAACAGGAATTCAGGCAGACAAAAGCAGTCTGAAAATGTAAGTTTTGTTCCTATTACTCACAAAAATGTTCCAGTCTTCAGGGTCCTAAATGTCTCATGAAAGTGTAACCACCAAGGGATCATTTGAATCCTTGATTTTGCTGTTGGTTCTTCTGAAGGTTTCTTTTTTAAATATTCAAGCAAGAATTAAGAAAAAATCCCCTTAAAGCTTGGGGGTTTTCCTTTCTTTTGTTTCTCTATAAACTGACCTTAAAAATGAACGAAAAAGAAAATAATGAGAACTGTTTTGAGTTCACACTTCTAATAAAGGGTCAATGGCAAGTAGTAATTAGTTACTAATATGAAAACATTATTTGCATATCAAACTTCAAAACTTTTTAGCAACAAAAGCTTTGTCATGTTTGGAATCCTCTGACTGCGTTTATGTGTACAAAAATGTGCAAAATATCTCCCACCTCTTCTAACTTATTTTATGTTTTGACAATATCAGATTTCAGTCCTAGAAGTTGTGAGGAGGCGTATTTTGGAAAAAGTTACCTTTTTTAAAACTCGCTGAAGTTTAGGGTACATACTTTTTTCCTGAGTCTACCATATCAGATTTCTTGGTCTAAATGTGTTCCAATCTATTCATTTTTAATACCACATACTTATTTTTAGGCATTTACCTCCATGTACAGGAGTCATCCTTTCTTCTATTTCTTCCAGAAATCTCTTCCAGGATATAATAATGCAAACTACTGAAAGGTATAGCAGAATTTTTGATTTTCAATTTTATCAATATTCCAGAATTAAATGACAAATCTATTTGCTATTAAAACATGGACTCTTCCTCTTTTCCCATCAATTAAAAGCAACCATTCTCCTATTTTTCTATAAATTCCTTCATTTATTTCTTGAACTTAGATGTTGAATGGATTGTGGTAGACAGGAAGTCAGTCTCCTGTCTTTACATATGCATCCTACACTGCAAGGAAATGCTGCAGTGTCAGATTGGCTGTCTCATTCATTGGTAAAATAAATCCTGTGGATTTCTACTTCTTCCTCAGGCATAGTATGTCATAGAAAAATTCCAAAAACAAAACCAGTTGAAATAAGTTTTTCTCTTCAGCTATCTTCTTCAAATCCTTCAGGACAACCACCAGGAGCTCTCCTAAAGCTGCACATGTAGGCCCCTGTCTCAACATCACCGAGTTCTTATCAATAGCACTTTTGCCTTCCCTACTCTATTTGCACTTTCTTTTGTCAGAAATCTTGGTCTCACTAACTGTCAGGATTTCCTCTGTAGTTTATTGCTTTTCCTTATTAAATCTTGTCTACTTAAAACTTTCAAAGACAAAAATAACTCTTTGTGTTCCATTACCATATCAGAAAAAGGCGACTCAATCTGAACAAAACCTGTCCCTAGTTCAGAAATTTCTGAGTCAAAACTTAATAGAGACTGGTAGGATTTATGAGAATAAACTGTAAGTATTCATTTAAAAAATCAAAGTTCTTTATTCTTATTTGCTTTGTCTTGCTAAATGATAACACAAAAATATTATAGAGAGTTCCATTTGTATTGTAAAAAGTTAATCAAATTAATTATCTAAATTAAGGTCAGAAGCAGGCAGCAAGATATCAACTGTAAAAGCATCTTCCAAGAACCACTTCAGCACCTCCCCCATACATGCTGTCCATAGTAGTTATGACATAGAGTGGTAGGGTCATTCAGCAACCAATATTACAAATGCATTTCAACATTACAGACTGTTCTCACCCACAAAGAATCAAATCTCCTTGCGGTACACATCGTCTTTCCATGACCCTCTGCATTATCTGCCAAGTGCACCCAGGTCCTTGAGTAAAAAAAATCCCACAGGTGGGAGGCAGAAATAATCAAAACTGTTTTCCCTAACACATTTCTTAAATGTACCATGGGGACTTGATCCCCTTCTACAGTACATGGAGGTTTTGATCGGGCAGGGGCAGCTCAAGTGATAGAGCTTTGGATGTTAACTAATGGCCTTTGCTAAATGTAGGTCCCAATGTGTGAAGGTCCAACCACTGCTTTCAATGTGGTTTTTAACAGTCCATTGTATCATTCAACTTTCCCATAGGGTGCCTGCCACATGACAGGGAATATGATATCCACTCAATGCCATGCTCTCTGGCCATGGGGTCTCTGTGAAACATTTTTGAAAACAGTTTCATTGTCCAGCTCAGTTCTTTCTGGGGTGCCATGCCACCACAGGGCTTGGTCTTCAAAGTCCAAGAAGGTGTTTCAGGCAGTGGTGTGAGGTACAGGGTACATCTCCAGCCATCCAGTGGCTCATCAAGCACTGTCAGCACATAAAAATTGCCTTGGCAGGTTTGTGGGAG
>VZTZ01031693.1:0-108650 GCA_013400955.1 Drymodes brunneopygia
ATAAAACAAAAATCTTGAAGGAGTGGAGCTGGGCTTTGGAAGGTGAGTCAATTAAATGCTGCTGAAGAGAGACTAAAGCTCTTTTGTTTCTAGATTTGTATTATTGCTTCCCCAAATGACTGTGGTCATTAGAAATAAATACCTGGTGTTTACCCTCAGCACCAAGGTTATGTAGGGGGTCTTAGTTGAAGTGCCTAATAATAAACCATGCTTTGGTGCACAGAAAACAAAAATACAGGGCTCTGATTCTCAGCTTATGTTATGCAGAGTCACTGTATTTCACAGGAAAAGCCGAAAAACATAAATGTGATGTGAATTTTGTGCCTGACTAGTTGATTAAAAGGACATTTTAGTGGCTGCTGCACACTTTATGCATTCTTATTATCCTGCAATTGCACAACGAGATCTGTATCTAAATCCAATCTCTTTCCAACATCAGTAGCAAGTTTAGTATCATGGGAAAATTATTAGAGGCAGTTTAGCTACTGGGGATAAACTGAGTGCTGTTAGAGCTGGCCCTGCTGTGTTGTTCCCTGTGGTCTGACATGCTGTCCCACTGCTTTCCTGCATCAAAAGGAGGAAGGAAATCCCATGGCTGTATTGGGTGTCAGGGGTCACTTGGCAGCAGACCATAAGCAGGGGATGCTTTTGTGGCCTGTGCTGAATTGTCTGGTTTTGCCTCTGGACTGTCACCACCTCCTGAAGTAGCTTTTAAAAGCCATTTCTTGGTTGTGGCTGAAGCACAGCTTCAAATGTGCTTTCACTGTATTGGGAGTCTTTATGTATGGAGGGTGCAGCTGGTGAATTTCTGTTTAATAACCACAGCCTTTATCCTTCATATTGAAATGGACTCTCCCCCACTATGCACTGAAACAAGAACATTTAAATGGCCAGGAAATTTCCCTGGAAAAGTGTCTGCCTGATAATGTAGCTGGAATACAAGGGCCTCATGGTGGTTTAACCCAGCAGGCAGCCAAGCACGGCACGGCTGCTCACTCACTCCCCCACACTGAGCTGAGAATGGGAAAAAGGTAAAACTCTGTGTTGTGATAAAGACAATTTAATAGGACAGAAAGGAAAGGGAAAATAATGATAAAAGGACATAGAAAACAAGTGATAGGATCACAAAACTAGTGATAGGACAAGGGGTAATGGCTTTAAATGGAAGAAGGTAGGTTTAGGCTAGACCTTAGGAAGAAATTCTTCCCTCTTGAGCTGCCCCATCCCTGGAAATGTTTAGGGTTCAAAGCTGGGCTGAATGAGGCTCTGAGCAACCTGGTGTGCAAAAGGTGTCCCTGCCCATGGCAGAGGGTTGGAACTCGATTGTCTTTAAGGTCTTTTCCAACCCAACCCGTTCTGTGATGCACAGGGCTCTGGCCCCACACCCACTGACCGATGCTGGTGACTGCCACACCCAGCCTGCTTTACACATCTCCTCTATCATCTGTCCATGTAGTTCCATCCTGTTTTAGCTGTTTGTGGATTAACCAGAAGCTGCAATTACCAGAATTCCTGAACAAATGGGATCACTTTGTTTACCCTGTTTAGTCTACCTTAGTTTCCTGGTAAATTTTTGTGACTCAGATGTCATCCTTTCCTTGGCTCCTGTCTCACTGGCAAAATACTGCACTTCACTGTTGTCTTAAAATAAATATTAAAATCCCTAAGTGGAACTTCCACCACACAAAGTATTTCTCTCACATTGGTTGCTACAGGTATTTTTAGCAACCTGAACATTACCACTGATCTTCACATTTTGTCTGTAAAGGCATCCCCTGCTTGAGGTCTTCTGTTCAGCAAACCCTCATATTTGATAGAGCCATAGCCATTCCACCATTTGATACCCAAAACTTACCATCTGGTAATAAAATCAGCAAGTCTCCTATGAAATGCCTGTCCCTGACATACAGCCCCTGAGACAGCTGAGTATAAGCTGCTTTCACAAGGAGGCACAAGAAAACCTTTGGAAAGATGCTGTAAATGACCTGTTCACAGAGGAGGCTTCTGCTAAATCCCCATTAAAATTAGCTTAAGCCCCAAAGCATGTAATTTTAATCTTCTCAAAGTCCTGCCATCTCTTTTTAATATTTATAAATGGGTAACAGGAATACAGGAATATTCAATCATTTTTTAATCCAGTTAAACCTAACAATATCTTGTGGTAAAGAGTTCCACAACTGAGATTCTACTGCAAACTATTTGCTTTTAATCAATTCCAAAATTGCCCATATGAGACCTTTTTTGTTTGCAGAGGTTTTGGCTTAAAATGAACTTGGAGCAAACTCTGATGTGAGAAAAAAAGGAGCACGTTGAGTTCTGGATCAAGATCTGGAACATTGTGGCCACCCTTTTTTGCATCAACATTTGGTCTTTCTGAATGCTTATTTCAGCTCATGTTTTCAGTCTCTCTTAGGTCATTCATCACCAAGAAAAATCTTTCAAGGACAAAAGAACTAAATAGGCATGGGGGAAATGATAGAAGGGAGCTTTTATATGGAGAAGAGTGGAGAGGGGTTAAAAGGCATTCACATACTTCTTGCTATGAAGAGGAAAGGTCAAACAGAAGAATCTATCTTATTTTGGCTATTTATACCTGTCTTGTTCCTCAGGGTGTTGTTATCTTGCAATGCTGTCACCTCTGTGCTACAGAAGGAATAAGTAACTACAGTTAATGTGCTAAATCCAGCCAAAGTGTGTGAAAGAAGCTGCATTTTCAATAATGTCAAGAGACTTTGGGAAAAATGACTTTATTTCATTAGGTCTTGTGTAGGGTTGCAGAAGGGAGGCAGGGCAGTAGAGGCAGTGCACCTTTTTATTGTGGCAGTGTTGAACATAATCCTGCAGAGGAAGAACAGTGTGAACAAAGAGCACTAAGGCAGCGGGTGCCCTTTTCCTTAGACCACAGTTATACCCGATTCAAGGTTAAACATACATTAATGCCAAATATGCTTTTAAAATTTGTAGAATATAAAGAACACAATTCAAAGTTACAGTGATTACATTGCTCTGAAAATTAGTTCTGTCTTCAGATAGTATTTCAGTGGGGAGATTCCTGAGTATATATGTTGGTGTGATACCTTTCTTGCTGGTACTGCATGGTGGCATGCTTGTATTTGAATGCATATATTTAATTTTCAAATGTAAAGCTAAGTCTCTGCTTGTAATTCTGTGTATCCGTGTTTCTCAGAGGCCACTTTTTGAGTGACTCTTCAGCTAGCTTTTCATGTCCATACCTTATGTTCCCTAAATAGGGAGTTAATTGAGCTTGCTTGCTTGAGTTCCTGACTACAGTGCTCTAATCTGTAGGGGTGTGGAGGAAGGGTGGGTGTGTATAGGTAGATACATAAAATATGCATGTGTGTTTGTGTATGAATATTGTAAATTCCTTAGGTATCCTAGAATGCCCTCCCCATTGGAAGTGAAGTCAATGCATAGTTACTGGATGCTTGCATAAAGTCTAGTTCCTCATATATGAGAGGATGATGGAAACTTTCTGCTGCATAAGTGACAGCTGTGGGTGTAAATCATGACTTTTAGGCTTAGGTTTTCCTTTGCCTAAGTTTGCATATTATGCTGATATAAGTGTCTTACAGTTCAAGCAGCATAATTGACTTTGTGTAGCTGTTGTCTTCTCTTTTCTTAGGGAGCAGCATGCTGGAAATGGAGTATCATGATACAGGATTAAATAAGCAGGTTTAATGATAGGCACTTGGACCAGGAGCAAAGAACTCACTGATTATTGGATGTCTGCAGGCCATTTTGGGATAACATGGGATATTTTGGTTGATTTAAATCAACCTGGGAGCACTAGCTAAAAATTGTAAGATGCTTTGGCCTTGCGGAATAGGTGGAACAGTGACTGCACTTGGCAGATAAAAAATCTGTCAATCAAAATGGTTAAAACTTCGTGAGTGATTCCCCTCAAGTTATACACAATAGAAAAGAGAGAAAGCTGTACAAACTACCACCCCTTACCCAGAAATTGCCAATTATCAGAGGATGTCCCTGTGTGCATTTTGAACAAGTGTCATCAACAACCAAGCACAAAGACTTCCAGTCCTTCACGCCTGGTGCACTTTGTGCAAACATACAGGAAAGAGTCCTGTCTCTAATTCCCTGCAACCTCCCATTTGTTCAGTGTTCAAGTGTTTTTACAAATCTTTTGTTGATCCCTCTGTACTGCTTTGATTAGTTTCATCCTTCCAAGGGCTACCCTATTATTTTGCTTCTGCCTTTATTTGGCAAATCCTACTAATTTTTACCATATTAATCCTGTCACTGATTAACTCTTTTTCTCAGACAGCATTCAAGCATACTGTAGTACGGCATAATGCTGTCATATCTGTATTTTCCTGGAGCGTGTATCCTGTGTAATTTTACTTTAAATAGCCAAACTACTCCATTATATGATGAGAGAGTTTTGCATTTTTCTGTATTTTACATATTCAAGGAATATAAAACCAAAAGAAAAATAATGTGGTTTGCTTTTATCCTGTGTTTTCCCCACTTTAGAGTTATTTCTGTAAATAAACAGTGAAATAATAATGGTCATTACCCATGAAAGAATCCAAGTTAGGAAAGAGCTAAGTAGCACAGAAATAATTGTTCCTCAGACTTTTCAAGACAAGTTTACTTAACTATAATACAAGTAGACTATGTGATTGCGTTGGCTAAATTGAGAAGTAGGTAAATAGATTGCACTATGAGAGGAAGAGGTGGAAGCAATTTTAAATTAGTACCCCTGAGTTCTGGAAATGACTTACTCAATTATATTCTATTGCTGATTGTGGCACAAACTGTTTATTAAACACTATAAAGTGCAAAGGCTTCTGCCATTATCCAGGTGTTTTCCAAACTCAGGGTTTATATTGAAATTTGCTCATTGATTTCCAGGGTCAAATCTAAATACCCTCTGGACCGTTTTCAATGTATCTTTGAATTTTAATGCTGAATTAATAGGACTTACTTTAAGGTTTACAGCAGATTTCATATCTGGCTTGTTCCCACTTCCAGGTTTTTAAAGCATTACCATAAGCAACAACCATTGTATCTGTCTAGAGCTGAATGAAGAGGACCTGTGCATATATGTATATATCTATATATTTTGTATTTTCTATTCCTTCTTGTGTCACAACAAGAAAATTTGCAATAGATCCAGTTTTTGACTCCTGTTTCCAGAAAGTTGTACTCAGGCTTAGATGGATTGGTTGCTGTTCACCACCTCTCCACTCCTCCCATCATAGTTTGCAGACCTAGAAAATAGCGTTTGAAATTAACTTTGTCTTGCTATCAGCCAGTTAAAAATAACCCTTCTGAGAGAGAATACAAGAAGCTCTTTTTTCCTTCTGCACAGGTGGGGGAATGTGTGGACTCCTGAAGGGAGAGACAGCTGTTGCACAGGAGTGTGGAAGAATTTCCCTGTGGTACAGGATGGGTCTCTTCCCCTTAAACAATCAGTTGCTTTGTTTGCTTGCCTTGAGTGCCAAAAGGGTGGACACAGAATTGATGCAGAGCTGCAGAGGTTTTAGCACAAGACACTGCAAACTAAGTAAATAAAAATCTTGAGCATTTGCTGCTCCAGATTTGCTGCTTCTGCCAGAAAAACCCGTGATGTTGACTGTGAGTCTGTAACACCACCTGAAAACATCCAGTTGACTACTGAAAAATATAAGACTTGGAGTATTTGGGCTTGCACTTTGAGAAATAATTTTTAATAAAACAAATAGCATTTCTAACTACTTCCATTGTACTTTCTTCTGTGTAGCCCTAACTCTGTGTGACTTCAGATCTCTGCTCTGCAGCCTTTCATTGCACATGCCTCCAATATAGCTGCCATGAAGAGATTTTTTAAAAGATGACTTTAATTTACTGGTGCTGCATTGCCGGGATCAATATTATTGCATTTGGAAAGTCTATCCTGCCATTAGATTTACCAGCCAGAAAATGGAGACCACTAAAAGGCTTGACTTCAATTCAGATTTCTAATAAATCTTCTACAAATGTGGATTATGATGCAGCAGTTTTTTGTTCCTTTGAAATACTAAGGAGATTCTCCAGTATTTCACAGGGACTGCTGTATCACTGTCACATCTGATCCTGCAGGGTGGGTTTAAGTAATTATGTGTGTCTTGCAGTGATTTAAAGCTAATCCTTTCCACTTTACTCATGAAAAGAGATGCAGGAGGTGTAATGGGGCTGCCCAGGACTGAAGCAATCAGAACCTGGCCTATAACATCTATTTATAAAGTTTGTTTTTCTTCTCTTCGTATACTTAATTTTCTGAAAACCATTAGCCAGTAAATGTATTAAGAAAATGGCCATCTTCTATTTACATGTTTAAATTTGTCACTTTGGTCACAGAGGGCACATTTCCTGGCTGATACTCAATATTAATGGCTGAATTAAAACAAGCAGTTGCCAAAAACCACATCTGAGAACTGTCTCTGATTTTGCTTTCCATTATTCTGGGATAACTACTTGTACTTTCCTTCTTTACCTGCATTCTCAGGTCATGTTACCCTTTGACATGTCCTCTTTTGGTTGATTTCCTTTGGCCGTAAAATCAGTCAACTTCATTCAGTGAAGGATGAGGACTGAGAGGACAAAGTTACGGAAATTTGATGCTTGTGTTACCATAGTGGTAGCTCTGATCACTCTTCACTCTGCAGATTTGTGTATGATGAACAAGCAGATTGTGATGCTGTTCAACGAAGTGATGGAGTCCTATTTGTCCCCCTAAAAATGCATTTTTGTTTTGACATTACCCTAACAAACAAATGTTTTAGAGTTACGAGAAACCTTTTCATTACAATTTTATATATTCATCTCAAAATGAGCAGAAATTGGTTTTTGTGCTGGTAGCTAACAGTTTGCTGTGTTTAATGTACTTGTATTTGCACAGGATACCTGTTGTCCTCTTCTTTCCTTTTATTGGCTTCTAAATATGTTGGGGTGAGTTTTCTGCAGGAGAAGGGAGATAATGATCAATTTCTAAGCATCAAAGCATGGCTGTGAATTGCTAACTTCTAATGCATATTCCCTATCTGCAGAACTGAAAGGAATCAGCAAGATATAAAAAGCAAATCTTTGTTACATTCAAGTCCAGTGGCCATCCATCTGATACTGCCTTTAAATTTATGTTCTGGATTTTCCCAATGGGTCTGTAAATGTCCATATACATTCAGCAAACAGAAACACATAGCTCTAAGATGAAAGGAATGTAATTTTTAATTATGCCCTTTAGAGCATTTATCATTTCTTTCCAAGAGTTATTGGACTTCAGGCATTCCTATGCCATACGGATATATATTCCCTTCATTATGAATGTTCCAATATGAATACCACAATCTTCTTTTCTTTGGATCATTTGGCCCAAAAGTTTTAGATATTCGTCCAGTATTAAGCTGCATATCAGTAAAAAGGCTTGCATATTATTGAATGGAGTAATTCTGTTTTTCATTTAACTTGAGCTGATATATCTTTTAATTTTTATTAAATTTACTAATTATTCCATTGACATAGCAATGGAATGATAATCTCATCAAAGTGATTAACCATTCATTGTTGGTTGGTTTGGGGTGGGACTTTTTGTTTGCTTGCTTGCTTTTGTTTTGCTTTTTATTTACCTAGAATTCCAAGTTATAATAGCTCAGGAATAGCAAACTGCATCTGGCTCAAAAAGTGGTGCTGGAGCCTTGAGAGGTTCCTTGCTTTGCAGTCAGTGTTTTGCTACATGTGATTCATCAGTTGCAGTGACTGATAGAAGGGATAAATCACAGGTTCTTTATCACCCCTTTGGCAGTCGCATATACAGAATTTCTGTTTCTGTCTAGAAAAGGTGCTGGGTAAAACTGTGTTGTTCGTGTTAAATACTTGGTTTTGATTAGGAAGGTGCTCAGTGTAGTAGCAAGATGAATGATTTTGACTTCTTGGCCTCTGGTTCTTTGGATGGTTATTCAAAATCCAGGTTTTGCTGTGGGCTCCTCTTGGTTCATGCCACAGTTCTGCGTCTAAATGGCGTTCTGGAATGTGATCAGAACTTGAGTGATGAACACATCTCATGGAGTGATAATTGAGAAGATAATTTATCAGTTTCCTTGTTGGTTATTTAGCCTCCCTCTGTAATCAGTAGATCTTACTGAGATGTGTGTGAACAGTGAGTATTTAGCTCATTTCAGTATTATGTTAGTTACATAGCCAAGTCCTGGAAGGTCTGGGGCCACCCAGACTCAAAAATAAATCTAGCCAGGTGAGCCAGATGAGTGCTCAGGTCCTCTTGCTGCTGGGCTTCCTCTGGAGAAGAGGAAGAGGTCCTCTTGCAGCTGAAAAAGGCAAAAAAAAATCTTGCATCAGCTGATTTGTGGTACCTGATGTTTGCATATTCTTTCCTGCTGTTTGTAATTCAGGACTTTCCACTCAATCTTCCTTGGAGTGCTACAACACAGAGTACTGACCTTGGTGTACATTTGATTGGTACAAGGAGCTCAGGGAGCTGCTCTGTCAGATACAAATTCTACCTGAACACTAGAAAAAGTGATTAAACACTGAACTCTTCTTTGCCTGTAGATGATCTATGTGTTTCATGCTTGACATTCTTTTAATTTGGTCCTGATTAATTAGGGGTTTTTATTTGTTTGTTCCTGATGGCGGTGTGGATTTTTTGTGTCTAGTGGGCAATGTGGATATAACATTCATTTAACTTCACTGTAAAATTCAGTTATAGGAATATCTTGATCTTGTTTAATACATACCACTTCTCCCGTTTGAATGGTTTCGTGATTTGTTTAAACGTGCATGTTATTGATCCACCTATAAAGGGTTATGGTTTTGTCCAGTAATGGGAATCTGTCAGCAGAAGCTGTAGAGGTTTAGAGTAAGCAATGGCTTCTAATTTTTGCCTTTTAAGTCTTTAAAACTCACTTATGGTCAGGATGATAGCCACTCACTCCTAGGCTGGACAGCAAATACTAGTTTCATTTTCTTTTACTTCTCAGTCCCTAAGTGGCTTCTACCTATTTTTCTAGTTCTTTAACATTTACAACAAGTTATGAAGATCCCCATCCTAAGTCATTGCAGGAAGGTCACCCTGAGTGAGAATTTGATAAATTACTTCTTGTAATATGATTTAACTTTCCGAGTATTCTTCATTCCTCCAGTGTTTTTCTCCTCGCTTGCTCCATATGTTCACTCTCTGTCATCAGCAGCTGTAAGAAATGTTTTTGGCTCTTGACTCCAAGATATGTCCAGTTACAGGCACTGTCTTCTAGGCTGCACACTTTTTAAAACACAGCCTTGATTTTTACTCTTCCTTTGCCAGTCATGCTGTTCACTTACCTGTGTGACTCGGTAGTTGAATGTTACACTCTTCACTGTTTCTGAAAGAAATTCTGCATATAGAGGAGTATTTTCTCTGGGAAAATTATAAGGAGGGGGAATTATGGCACACAATAGAAAGAGGCTGCCTATGAGAATGAGCAAAAAGGGACTGAAAAATGTAAGGAATAAATAAAACAAAGCTATTCGAAAAGTGATGGACTAAAAAGAGGTAGTCATAAGGAAAAGAAAAATCGGTATTAATTTTTTAGATGCTTGTGAATGAAAGTCAACTCTCCAATGGAACTTTCTGATTTCTGAAGACTTACAGCAGTTACTTGGTGTTCTGCCTTGGTTTTGTCATTATTGGTTTTCTTAGTTAATCTTAAAACCAAAAGTATCTATGTTTATTTTTTTCCCCCCGATATTCTGTAAATCCTTCCTCTGAAGTGATTATGAGAAAATGATATTAACTTATTAGCTTTTTTTTTTTTTTGGCAAATTAAAGGAAGTTAAATCTTTGTTTTGTCATAGTACTGCCATGGGTGAATGATTAACCACTGACTCTTCAGTCTCTCTTGGCTGAGGTTAACTTATGGGGATTTTCTAAATCCCAGCCTAAAGATTCTTGGCTCTCTTGCTGCTTTATAGCTCCCATCAGTTCAAATGCTATTAGCTGATGTGTGCTGTAGTTGTGAGCACAAATCTGAGCAAGAAAACTCAGAGTAGTTGTATGATTCAAGTATTATACCTGTAAATTTTTTTATACGTGCTGTCCAGCTGATTTGGTTCACACAGACAAGACACAAGAAGACATATTAGATCTTTGGAAATGAAAGAAATTTGGAAATCACCAGTACTGTCTCTTCAGAGTGGAGAGGAAGTGGTCTCTACTCATCAGCTATTCTGTAGTGACTTTCACACACATGGCTGTGGATGCTGATCTGTAGGTGTTCATGTATCTACATAAAAAACATTGAAAATCTTCCAATGATTTGCGCTTTTTAAAAAAAAGCTGGGGAGCTGGAGCAAACTGCAGATGAAGGAAAAGA
Source organism: Drymodes brunneopygia (assembly GCA_013400955.1). Lineage (NCBI taxonomy): Eukaryota > Metazoa > Chordata > Aves > Passeriformes > Petroicidae > Drymodes > Drymodes brunneopygia. Next base: position 10,365 of record VZTZ01031693.1, read on the forward strand.
GATATTAAGTATTGGAATAAAAGCTGGTTTGAAATGCAGATACTTGCTCAGACTGAAGAGTCTTCTGTAGCTGATTTGGACCAGAGACCATATATTCAATTCTGAAAATTCAATGAGCATCCTTATCAGTAAGCTGTTGAGTGCTCTGAAATATAGGCCATAAATGGAACAAGTGTAAATGCTCCTTCAGACAGCTTCAGATAAATAGCTGAATTGGATGCCTTTCTTCTTGTTTTGACAAGAAATCGCACTCTCAAATACTCCTCATCTCTGCTGTTAAGGGTTTTCTGTGCATGCCATGGAAGATTTGCTGGTGTTCCAGAGGTTACAGCACTCACCTGGGGCAGGGCTGCCTGGTTCAATCCTCTGTGAGGCTGAGATTGGGCATTAATATGCCCCCCACTTTGTGGCAAATGCTTTAAGTGCCTCCTCTGAAATAGGCATTTATTTCAACCCCACAAGACCTTAAATTTCACTCTCTGCAGACTATGAAAATGCTCGCAGCTTGGGAAAATCATTTATCACCCTGCTAGACAGCTGCCTCTGCGTTCTGACCTGAAAAACTTGATCTGAGGAGTTGCTGGGGGTTGGAGTTTCCAAGCACAGTGAGCAAGGCTAATCCAAATGCCTTAACCTTTCAGAGCTGGAATTTAGTGCTCTTCATCTGGCAGGGTTCCAGCTAACCCTGCCCCGCTGGAATTTACAGTGTTAATGGAATTAATTCAGCTGTGCACAGTCAGTGCCACAGGTGCTGTCTTGTTTACCCTAACTGAACCCAGAACAGAAAGATTCAAAGGAGTGAGCTCTTGTGCCAGAAAGGGCAATTCATTTATTCTTGAATTCATATCCTTTTATAAGAGAAGTTTTCCTGAAGCAGGATCGAAACAGGAAAGGATGGTCGGGTTGGCAAGAAGCAGGCAACCAGAGTCAATTCTTTTAGTCGCTACTGCAGAGTTTAATTTTCTTCTGCAGTGCTGAATATGTCAAGTGGCAGGCTTTCTCCAGCTTCCATTAGCTGGTTTTAAATGGTGTCATTAGCAGAAGAGGAGGTCAGGGGAAAAAAACACAAGTGAAAGCTATGTTAGCTCAAAGCTCCAGATAAAAGCATGTTACAGATGAGGAACTATATATAGTGTCCCCAGGTTACTGAGCAGAGAAGTGAGCCAGGACAGAAGGAAGAATCCTGACTGCTCTGTTAAAGCTATTTCTGTTGCAGTAACCAAATCTTTCTCTAAGTCTGTGTACAATGGCTGAGTTTGCTCCCATTGTAAAATATCAGAAGGTTGATAACCCAGATTTTTTTTGAAGATAATCGAATCTCTTAATTCTGGAAAGAATTCTGACATTCTTTTAATTAAAGCAAAGAGGCAAAGACTAGGGGAAGGAAAAATCGTTGGTTTTTGAGGAACTTCTAAAGCTGTGTGCCAGTGATTCATGTTGTTAAACAGCCTACATGACCAGATAGCTGGAACTCTCCAAAGAGGTGTGACAGTTCTGATGGAAGCCTCCCTAGATAACCTTGTCATACTGGAACAACCCATTTTGCAGTTGTGGTGTCACTGACCAGCAATTCAGCTGCACATTTGTCAAGAGTTAAGTGCAAGGATAGATAAATTCCAGACTGGATGAATCAGAAGGACTTGGAGCCCAAAACATTTGTGAAAATACAGCTCTATACAAAAATATTTTAAGGTATAGGGATACTTTAAGTCCTGGTTAAATCTTCAGACTATAAGGATGATGTATATTGAAATAAATGTTTAAAGAAATTTATTTTTTCAAGAATGTACTCAAGTATTGTGTAATACCCAAAGTTGGATTGTTAGAGGAATAATGAAACTTTCTTGTGCCAAAATTAATAGTAACTAAGTTGAAAAGGTAAGTTTTGCTAACAAATTTATTTTCATTTTACACATGGGAAATGAGTCAGAGATTAAATCCCCAAAATTATGCTAGAATAGCATTGGTGTTTGTTGAACTGAAATGTGAAGGCACCAGCTCTGAAGGAGGATCATCCTTGGCTCAGTATCTTTCTAAATTGGAAGGTGGTAAGAGACAGTGCTCCCATTCCATCCTTCTGTGTTCAGTGTATTTCTCAGAGAGGAGAAAATCCATATTTCACACATTTGCAAGGCAGCAGGTTGAAAAAAAAATAGTTCATGTTAAACTTTCTTATAGTTTTGGAAACATTCAGTGTTGATCTCAATTTCTTATATTTATTTCAAAACAAAATCTTAGTACAAACTGAAGATACTTTCTTTGCATCCCTCTTTGAAAATAACTGAAATGGAAAATATTCAGGACATTTGAGGCTTCTAAATCTGTTTGTTAAATGAACTACTCAACACTGACACCCAGTAATTTCAGTTCTGCTGAGGATATTTTGGGAAATGGCCAGGAAAAGAAGTGTAATTTATCAAGTTGCTGGTGTGCATGTCCTAATCAAATAATTTGTAAGAATAAACCTCAGTCTGACAGAACTTCAAGTTTTGCCCATCATGTATAGTCAACTGACGTGCTGTAGCCTTCTTAATTTTATATACAATGAGGAAAATGAAATACCCTCTATTTCAGGAATAAGTATGAACGATGTTCAGCATGATCCTTTTAGTCTGTTGATAGGTGTTGAGATATGAAATTTAAGAATGAAAGTCATAAGCAGTAAAAATCAGAAACAATGTAATAAATATGTATTTAGGAAGATCTGAAATACTTATTCCTTCTCCAGGGCTACTGGAATTCTTTTCAGTAGGAGGTATCCAGTTGGTAACCTAAAGAAGAACTAATTTAGATGGGAGAACTTTACTTGAAGATGCCGGAATTTAAATTCATAAAATGTAGAGTTGGAGCTGAAAGGGTTCATTTATGAATGCACTTTGTAAACATCTCCATCAAAATGGTTTTCAGAAATTTTGGGAGGAAGGTAAGAGTTAGCCATATTCCAGTTAGAGTAACTCACTGAGTGAGTTATTTACTCACTAAAGAGGAAAGAATGAAAAAAAAAGGATGGCAGCTGTCTTGTTGATGGAATGGATTAGAATCTGAAAGTACCAGTCTTCATAGGATAGAACAAATATAACCTAAAGCCAACAGGGACCTAAATTAAAAGTGCTTTCAAACTTGTCATGTTATTCAGTTGAAATCCAGCAAAAGCAGCCTCTTAGTGATAGGATAAGAAGCAAATATTATTGTATGTTTTCCAGATCAAAACATTTTAAACCAGAAGATCACTAGACAAGTAAGTCAAAGCTGCTTTTTAAATCAATCTAAGTCCAATTAAGTTTGCCTGGATTAGTCAGGAAAAGGGAGGGAAAAAGAAATCCCTTTTAATGTACTGCTAAGCAAATGCAAATATGGTACTGTCTAGTTCAGTGTCTTTAAATCCAAAAAGGTTTTCTCAGATAATCACTTCATGTTCTGGCGTGTTCCAGAGCTGTTGGTTTGCCCTCCACGTCGGATTATTAGTACTGGTTTTGTCAGCTTTGTGTGTGGATGTGCTGTCTGCTTTTGTGCCCAGGTTCCTTCTCTTGAGCATCATTTCTCAGCTGATTGCTTTATTTCTGCCAGTGGTGGGAGAGTGGGAATTAAAAAAATAGTAAGAAAAGAATAGTATACTTGACAGTGAACATTTTTCTTAAGTGAGTAAATAGTGGAAATCAGTCAAGATCTCTGTTACAGTACATGAGCCTTTTCCCCATGTATTAGTACAGAACCTGCGTTGAGGAGGGAAGGAAGATGAGGAAGATTTGGATAAAGATATGATGATCATCAACAGCAAACAGAATTTCTGTCAGGTCTTGCACAAGGGTAATTCACTAGGGATTAATTGACAGACAAAGGTAGAAAAGCTTAACCATTGTCACAGCTTGTGAAACTTTCTTCTGTGCTGACACAAGTTGGAAGTGCTGTATCCTTAGGGTTCAGTTCAAGGAGTGCTACAATACATGCCTTAAAATACTTTCCTGTTCTTCATCTCAGACTCACCTCCCACCTTGAATCATGCTGGGCAGTGATTAATCATTTTCCCAATGATTTTCATGTGTGTCATTGCACCATAGTTGTACATATGGCATAAATTCTACTTCTTAGTGAGCAATGATGGAGAGATGACCTAGAAAGAGAGATAGGAGAAAGCGAAGGATTTTCTAATTTTTAGCAAAAATATTCAGTTTATCCTTACTGAATTTATACCTGCTTATGTAAACAGGAAATGTCTATTAAGATTGGAAAACCAAGAATTGAAAGTTGTGATAAATAGTAGGGGTAGAAGAAAGCCCTGCTGTTTAAGGTCGGCCTATGGCTTTCTTGCTGTGCATGCAAAGCTGTGCCATCTGATGTATGTTTTGAAGTCCTATCTGTAATAATCTGTTCCACTACAGTTATTACAAAAAAAAAAGGCAAAAAAAAATGTCCCCAGTCCACAGAAAATCAAGTCAGCACCTCTTTGTCTATTGCTTTGCACTGGAGCAAATTAATGGAAGAGTTTGCCATGTAGGTTTTGGTGGGGCAGTGATTAAAAGAGCAAGGATTCTTTTTTTTGGATATGAGTAGACACAAAAACCAAATTCTTATTATTAATAAATAATTAATTATTATGTAATTATTTATTCTCATCATAAAGATCTTCCTGTAAAAGTTAGATGGCTGTTGGATGGGAAATCTGTCTTTGGTATGGATTTTAGCAGTGCAGGGAATTTTCTTGTTGCTTCGGTCCAACTTGAGATGTATAACTTCTGAAAATGCTGGAGGCATGAAAATAAAACCATATTTATTAGTTCTGGTGTCTCAGTTTGATTGGGACAAGAAAAGGGAATTTGGAGAAAAATGAAGTTATGCAGAAACTGTTTGCTTATTGACACAAAATCTGTATACTTCGATAATGAAAAAGGTTATTAAATAATAAATAAAAAACTAATTTCCTAGCAAAAATTTCACTCTGGCACATTGAGTGTAGTACTGGGTATTTTTATGAAAGAAGCATAAAGACTTCCCATTTTACTTTTGGCCAATTACCCAGTACTGAAGATAAAACTTGATTGGTACTGCAGCTAATTAATGTGGAATTTGGGGTTGCTTTCCTGAAGGAACAAGACATACCTATTTGCTTCCTTTGCAATAATCACTTCTGGATTCCAACTATTTCAACCAAATTTAGTAGTGGAGTCGAAGACAAAATGTTCCTAATGGGCTTTATGTAACTAGGCAACCAAGTAGCAGAGAGAGACCACATTCATGGCCTTCCCTTCACTGCAAGAACTGTCATAAAATTATCTAAAAACTTTATTAGAAATCAGGAAATACGGTAGTGAAAAAGAAATGCCGGTCCTAATCATGAGAAAAGCTTAAATTAGAGTTTACAGGCTACTAATTATATGAAAATCTATTGCTGGAATGCAAAATCAGGAAAACAAGTTTCACAGATACACCTTGATATGGATATGTTTGAAAGAATGGGAAAGAATGGGAAAAATAGCACCAAATTTGGTGGCTTAAAAAGGAGGTTGTCACATGGAGCCAAGAAGTGATATGCAGGAGATGAAATGTTATAAAGTAGGTGCTGTGTGTTTGGAGGAAAAAAGAATGTTGAAATTTGTGTGATATTTGGATATCTGCCTCAGCATCATGTTTCAGCCAAAAACTGGTGTTTCAGGTGAGGCAGAAGAATCAAGTTCTCATATTTAGTGCTCCTTGCTTGCAGCCATATTTTAAATCAAATTCTTCCAGAGAACATAGTGGTTCCTGTTTGTAGCAATCCTCACAAAATGTTTTGTTCAAAACCTTGCACAATCCCTGCTGGAGTCTTTGTAAGCTTCCAGCATCTCAGCCTTCCTTGGAAGGGATTCCCCAGCTCAGGTGAATGCACAAAAGGCACCTTTCTGTCTTGTTTTTCCTGCTTTCCCAATAACCTAGATTGGTCTGTCTGTGGTTATCAGCTCTTCTGTGCGTGGAGCCAACATCAGTTTTCCCCTACTCCTCTTGACACTCCGAATTTTATGCCTTTTTATCATTTCATACCTCAGTTTTGTGGTATGAATATACTCCAGTGTGTGATGGTGTAATAATGACACCACACCTCTGACACATCCTCACTGTGAGTCTTTGTCCTTATTTGCAAGTGTGTGGGGCAGGCAGGGACAGAAGGTATTTTTGTCCTCCAAAGGTACATTTACTACCAGTGTAGTAATTATGGCTTAAAAAAGACTCGAAAAACCCCCCGTTGGTGTGATGCTGTCAAAATATTTTGCTTAAGCTTCTAATATTACATTAAATGGCTAAGTTGTATCTTCCTCTGTAGTAGAAAGCTGGGAATAGAATCCAAATGGATTTAAACAGTAAGATCTGAAAATTACTTCTTCCAGCCTGAGGTATCAGAGGAAAAATAAAATTAACTTGTATTTTGAAACTGAAAGAGCCGGAACTTGGGTTTGTTGTTTTTTTAGAGGATTTTGTTTTTAAATTTGCAAAGCAGCTTCTGTCCAGCTGCATGATCTTACTCTGTGGAAGTGGGCATGAAGAAATCTGACTAATACACCAGTGTATTGCATGTGTACATGCACAGTCACTCTGAGAAGTGACAGGAGAAGGCATAAAAATAACCATTGAGGAAAACCAAAACACTAAAGGAGACACAGGCACCAAGGGACATTGAGAATTACAAGTAGGTTAGTGCTAATAAAAAGGTTGGTAAAGTGTCCAGCTAATATTCAGAAGAGGGGCAAAAATAGCAGATCGATATGCTGGTGTGGCTAAAGCATTTTCACCATTTTCCTTAAGTTTAGGGGCAAAAAAACCCCAATCCAAAGTTGGGCTTTTATACAGAGCCAGCCACTGAGAAACACACAGGCCCTGAGCACAGAATACATTAACATTTTCTAATTATAATTTAGAGGCTTTTAAACATCTGCACCCAGTAAACTTCATTCTGGGTATTTAAGAGGTGCCAATGATCTCTAAAAGTAGTTTGGGGAATAAATGAGGTACCAGAGGATTGGCAAAGGGAGAATTGCTTTTGATCTTTAAAGGAGCTGGGGAGGGGAGGAAATCTTGGGAATTGCGGGTTGATGAGCTTCAGGTTACTTCTAAAAGAGGAAAAAAGATAGAAAAATAAGTTATCATTACCAGAAAACAAGGAGGTTAATAATTGTTATGGATTTAGGTCAATTGATCAGTTTCCCTCTACAACACATTAACAAGTGCTGTAGACAAAGAAGAGTGTCAAAACTGCAGTTCTGTTTGCAGGAGTTTTCACCTTTTAGTAAGTAATGATAACAATTTTAGTAAATCTTTTCACCTGACATTCTCACAAGCAGCCCAGGGATCCATAGTCTAAATATAATTTGAAATATGCCAAAGTGGATACAAAACTGTCTTGAAAAACATATGGAGAGTAGCTCCTGGAGATTTATTATCAAAACAGAAGAATGTATTAAGAGTTTCTTGGATTTGAGACCAATCAATACTGCAGTCAGTTTTTCGACGATAGATCATAGCCTGTGGTCATTAGATTTTCAGGGCTGCAGGTACACTGAAAGAGTGAGCAAAAGTTCAAATGAATTTTGCCTATTTTAAAATATACACTCAAAATATTTAAAGGATGTTATTAACTACAGAAAAATGCAAGGCTTTACTCTGGCACACAAATAACGTGTCAAAAGTGAGCCAGCAACCCTGCACCATTTAATCCTGTGTGCCAGCATTATGGTTTGGGATGCAGCATTTCAAGAAGGACAGAAAGCACTTGAGTCTAGGGGAAGAATAATGGTCTGGAAACCACTAATTATGAGGAGTGACAGAATGACCTGAGGCTGTTGTAATTAAAATGTGATAGAGAATATGAAATCTTCAGTAGTACAGAAAAGGTGATTATGGGATAATTATTCAACTTTGCTTTTTTGTGCACTGAATAACTAAGCTGCAGGCCTTTCAATGGATGTTTTGCAAGCCAAAAGCATCATCAGGTTGGAAAAATGTAAAAATCTTGAAATTAATGTCAGGAATCTCTGGAGTGCAGTTGCTGAAATTTTGGAGACTTTTACAAGGGAGGTCTCTCTTTCCATACCAGTTTTTACAGGATTTTTCTAACCCATGTGTCGCTGACTGCTATTGGAAAGAAAAATACACTGATAATTGGCTGTTTGGTCTGGCATAGTCTGGTCTTCTGGGTGTTTCTCTGCTCTAAAAGCAGAGTTAGTGGGGTGGGTGCAGTAAGTACAGTACCTTCTGGATGTGGACATACAAAAGAATGTGTTCCCTACTCATCAGGTGTTGCTTGCAAAGCAGTGACTGCAGTTGGTGGCTAGGAAAACTCACATTAGGCAATTGCAGGGAGAAGAGCCACTAAAATGAAAGGCTTGTATAATGACCAGGTAGAAAATATGCAGCCTTGCTGCCAACTTTGAAGACTCTTGAGAACAGGTTAGAAAAAATAACTGTCATGAAGAATCATAAGTATAGCTGGTGCTGCTTTGGAGGAGGATAAACAGCAAGATTTCTTGAGTGCCTTCAATCCTCTCAGTCTTCGATGAATTTCTCCCTCAGTCTCAGAGAGAGTAGCTCACAGACAGTGTAATGAAAGCCTCAAAATTTAGGGGATTTTCAGTGAGCTGACAGCTGAGTGATGACTTGTCAAACCTGTCTCTGACCAGTCTCAGCTGGCAGCAGTACTGGCAAAGAGCTCAGTTCCCCTTTTGACACCAAAGTGGATATCTGCATTACTCCGAAGTATGGAGTTGTTTGATATAAAGCTGTGTTCAATAATCGTAGTCTGAGGATGAGTAGTGTTTGGGGCTGAGCAGTTCTGCAGTCAGATGTGAAGCTGATGTACATCATCTTTCTATTCTCCTCAAATTGCAAAAAGAATTAGGAGTTCTGCATTATCCATATAATGGAGTGATACAGGTAGTAAGACTCAGTTCATAAACTCCCATTTTCTCCAAAAACGTGCATCACACATAGATTAAAGATGCAAAAAGGACTCCAATTAAACTTCTTTCCCTTTTTCTGAGGATTTATCTTCTGCCTGTACTTAGTTTCAAGTGAGTCAAAGGCAAACAATAACTAAAGTTGAAGATGGATGTCAATGGTTCACACCTGTGTTAACAATTAGAGTACAAAAATACACACTTTAATTTATTACGGAATCTCATGGCATAGGAGTGTCAGCAGGAGAATACTTCAGATTAGTTCTGTAGATTCTTAACTGTGCAAATGTGAATTTGCTGTTTGCTTTGAATTTTAATACCCTCGAAAGATTAAATAATATTTCTTCCATTTGGAAGGCAGAGATTTTATTATAAAACCTGCAGAGGAAATAAACATAGAAATACTCACCTAGGGCCTGCTTTATTTCACCTGAAAGCTGAGACTAAAGCTTTCATTGCCTCTGCTGAAATTTGCTTTATTGCATACAGTTTAGTAATTTTCTGAGTCAATTAAAGTGGGGCTACTGTGATCCCTTGGGGGGCTTGGCATAAAGATACAGTTCAGGAGAATGTCTTGCTCTTGTATTTCCACTTGTTCTGCTGAGTTTGGCTGTGTGGAACAGCTACTGATGTCAGGTTTTGCATCACTCCTAAATCATGATTTATCATTTGTTCGGGTTTATTTAAATTTTTGTGAATGTGAATCTTGCCTTATGCTGATAATACCAGCATAGACTGGAAGGGTCTCAGGGTGTCTGGGCTTGTTGCAAGACATCTACAGCTGTATCTGTGATCTTTAAAAAAATACCAAAAACCCAACAAAACAACCTATAGCCAAAAAAAAACCCCAAACAAGCAAACCCAAAAACTCCACAAAACCAAACACATCTACACACATACGCAAAACAATAAAACCTCGCTGTTGTGTGCATCTTTCTGTACTATTTGCAGGTATTTAGATTTCTCATGCTCGACCCATCTATATCCATAAAGTTTTGGAATAAATGTGCTCACACAGCAAATCCAGCTCATCTTTCTCTTTCTAGCGCTGCATGCCAGGGGATTCTTAAGTAAAAGGTGAAAATTACTAAGGGAGGCTTTCACTGGGAGCAGTTCTGTATGTGCTAGATAATTAGTTTGATGTCTGAAGGCTGTGGCCAATTCATTACTGTAATGTATTACCAGAAATGGCATATTTGTCACACAGGTTACTCAACAGCAGCTCAGGTAATAGTTACACTGTGGTGTCACTGTGTGATCAGCTTTATGTTCCACCAGACTGCACTGTGCTTCATAGCCTGTTTGATTTAGGATTCAAGTTGTCAATCACATCTCTGCTGCACAGGAATGATCACCAGATACAGTTCTTATTGACAGCCAGAATAATTAGGAGTGACCACTTTAGTGTCAACACTGCTAAAAAGTTATGTCTCCAAGGAAGTACATCAGTGCACAGCAAACTCAGCAGAAGGTACCCTGATGCTGAATCTAAAGTACAGATGTAATCTGTAAAATTGTATCACAGGAAAAATACTGGAGTGCAGAATGTTGTAACACTTGAAAAAGCAAATGGCTGGCCTATCTCTGGGTAGAATATTTCATAAGTTCCTGAATTTCTTATGCCTTCAAAGAGCTATACTGAAATATTCCTCTGCTAAAATGGGCTGTCTGTACAATATTGAAAATACTTGGGAAAAGTTTTGCAAAAGCAGAGAGTGGCTTTAAAAAAATACCTGCAGTTCTTACATTGCCTCAAAGATTTGAATTCTGCTAGACTGCAAATCTTCATGAGCCCTTGTCTGGTCTAAGAGGGGCAAATGTGTTTAGGTCACTCATATGAGCTACACTGCATTTGAAGGTGTAGGTGATTTTCCTGCACTAAATTAACCTGGAGTAATATGGTGAATGCTGGATTGCACACTGGTGCTCTGTTCCTTTACCTGACCCTTGAAAAAGTCAGTTCTTAATCAGCTGAGCAGAGAGGCCAGGTAGTTTTACATTTAAAGAAAACTAATCACAAATTAGCAGTGTTTTACCTAATATTCATCTAGCTCACTGTGTCTGACCATGCATGTGTATGGTAGAGTTCCTGTGGCTTGTGCTGGAGGTTTACAAACTAAATAAGAAAGGATAATCTGTTAAAAATCAGTCACCAATGGTCTTTGTAAATAAGTTCTCTTAAGAATAAAGGTTATGTAGTCTGTGTCCCCACTATTGCTTGCTGAATACCTTGGAGTTCTTTGTCCCTGCAATATCCTTCATCTAAAGGGGGAAAAAAAAGTTATCTTTTTACAGACTAGAATGTCAGGCACAGAGCATGTCCACATGGGTGGGATATCTCTGAGCCTGTTCAGGTGTTACAAGCAGAACAATTCATCAACAAGGAGCTCCAATCTGCCACTCCTCAACTGTGATACAGAGTTTGAACCATCCCTGTAGAGCAAAATGCCCATATTTGAGCCAGTTCATAGTTTTGCAAACTGCTGCAGAGGGTCACGTTGGCATCCACCATGTGACTTGCCAGAAACCTTTAGTACAGGAGAAATTCAAATGCAGGTCTCTCCAGCTCACCTTTTTTTCACCAGACATTAATAAGCAGTAATTTGAGGTGCAAACACTTTTCTGAGGATTTTTATGAAAGAACAAGCTTTCTGATGGGAATGACTAATGATGGCAATTTGGAGACAGTTATGTAATTGCTTTTTTTTGAAATATTTTTCACACTGATTTTTGTGAGTGTGGAATTACTATTGGCATATTTTCTGCTTAATAAGTAATTTTTTTAAGACATTGCCTAAGCAATTAGGCAATCAGTTATGCATCTCTTGAGAGCAGTAGTAGTATAACTAATGGAAACCTCCAGGTAGGATGCTGAAAATGGACTGCTAACTATTCCTTATTGCTCCTTCAAAATTGCTTGGGGTGGTGGATGCCTTTTTGCTTGCTAATAGAAGGACAAAATTATTTGATTTATTACTTTTTTTTCCCCTAAGCATAGCTAGTGAGCATTCTTACATAGGAACATAATGGTCTAGAGACATTATTGTGGGATGTAACCATGTGCCTGCCTACCTGGTTTATGCAAACATATTCTTCTTGTTCATACACAGAATTTTCATGTTTTTAAGTTTCCATCTGAAGCAAAAAGGAAATTGGATGTAGCATTTCTTTCCACAATATAAATGAAGGACAGAAAGTTTGCCTGGTGATGTGCAGTTGGAATTTTGACCTTAAATATTCATGAAAATAGGTGCCTGCTTGCCTTGTTGCAGGCTGTGGTGGGGATGAAAGGTCAGAGAATTGATCATTGTCTAGGGCAGTTAAAAGGAACAATTCCTACAATACCACAGAATCTGGAAAAGATTTATCTGTGCAACTGCTGAATCAGGGCTTTGCACCCACTAGCAGTAATTACTGGAGATGCTAAAACACCACTTTGCCAGAAGAATTACTGCTGGCTGGAGAGGCTCAGAGCCCTAAATTCATGGTGTTATAAAGGGGTTCTGTTAGTCTGTGGGAGCTGTTTCATGTGAATGATCACCTCCTAAACCCTGTTTAACTCCTCACTGCCTCATTTGAATGAGGAGTTGGACCAGATGCCCTCCAGAGATCTCTTTCAGCCCACATTTCTTTAAGCTTTTATGATTTCTAAGTGCATGTGTATGCATAAAGTACTTGGAGACTTTACAAGTGTAAATGGATTTCTGGGCTGAAAGAGTTTACAGGAGGAAATGACACCTCCAGTATCTTGTGTGAGGTGATGTGGAGGGGATTTACTGGTGAGGAACAAGTTCAGCAGTGGTTTCTGTCAGAAAGGCACTTGAGAAAATAATAATGGGTGAGGAGCTGGAAAATGCTCTAAGAAGAGGAGGATATGGCTTGACAATGACAATTTCTATTCTAAGGACAGAAGTAATCTCACCACACATTAGAGTAGCTATCTGAAGGTGAAAAGACTTAAGATAGTTTTCTAGACTCCCTCTTTAATCAATAGATAGATAATATTTTAGAGGACAACTTGTCCTGTGTTAAAACAGGGGTGAGTAGGGATAGTCACTGATAATAAGATTTGTTAGCATCACAGTGATACTTTCAATTACAAACTTTTTTTTTCCTTAACAGTGATATCCATGCCAAGTGTTGCATTTAATTTAAAATATTTTATTAAGTTAACCTGATTTCAGTTTAATTGCACTAAAGAATCCCACTAATCTAAGTTGTAGAAACTAATTACTCAATGACAGGTTTGAGGCTGGAAATCATTGGAAGAATTCTACGCAATAAGGAAATCTCACATTTCTTTTTCTGTTGCTTAGATAATATTGGGAAGAGATGATAAATTCATGTCTAATAGTATATATTAGAGAATATGAGAGAATCACAGAGCAGTTGAGTTTGGAGGGGACCTTTGGAGGTCATTTGTTGCAAGCCCCCTGCTCAAAAAGGTCCACCTAGAACCAGATGGCCAGGACTGTGCCCAGATGCTTTTTCAATATCCCCAAGGATGGAGGCTCCAGAAACTCCCTGGGTAACCTGTGCCAGTGCTCCATGGCTCTCACAATCCAAACGTGTTCCCTGATGTCCGTGTGGCCTTTTTCCCAGCCTGAAATTGAAACTCGAGATGATTTTAATAAGGAGGTAATATAAAACTATATTTATTTGAAGGCTTTCAGAGGGAGTTATGGAAAGATGTCCACAAAGCCCACCCCCTCTGGGGATTAATATATCTTTATAGGTTTTAGGAAATTAGCATAATTGATAAAAAGCATCAATTAAGAGGACAAGGGGTGATTCAGTTCCCCCCCAGGTCAAGCCCCTTCTCTGGAGCCCCACCATCCCTTGGTACTAGCTGTACTTTGTCCATGAAATGTGTCTTGAAGAGTCATTCTCAACCTTAGTTCCCAGAAAGAACCAAAATAGCCCTGGGGTCCTGCACCTCCTTGCTAGGGCCCTGCTGGAATTTATTTTGTCTTTCTACCTAGAGAAAGGCCATTTACTGGGAAAACAAACCACGAAGACAATAGGCTCCAGAGCTACAAATGTATGTGCAAAGAATACAGAGAACATACAAAAGAAAAAAGGCAAAACCCAAATGGCATCATCCAGAGGGACCTCCCATGTATCAGTGTGTGTCCACTGCCCCTTGTCCTGCCCCTGGGAGCCAGTGCTGAGCCTGGCTCTGCCCCTTTTCAGCCTCCCCTCAGCTGTTCAGAGACATGGATCAGATCACCCCAAGCCTGAGTGCACAGATGCTCCAGGCCCTTCATCCTCTTTGCTGCTCTTCACTGGACTCTCTCCAGTGTGTCCATGTGTCTCCTCTGCTGGGGAGCCCAGAGCTGGACACAACACTTTGGTCATGGTCTCACCAGTGTTGAGAAGAGAGGGAGAGGGATGGTCTCCCTCAACGTGCTGACAAATCTGTTAAACAAAATGGTACTTGAACAAAATGGTACTCCTGTAATATTTTGGATAATATTTTCAGATTTTATGTAAAATGTAGAATTCATTATTATTCAAGCTTGAATCATTTTGATTTGCACAGCTTTCACTGAAGCACATTTGATGATAATCTTGCAGCTAAAAAGACTAATAATGGACAAATGATTAAATCCACAAAGTAATGAGTGCTGAGCCTTCAAACAGGTGTATTATGGATACTACCATATGTTTTGAACAGAACTTCCCTCAGAATTCCTATAAATTTCTTCTGCTACTAAAAAGTAAACTGTCTCTCATCTGTAACAATCTGACATGCTCAGATAACAGATGGCTTGGAAGCCCTTACAGGTTCTTCTCCCTCTATAAAGAAGTGCTAAAAATGAAGTGTATCATCTATTATTTTTCTGCGCCCTTTTTTATCACTTTCTGACTGAAGAGAAAAGTGATGGATTACGGGGCAGTTGCCCACACTGTGACATTTCGGATGTGATTATCAAAATGCAGCACACTGGGGGTTGAGGTTTCTCAAATGAATGTGACAGGAGTCAGCATTTCACAAGTGCACGCTCCATAATCTCAGCACTCAGTAACTCCCTGGGTTGTCTGCGTGCCACAGTGGAGTTCCTGCTACTCCATGGAATAAGTTTCAAATTTCTTAATCTGTATAAACCTACAGGCTGCTCTTGGGGACTTTCTCAAAGTATTCTGAGAAAGTGTGTTTTAAAGGCAGCAAAGTTGGCAGACTGAAGCTTTTGTCTAAACTGAAGTTCAGTCAACTCCTTGTACAGAGAGCCCCTCAGCAGCTGCTCTCTTCCTTAAGCACAGCATCTTTAAACTATGCAAACTTTTATCAAAAGCTGGATGACTTCCACAAATCTTTATTTGCATAATGACAGGCAAAAAGAATTGTGTTGACTATCAAGAGTTGTTGACTATCAAGAGAAGAGCCTGGACAGACCAGAGAGCAGTAGGATCACTAAAAATCACTCAGGCTCTACACCAGAAAGTAGAAAGTCACTCACTTTGAGTGCTGTTCAGAAGAAACTTCTGTTACTGTCACCTCCCATCACTTCTTGAGGGAAGTTAAGAATACAAACTACAGGGGGAAAAAATTCCTTGCTTCCTGGATTATTCCTTTGCCTGAGGAATAATTGGTATCTGACTTCCAGGTTATGCAGACATTCCTAGCACAGATCAAATGCATCAGCAGTGGAAAATAAAAGGAGTATCTTGTGTGCTTGTTCAAGTGAGCTGCTTGCAAGGTAAGCCACGGGCTGTCTGTGTACATTCCTGCACTGCATCAGTGGGAAACATCTACTGACCTCCTTGCAGAGACCTAGGACTACTACAGATGTATCTCTCCCTGAGTTTCTTTGCTTTTTTTGTTTCTCAGACTCTGTCTCTTGCTTGGCATTCCCAAATAACTATTTTCCCACTGTTTTACAGAGTGGAGGAGTAGGAGCACACAGGGGATGAAAGTACCAGAAACTCACCAAGATCAACTGTGACTGTAAGTTAAAGTCACCTGTGGGCTATTTAATCTTTCATTTGTCTCCATTTGTTTCTTACAGGATGAAGGCTTTTGCTCTGAACTAACGGTGATACTATTTTAATTGTTTTTGTCAGCAGGCTAGGTCATTCTAAGAAGAGTCAGACACGAGTTGGTGCCAATTTCTTATGTCAAACTGAGTAGCTTTTATCTTTCAAGCTTTGATTAAAATATAAAAGCACATAAGTAATTCCCCCATTTTAAGCTAGAAATGTGTCAAGACATATATGAAGATTATCTATTGCTTCCAAGTGTCTTCAGTATTATTCCATGGTAAAAAATGATTTCAGATCTCCTCTGCTGTCTGGGCTATTTGCTTCTAGAAATAAAACAAACTCTGGTAGCCAAAGAAGTCAGGAAAACACATTTTGTTATTATAAATGACCTGTAGCAAAGTAATGCTGGAGATTTATATTTAAATGGCAGTATCTTCTTTAATGCATTAAAAGACCACGATAGAACTGTTCAAACTCACATGAAAATGCATTGTAAAACATAGAGGAGAAGAAAGCACTGAGGGGAGCTGATAATGATTTGGATAAACTGATCTGTGACATTGAGGAAATCCTGACTACAACCAAAAAAACAATATTTGAAGAAGATGTTGATCTGCTAAGAGCGTAAAATAAGGGTAAGATAAGACAACTCTTTTGTGTGTCCTCCCTTAGCTCAGGAAGAACTGGGCACCTAATTAATTTTATGTATTTTAACAGCCTGAGGAAATAGTCTTTAACCTAATGTTTTATTCTTCATGCACCGTGTACTCTACAGCTACTTTGACAATAAAATTATAGTTCTGCTTAGATGATGAAGTCTTACAGAAATAGCAATTTTTTCAACTCTTGAACATAAAGGTTACCTCTGGAAGTAGAATTATGGAGGGTGTATATACTGTTGAAAGATTTTAAAGGAATTGAGATTTTCATTGCAAAGAAAGAAAGAGACATTAAGGGATCTTTCCTGCCCCTTTTCTCCTATCTTAATTCTTTCAATTAAGTATTTCCCAAAATGCTGTGAACTGTCTTTTCCAAAACCACTACTTTTAAATGAATTTGTGCAAGGTTGGGTTTTTCCTGACTTTTTTGTTTATTTTAGGGGCTTTTTGTGGTGGTTTTTTTGGGGAGGGAGAGGGGATGGGTTTGAAAAAAAAGTGTTGTGTTAAAGAATTCAAAATTTTGCAGCAATAGAAGAATTCTTTAACAACCTTAGTTTTTAGATACAATGGTGTAATATATTGTCTACTAAAACCTCTGAAGATGCTACAGGGCGTACATAAAAATCCAGGTTTTGATACCTTTAATTTTTCACATGCACACATCATAATCTATTTGATTTTACAGTTCAGCAAACTGAGAGCATCCATTCTACCCCACTGCGAGAATGGCATTAGCA
The DNA here is from genome assembly GCA_013400955.1 of Drymodes brunneopygia. Classification (NCBI taxonomy): domain Eukaryota; kingdom Metazoa; phylum Chordata; class Aves; order Passeriformes; family Petroicidae; genus Drymodes; species Drymodes brunneopygia. The sequence goes on from VZTZ01031693.1 coordinate 27,666, forward strand.
GCTGGGGAACCCAGATTCCAAACATCAGTGCTGTAAATTATTAAAAGAGCTTGTGTGTGCTTTGTGATGGGCTGACACAGCGTGCTTGAACCCATACATCAACAGGTTCTGTCAAAATGAGTTATTCATGAACACTAGGCCAATTTCTGCCTAGAATCCTTATTTCATCTGGAATCTTATGGCAAGCAAAATGATTCCCACTATTAGGATATCGTTAAACTGGGGATTTTAGGCTGCATCGTGTTTTCTCTGTGTATGTGTGTGTGTGTGTGTGTGTGTGTGGCTGAAAAAAAAATCTTACAAGAAAATCTTCACGTGTTAGAACAGTTTTGCTCCAACGTGGATAAAAGATAATCATGAATTTCCTGTTGGCTCGGGAGGATTTTTGTACCTCCTGTGTTGATTCACAATTTGGTTTGGATGCTGTCAGTGTGCATGCCAGCTGAGAACTGAGCTCCTGTTCTTACCTTATTATTCAGATGGGTGTTTTGCTATATCCAGCATCAGGCTCTGCATTTGGAGCGTCCCCTTGTAGGCACCAGTAGCATCCCATAACTGAGCACACTAGTAAGTGTTTTGGCTACTTCATTTTAAAAAATTTATTATCTTTTAGCAATGAAAGAGGCACGAGATGTATTTATTGAAGTTTTAAATCTTTTCTGTCATTTTATTAACCCTCTATTTCACAAGCAGATTTTACAAAATCTTTACTGTTGCATAAAGGGAAAAAAAAAAAACCCTGAAAGTGCACAGATTCCTGGTTTCTAGTACACTTCCAGAAGCAAATACAATGACCATAATCACAACTAAATGTTGGTGCTGTTCACTGCATTTCAGCAAGGTGAAGGGCACTAAGTGATGCTGATACATGTGCAGCACATGAGTTGGAGCTGAGACAGGGATCAGAATTCCCGTTGCAGATTGGCATTATAGCCACCAGAACCCCAGTCAGTGGTGCCAATAAATACAGTTCAGAGAGGACAAACCATGGTGACAAATCAACTCCCAGCTGATGGAGGAGCTCACTGGGACAGCCCTGCTGCTCACAAGGTCTGATGGTAATGGCAGGTTTGGCACTGCAGTGCAGATTACTGAATTTCAGGGAATTTTTCCCATGGTCTGTAACAAGGGGCATACTCTGCATCCACCTGAGAGCTGGTGCCTCCAGTTATGCCCCCTTTTTTCCTTGTGTTTTGGCAGAGGGGGAAAGGGAGAGAAGTTAAGGGGAAAACTCATGCCAAAGCAGGGATCCAGGCTGAAGCACCATGTGACAAAATGAATAAACAAAATCCTTTAAAAGATTAAAATTATCCAGTACCCTCATGGCATTGTCCTTGATCTTGTCCAAAATTTAAGTCTTAAGGGACAAGCTCTAGTGCAGAATTCAGAGAAATTATACTAAAGGTTTGGGCGGTGAGGTGAAATTTGCACTAGTATAAATGTCAGTATTTATAAAAAGTTTTATTTGTTTTATCTGTCCTTATTCTCTAGTGACGTGGTATTCCCTCCCTATAATTCTTACCCATCAGTCACTGAAATGATCCTTTACAGTGGGAACTGAAAAATGCACATTAGCGAAGTGAACATGCAGCGGGTTACTGGATGAAATTAATTATTCAAGGGAATGTGAGTCACAAAGCCAACCTAGTAAAACAATCAGGTGGATAAGCAATTTATTTCCTGGGAGAAGAAGGTTTAAAGTTTGTCTCAAAGAAAGCAAGCTCTTCTCATGGCAGCAAAAAGTAAGAAATGTTACGCCTTCTGCTAATAACTTTCTGAATATAAAAGCAGAAGTTAGTGCATGGGAGCTAGTGCACATCACAGAGTGGTTTACTATTGCTTCTTTATTGCTGTAAATTAAAATATCAACAGGCTAGGAACTGAAGTGTAGATGTGACCTGTCATTTTCATCTCTGCAGGAAGGGGAATTTCTTCTGTAGTGCTTTCACCCTCTTGAGAAAACACAGTGTTAAGCACACATGCTCATATATATGTGTGTGATTTTCTCTTGTGGGAGTGTTTGTAAATGACTGGGTCCATGCACTGTGGGAGGAGAGCCACAAACATCAGAGAATACAGATTCCTTCTGATGGAATTGCTCTTTCCCATGCCGAGGGCCTGCTCCCTGCAGAGGAGCTGCCAGGGCTTTGCTGGCAATGCTCTTGTTTCCTCTCAACATGCAGACACTCAGGCCCATTGTCAGCTCAGCTTCTGCAGGGGATCAGCAGCCAAAATTACCCCCTTCCTTTTGTTTTTGATCGACAACCGAACATAGGTTGAGCTTCCTCTGTACTTGTGGAGTTCAGCATTTTCCTATGAACGTTATCCTTCCCTGGCAAGGGCTATGAAAAATCCTTTAAATGGGGGATTACAGGGTTTGCCTGCCTTTGCTGTAGAAAGAGCTGGCAGGACTCAGCCCCAAAGGACAGGCAGTGTAGAAATGTCATGTGTTAAGATGAAAGAAGGAAAAAAGCTCTGGATGACATTGAGAGGGGAGCTGGTCTCTTCACACTAATGCTGGCCTGGATCAGATGAGGTTTGGTGTTATGAAGCACTTGTCCCAGGTTAACAGTACTGCTCTGTTTGGAAGGATTGACACTTAGTCCTGCTGCTCACAGCCCTAAGCTGTGCTGCTGCTGAGACTCTTGCTTCAGAGCTATCATTGAACAGGCAACTAGCAGCACAAAAGTCCCACGAATCCAAGCCTTAAGGCAAATAAAATGTTTTTCTTCTACTTTTAAAGTTGTGTGTTTGGGAACACTAAACTGGCCCTGATTACCAGTTTGAAGTCCAGCTTAATTTTAAGTTACGTTTTGTGTTCAGTGTCAGCGTGGTAGCAGGGAACCAGCCTTGTGATCACAACCACCCAACCCAGATCTCTGCACAGGGCAGTGACAGTCTCTCCTGTGGGGGGACACCAGGTTGAAAGTGCTGGAGCAAATGTCAGATCCTGTTAGGTGAAATTGTGATGAAGGTTTTGCAGGGCTGTGTCATGTTCTGTTTGACAAAATGACATCTAGCAGAACTGGTACCTCAATTACTTTGTGAGTTGTCCTGTTCAGCCCACGTGCTGAGAACTACAAACAGCAATGGCAAGACATTTCTTTCAGTAAGGTTTTTGGTTATCTGGATGAGCTCAGAAAAAAGTTCTATTTTTATTTTTGTTCTGAAGGAACCTGGGTTCTTTTTATACAGTTGTAACTTATGTGACGTTTCGCAATCCTGTTTTAACTGGAAGGCTGGATTTGCTGAGATTCCAATATCTTATCCTCTTCCCACCTCAGAAGAGTGCCAAATGTGTGAATACATAGGCTGTCTCTTACTCCTTGCCTTTTTTTGGCAAAATAAATTTTAAAGAACAAAATTCAATGAAATTCCTAACCTTCTCTTCAACTATATTTATTAGCACCACTTTTTGTCTTCCAGACTTAAAATAATAGTTTCAAACTGATGTCTTGTTGCCCAGACCCATCCAAGACAAGAAAAACCAAACAGCTTTGGTAAACAAACGTTGCTTTGTGTCTCTGAAAAGTGTTCTCTTGCACGTGGGATGATATAAAGTAAAAAGTGTGTTTTGGGGCAGCATTTTCTGGGAGGTTTGCACTCTGTTGCAGCCAGCACTAGGATGGTTCAGCTGCAGAAGGGATCCTTCTCAAAGGGGGAACCTTTAGATTTCATTAGATAATCACATTACTTTACAAATGTCTTTCAACTGTGATGTAATAGAATATGAAGTTCATGTGGAAAAGGAAGTAGAAAAATGATGACATAATATTTGGAGTGTTCCAAAGTTGCATGAAAGGACAGGCAAGTAGAGGTCAACTCCTGGGAGCAGTTTCTGCTTGAAAAATATGAACAGCTTCATATCTCAAAGTAATTGAAAAAATAGGGAGAGAGATGAAAGATTCAAGACCAACCCTTAGTTAAATCTGTTCCTTTTCACTGGGATCACATAAGTGAAAATTTGTAGCAATAGTGCCTTTTCCACCTTTTTAATTGTAATGCTGGAGCAGCATTGATTAGCTCCTCACAGTTTAAGAGCTGACCTGACACTGAGCCAGCAGTTGCCATGGAATATTTTGTCACTTCACCTGTTGAGAACATTTTAATAAATGTCAATTGAGTCCCACATAAAAAGCCACGATTCGAAGAGGAAAATGAGGGAAGAGTGTTTGAAGATTTGTCCTCCTGTTTCCATCAGCCTTAACAGTGTAATCTCATCTCTCTCCTGACACAACTTCAGGCCATTCCCTTGGGTCCTGTCACTGCCACCACAGAGAAGAGATCAGTGCCTGACCCTCCTCTTCCTCTCACAAGGAGGTTGTAAATGCAGTGAGATCTCCCCTCAGCCTCCTCCAGGCTGAACAGACCCAGTGCCCCTCAGCTGCTCCTCACACAGCTTCCCCTCCAGGCCTGATAGATAGATAGATATGTGTCCTTATAGAAATACACCCTTAGACAGAGACTCAGTGTATTTATTTTCCAGCTACAGGAATTCCTCCTTGATGGCAAGTTAAAGGCATCTGACAGAGAGTTTGGGTTTGGTGTTCAGTGACACTGCCTGAAGTGCCTGGAAATCTCATAATCATATTGACTTAGTCTAAGGTTTTGTTTGTAAGGTGATTATTTTCTTTCTGTTCCCATCAGTCAGAAATCTCAGTAACAATCTTGCATGCAAAACCTCTTTTTTTGCCTTCTGCCTCCCCACCACCCACAATGAAAAAATCAGGCTTGACTATCCATGACTAACATATAAAACTAAGACGGTGACTGCCACTTAATGATTTTATGAATGGTTGTCTACCAGTGTAATAATTAATTAACACTTTTGTCTTTTAGTGACATTCATTCTCTATGTCATCTTAAGCCAGTGCACTTCCATAGCTACAAGCTGAGGAGCAGTGATGGTTAAAAGGGCAGGGATGCAACTTCCTTTTCCTATGACTTACAGATGGAATGTGCAGATTTGTATTGCACTCACCTTTCCTTTCCTGGAGGAGTTGTCCACTTAAAAACATCCCTTGCAACATCCAGACGCACTGAATATGAAAAACTCGATGCTGAAAATGTTGGCACTTTACTTCCTAGGGGAGAAAACCTGTAAAATATGACCAGGTGCTCTGGGATTAGTGGGTTATTCAGTTTCCTTCAAGCTTGTGACATAATCACACAGAATGATGTGACACTGCCACTGTTTCAGGCATTTAATATCAAATACTCATAGACCTGTTAAAACTGAAATTCCATCCCTAATTACCAAATACCTCTCATCAGTTTCTGTCACTCCCAACACAAATATGAGAAGTTGGCAGAGTTTGAGCACTTCACTGCCCTGTTTACTGATAGGCAGTCTTCATGAATTTACCTCTGGAAAGTAGAAGACTTCTGACTTTTCCAGTACTTCATCAGCTTCTGCCTTCTACTACATACAAATACTTTTCCTGATGCTTTTTAATGAGGTGAACTGCTTTAGAAGTCACCATCACTTTCATATGGGCAACAGTGCTGAATGATTAAATCCTATTGTCTGCACTTTCTATAAAAACCATTAAAGTGGAAAAGAGCTACCTCCAAATTGAAATTCTGTCTTCAAGGTCATTACCATTTTACCTCTTCTGCCTTGTCAGACACATGCTGGAGTATCCTCTAATGGTAGAAAAATATATCCGAATTTCAGTTAAAAAAACAAAGCAATACAGTCTCTGTCAAGTCAGAAAATGGGAAAATATCCATCAGCACATTGTTTTCACAGCCTTTAGCTTTTGTGTCAATGACCCATAAAACTGTTCTCAAAGATCAGTCTGATTCTGTATCCTTCAGCAGAATAACCCCAAAACCAGAATATGAAATGCAGGGAGGCATATGTTACTTTAAGCTCTAATTGTTCACCTGTTCCTTATTCTCATTACTGCTCCTGAGTGCTGATTATAGTGATACCAATAAGATTTTAATAGTTTTGGTGGGTAATATCTGATTCAGCACTTCAATGGAAATGATCCTGTGTTTTAGCTGGCATGCACCAGCAACTGATTTTTTCCAGTATTAAATATGGATTTAATAAAGTAAAGAAAAAAAACAAACCCAACAATCCAGTGCCCTCACACACTGTTTCTGCAGAAAATTGCTGGAGCATGTTCAGTGGAATTGATCTGAGGTGAGAAATACCCTTTGTCAGTCTGGCAGAGTAATCAGTCAAGGCCTGAAGTGTCCTGTGCTGATGCTCCATACCACAGCACTGGCTGAATATCATTAAATAAACCTTATACCCAGTTTGCTTGTACCTAAAGGAACAGCCTGAGGGAACTCGCTCTCACAAGGCCCTTAGCATCTTATTCTATCTCTTAAAATCAAAGAAAGAGCAGGAGGAGAAGCTGAACTATCCAACTGGTAATACAAAATGAACTTTAAAAAAACCACCAAGGCCATCTTTAAATTTATCTCAAGACTTAACTTGTATATATGCACACATTCAAATGAAATAAAATTCTATATGCTTGCTAAGGTCAGTGTTTTCTGCAAAGGAAAATTCTGACCTCTGGTATCTCGGAAGCCATAAAAGAAGGCATAACCCTAGGAGTGAATTACAACTGTTGTAAAAGCTAAGTAATTGGTGAATAGCAAATGGTGACAGAGTGAATTGAGGGTGTACTTCAGATCTTTGAAAATCTGAGAAAATAAAACCCAGAATTATTGCTGGTGTGACTCTCCTGCCTTAGCATGACTCTTTATTTTTCGAATAATTGTCTCCAGGTATTCAAACTCCTCCTGTAAATGACAGAATGTCCTTACCTTGCATGATTATATGCTCAAAAGGTGACCCACAAAATGATGCAAAGCTTACTAAAGCATTTGTAGTGGGGGTCCTTTCAAACAGGCGCAGTCTGACCCACCTTTCCTCCATCCAAGTTCTTGGGAATTTTGCCATGATTTCAGCAGCAAAGGTGTTGTACATTCTGTCAAAAGCGGGGAGAATCAAACCAGTGCTGGTAACTCAGAAATACTCCAGTTGTGAATTCCTATGCATTTCTTCACAACTGAGTTTCTAATCTGTAAATGGAATTCATGGCTTTTACTGGCCAGTGTATGAAACTCGTAGTCCAGAGTGATTCTTGCATCCTGTGCCCAATTCCACCTCACCTTTCTGAGCACCCTTGGGCATGATCAGGTCATGAGCTCTGGAGCAGGTGAATTTTTCCTTTAATCCAATCCTTTCTGCCTCATGGCCACAGTAAGGAAATACATGTTTTCTCATACTCAAAAACTCTCTAATATCTACCTCAACGTAGTTTATCTCTCACTATCAGTTGTTGTGAGTTTAATCATCTGGAATGGACTTAGTGTTGTGAGGAATGTTTGAATTTAAATCACTCCACAGATATCTCTCTGAGTAGTATGACAGCAGGAAAGATAATTTCACCTCCAACTGTGTTAGTTCCCCTAATCTGACCAAAAACCCAATAATGCTGATGTGCCCCACAGAGATACTCTTTGGCTTGCAAGAATAACTTTTTAGAAGATTTATTGTGTACAGATTTCATGAGACAGTAACTAGGCTGGTAGTTGGGTGGTATGTTATTTATTCTTATTGAATTTCAAACCCGCATAGCACAAGTATGTGAGAAAATGGAGCCTGACTCTATAATACAGCTTCTTAAACTTCAGCATTTGATTCAGACTAAAGTGATTATTTCAAATGGGCTGCATTTTGGTGTGGGCTTGTCTGGGGTTTTTTTTTGTTTGGTTGGTTTTTTGGGTTTTTTTTGTGAGTGATTTATTAATTTCTCTTGTAAGTGGGATTCAACATTTGCTTGTTGGAATGTGGAGATGGTTGGGTTGAGGTGATTTTTCATATTTGGATTTCTTCTGTAAGGCATGTTAACTTTTGATATTCTATGAAAAGAATGGTGCACAGCAAATCTGCTGCAATGACTTCCAAACATTCAAAATGTAGCAAGGACTCCATAACGGTTTTAACCACCTGGTTATTTAAAATGCCATTTCACATTCATCTAACACAGTTAAAACAGAGATGAACACGGTTATTTCTGGAGTGGTTGCAGAGCAGCTGAGACCACACCTGGCCCGATCAGCAAAGGAGTCTAAATATTCCCAGACATCAACCAGCTGTGGCTTCTTTCTGGCTTTTCACAGATCTGCTGCTCATAGCAGGACCTGTTTCTGCTTAAATCAAGGCCTGCCTTACCTGTTGTCAGTATTGAATTGGAGCCATTGTGATATTCACAAAACGCTTGAGTTCTTTGAATTCTGTGCACATGGAAGGATTTTTTTCCTTCCTTTTTTTTTTTTTTTCTTTTTTTTCCCAGACGAGTATATTGGTACTTGTTTATTGTCAGATTTATCTTTCGATTTTTACGGCCTCCCTTCCCAACTGCATACTATTATCACCTCTTTATGCTAATGCTCTCCCTCGCTGCCTCTGTTATCACCCCTCCATTTATCTTCTTACCGGGTGTGTGATCTACGGTGCTCATTAACTGCCTGTTCTCAGATCACTTTCTGCCTCCTCAGCATGCCAGATGACCCTTTTATCGCCCAGCTATGTTTCACAATCAGCCCAGATAATGCTTCATACTTCCCCACTATTCCTTAGCCTTTATTTTTGTGCTGCTTATTGCCTCTTGCCGTTCATTCCTCCCCAACAAGGCTGGTTTTAAAGCTCGCCCAATTNCCTTTAATCCAATCCTTTCTGCCTCATGGCCACAGTAAGGAAATACATGTTTTCTCATACTCAAAAACTCTCTAATATCTACCTCAACGTAGTTTATCTCTCACTATCAGTTGTTGTGAGTTTAATCATCTGGAATGGACTTAGTGTTGTGAGGAATGTTTGAATTTAAATCACTCCACAGATATCTCTCTGAGTAGTATGACAGCAGGAAAGATAATTTCACCTCCAACTGTGTTAGTTCCCCTAATCTGACCAAAAACCCAATAATGCTGATGTGCCCCACAGAGATACTCTTTGGCTTGCAAGAATAACTTTTTAGAAGATTTATTGTGTACAGATTTCATGAGACAGTAACTAGGCTGGTAGTTGGGTGGTATGTTATTTATTCTTATTGAATTTCAAACCCGCATAGCACAAGTATGTGAGAAAATGGAGCCTGACTCTATAATACAGCTTCTTAAACTTCAGCATTTGATTCAGACTAAAGTGATTATTTCAAATGGGCTGCATTTTGGTGTGGGCTTGTCTGGGGTTTTTTTTTGTTTGGTTGGTTTTTTGGGGTTTTTTTGTGAGTGATTTATTAATTTCTCTTGTAAGTGGGATTAAACATTTGCTTGTTGGAATGTGGAGATGGTTGGGTTGAGGTGATTTTTCATATTTGGATTTCTTCTGTAAGGCATGTTAACTTTTGATATTCTATGAAAAGAATGGTGCACAGCAAATCTGCTGCAATGACTTCCAAACATTCAAAATGTAGCAAGGACTCCATAACGGTTTTAACCACCTGGTTATTTAAAATGCCATTTCACATTCATCTAACACAGTTAAAACAGAGATGAACACGATTATTTCTGGAGAGGTTGCAGAGCAGCTGAGACCACACCTGGCCCGATCTGCAAAGGAGTCTAAATATTCCCAGACATCAACCAGCTGTGGCTTCTTTCTGGCTTTTCACAGATCTGCTGCTCATAGCAGGACCTGTTTCTGCTTAAATCAAGGCCTGCCTTACCTGTTGTCAGTATTGAATTGGAGCCATTGTGATATTCACAAAACGCTTGAGTTCTTTGAATTCTGTGCACATGGAAGGATTTTTTTCCTTCCTTTTTTTTTTTTTCTTTTTTTTCCTAGACAAGTATATTGGTACTTGTTTATTGTCAGATTTATCTTTCGATTTTTACGGCCTCCCTTCCCAACTGCATACTATTATCACCTCTTTATGCTAATGCTCTCCCTCGCTGCCTCTGTTATCACCCCTCCATTTATCTTCTTACCGGGTGTGTGATCTACGGTGCTCATTAACTGCCTGTTCTCAGATCACTTTCTGCCTCCTCAGCATGCCAGATGACCCTTTTATCGCCCAGCTATGTTTCACAATCAGCCCAGATAATGCTTCATACTTCCCCACTATTCCTTAGCCTTTATTTTTGTGCTGCTTATTGCCTCTTGCCGTTCATTCCTCCCCAACAAGGCTGGTTTTAAAGCTCGCCCAATTGCACCGGGGTTTTTGCTTAGTGCTGTATCAGTTGTCTTCATTGCCTGGGTAGTGCTTTATTGATTTCCATGGTTCAGTATATTAGAGTGTATAATTCCTAGCAAATTTCTTTCCTCCATCAAGTTTATTTAATCCACCCTCTTCCCACTCTCCCTTTCAGACCGGACTTCATATTCATGAGGCCAACAGTACATTAACTGCTTAACTCATTGATTCTTGCACCTTACAAAGTGCTTCATCCATAACCTTACACATTCTGCCTGAATTCAGCCAACTTGTAATTCCTGCTCTGGATATGGCTACTTAGAGCACTTCTTTAATGTGTATTTTAGACAATTTATATGCCTCACTTGATACTTTTGCAGCCACCACATAAAATGTTTTCAGCTCATTGGCTCCAAGGTACTTAAACTTGTATTTCCCAAAGCTCCTTTCGGGTTTCATGATTTATAAATTTTAAAGAAAGAAGAAGGTTGTTGTTGTTGTTTTATCCTAAAGATCTTTTCATTAACAACATGACTTTGAGGAGCTGGGAGATTTGTAGACTTTTATACATGAATCCTTTTCAAAAAGAAGCCTTCCTTGGTCCTATGTAAACCCCCTTCAATCTCATGGCGCTTTTGATAACTGATCAAATATCTGTAAATTCAATCTTCCATATAAAGTTCCAACTGTGACATGCAAAAAAAGCCTGGACATTGCAAAAAACCCTTAACCTATATAATATGATGACAGAATAAATGGAAAAGAACGTAAATTAAAGACATTTTTGGATAAGCAGATCAGTTATTGAGCCGTGAAGTTTACATACTTCGTGGGGTATAGAACTACAAAGAACAATCCCAGGAACAGATCGTGTGGCTTTAGTTTCTCTGTTATTTTAAAATATTCTCAAAGTAGTTGAAATTTTCGCAGTTCTGGACAATGCAGGAATGTAGTAATGGCCACAGGCTCTTCTTAGGAGCTTATCGTTTTATAGTTATCTAAAATGTATTTTGAGTCTTCTTGTTTTGAGAGTTTTTCTATGTTTGATCAACTTCCTGGGTTTGGCAAACTACTGTGGTTATGGAAAGGACATGGTTGAACCAGTTCATCATTTTACTGAAGAAATAAAGAAGTTCTGCAGCAAAAGAGAGTCCAGCAGTGGAAAAAAGTGTTGACTAAATAGCTCTAAATTGAAGATAATTCCTTTCAATTTCAAACTTTTTGACTCTGCAGACACAAAACAGTCCAGTCACAAATTGATTTCAGTATGTCTCATTCCTCTCACAAAGTACAGTCAGAATAGATGGAAGAATTTTGCAACAAAGCATATATGAGGCTAAATCCTGCATAGTTAGGGCTGGGCTATGTGGTTGTAGATATTTTTATAGTGTCCTATATTCTGTACTGTGCTTTATCCAGAGGCAGACCAACAGGGGTCAAGAGGGTGTAAGAGAAGTTCATTAGTCGTTTGTTCATCTTCCCTTCCTATCAGACAGGCAACATGTGGGGTTTTCTGCTCATCTTCATCATCAGTCACCTGGAATATGTTGCAGATTTTTCGATACAGAGGCATTTGATTCCGTGATTGTGGTAATTCAGAGGAGAGGTTTTAGAAATCTTAGTTCATCAAAGGGGATAAATAGTTTGAGGTCCTTGTTTTGATGTCAGCAATGAAGCACAGCCACAATGACTGCAGAGAGCAGTTGCAGTCCACAGCTGTATTGCACTGGAGGAGAAGGAATCAGAATCTTTCAAAATGCCATAAATATTGCACTGACTTTGTGCTTAGAAGCACTCTTGGCACTCCCACAGGATGCATTTACAGGCTGCTCTCAGTGGTAGAGACCAGCCCAACCTTGAGGTTATTTTAGGTCCAAGTTAGACTCTTGTCCTGGAGACTTCTATTTCAGGGTAACAAGGAGGTAAATTAAACCTGGTTTTGAAATTGGGAGTATTTTTTATCATCCAAGAAGGCAAACCCCTACATCTGAAGGAAACAGCTAAATCATCTTTAGTCATTGATCTTACTACTGCCATGAAATGATCTTCTAGCCACTGTAGATGACCTGATGAGTATTGCTGTCCAAAGGCAGGATTAAAGCAAACCTCATGTTTTTCAGGTACTGGCTGCTGTCCCCATCAGAGATGTCATGAAAGGCCTGTGGTGCTAAACCAGAACCTTCAAATTTCTTCCTGGGCGGACAAACACAGGCAGAGAAAAGGCACTCAACATGTGCATCACTCTCAGTTGCAGTGGAAACTTCAGATATTTCCTGTCCTTATCCCTGTGGTGATGAGTAGCAGCAGTGCAGTCTGTTTGGTCAGGAAGCTGACTGCAAAACTTAAAATCTGACATAGGTGTGTTATCAACTTCTTATGCATTTCCCCATGCAGAGAAAATAGAAGAGAGGACATCTGCTGTTGTAAGTCTGTGATTTTCCCATCAGCCAGAGTCTTTCTGAAATTAAAGGTGAAAGTTGCAGATGGGAGGTGCTTTGCCTAAATTGGGTTTTCTTTTCCCCCTTGAAATAAATGCAGGTCATGGTTAATGAAGTGCATATTTGTATATGGCTGAAAATCACTGCAAATTCCCATTTCACTCGTACATATTATTTGATTTCTCACATTAGCCATGGATTAGTAGGTACCTGTGGGACTGCTCTAGTAGACAAAGGTTCATAAATCAAAACAGAAATTCAAACCTGTTTTGATCCCTGTTGTTTCTCCCAGTGCATACATATATTTCCTTCAGAAGTGTCACGTGTAAAACAGCATTAAAGAATTTCAGTTAATGTTACATATTTGAGCATCAAATGTGTGAACAACAGGTCTAGTTCTTAGCACCACGTAAAATATATAAATGTTCAGATGGAAATAAATGGAAATTGATTTTGACAGGAACTTTTTTTTATACAGCTGGTTGTAATAAAGACAACTTTTTTCTGGAAAGTATCTGTGGAATAATTCACGGGCTAATGTACAGGTCACGCAGTATTAGAACCTGCTCCAGCTTTGCTCTCATACTCTTTGAATATTCAATATTGTTGAATATTGTTATTCATAGATTCTGAGATTCACAGCTCAGTTAGAGGACATGTAGCTGCATTACAGACCTTTGGAGCTCTGACAGCACAGGTCAGGAGAGTGGGGAGAAGAACAGCTTATTCATGTGCCATTCAGCCTGTAATCTCTTTTGAACTTTCTAACTCAGAGATCAGCATTTTGTGCCTGTTGCCATGCTGGTCGGATTGATAGGAATCAATCCTTTGGAGAGATGCTGGAGCTCATTGTCTCACCTGTGGGCAGTGTTCTCAGACTTGGGGGCAAATGAACAGCTACACACTGCATCAACACCACTATCAAAAACAGAGAAATAACAAATAAAGTTATTTGCTTCCAAGCACACTGGCATGAAGATGAATTGCCACTCTGCCAAAGGCTTCTCTAAATAATGTTGAGACTACAGCCAACCTGTGCCATTTGAATATTTTCCCTGTCTTTTTGTTCTGCTGACTTTCCTCTACCTTTTCTTTCCCCCGAGTTACATCACCGGTGACCCTGTTGTACGTGGAGGTTGTATAATGCTTGTTGTACACAAGATAAATCCATTTGGTATGTGACAAAGATATTGTAGAACAACACCCAAATGGAGTGGAATTTTTCCAGTGTGCTCTTCTGAATTTTAACTCTGCTCCCATGGAAGCACAGGAAACATTTGCCTTCAGCATTAAGAGGGGTTAGAACAGATAAAACAAGTGAGTTGCTTTAATAATTAGGCATCTGATTTTTCCAAGTGTTCTAAATTCAGTTTAGTCTGCTATGTGGAGGAAAAGAAAATATATGAATAACCATAAACCTTAAGGAAGGGTACCCATTAAAAAATCAAAAGCTAAGCATGCATGAATACATCCTACAAGCAAAGTTTTTAAAGTATAACATTGTGTAATGGTGCAACACGTGCATAAAATTATACCACTTCATCATGCCCACATTTTTTTAATTAAATTAATCAGTGCTCTATTGAAAAGTCTATAGCACAACAAAACACATGCAAATTAGGTTCCTGTATGCCATATAGTACCTCTTATTTGGACCTTTGCACAAGAGGTGATACATGCAACATCCCAGGGGTGTAGAGAAATATTTTCATCCCTTTTCTACAGAAAACTGCCTGAGGTTTGGAAGAACCAGGGGGCAACTCTGGAGCACTGTAAGAGAAAGTCCAAACCTGCAGACTGGGTATGTTTAGCTTCAAACATATCTTCTATTTCCTAGACCTGAAAATTCAAATTACTGATAAAGGTTTTCTGTTTGTTTCCAAAAGTGCCTGTCCTGAGAAATTAGTTGTTAAGTCTCACTAGATTTCTAGATGAGATGACACCTCAGTCCTGTGAGGTATTGGCACAGCTTTATACAGCATCACAGCAAACAGGAAACCTGTAGTGGCAGCCATCTCTGAGACAGAAAAACAAAAAGGTTTCCACTGTGCTTAGTATTTCCTGTTGGTTATTTCTAGCTGACTTTTGTAACTGATAGAATATTTTTGTATGCTTATTTCTGAGGGGACTGATTTTTCTCATACAATTTTTAGAGAGTCATGGCCCTGCAGCCTGCTTCCTTTGTTACCTCTTTCACCTGGAACCAAAGTACTGAAATGTAGATATTAATACACGTGACAGATGGAAAATTAATCTAACCCCATGAGCCACAAAGGAGGAAAGGTGAGCTGTAGTAATTTCTCCTTTCCTGTCCTCTTTCTTATCTTCCCCATGCTAGGGAGGCATCTGAACACATTTCATCCAGGTGAGCAGGATCTGTCTTCAGTGCCAGATATCAAATTGACATTTTTTAACTTACAGGCAGATCAGTGCAGCAGAGCCCTGTACGATGCAAATGGATTTAGGAATAGAAACATGGCCATGTTTCACAAAAGTGCAGCAGATGCAAGTGTGTTTTCCATCCTTTAAAATTTCAAAATACCCTCAAGCTTTGGGAAGTTGATCACATACAACTCTTTAAAATAAACCTCCTTACTGTTCCTCTGACAAGCTTGATTTGTGTTTCAGAAAGAGGATTTACCCATTGTTATTCATTCACATCATCTCGCTGCCATAAGGTGATAAAGGGCTTTTGAAAAAGACCCAGACGTGCTTTGAACTGACAAGTCCAGGTTAAAGGCTTTTTATCCCACTCACAATCCCTCTCCATTAGTGGGATTGTTTGCAGTACAATCAGCAGGGATTAACTAATACCTGTTCAGGCCCCGGCACACACTGAGAGCAAAAGGCATTCAGGAGTGAGTTCATACACAAATGAAAATAACCGGGATCTTGTTGACAACTGCTCACTTATTTGACCCTTTAAGCCAACAGGTGTTTAATTTCACTGGGACTTGAAAATCGACATTGAATGGGATTCCCCATGAGCTTTACGTTCCTTGACAGGTAACCAGATGATGTGCTCATTCTGTGTCTGGTAAACCCATTTCCACACTACATTAGGAATTTATCAAAGCAAGTCGAATCACTTCTCTAAAAAAATGAAAGAATCTTGAGAGGATTTTGTGTCTGCTGCTTGAGTTCTTCTGCCTCTCATTAAGATTTATAATTTGGCAGAGTATTTCCGTGAACTGATGTTAAATTCATGATGTGACTTCATCCATCATAAAAAAAAAAAGACATATATTTCCTTTCCTTTTTTTCTTTGAAACAATAACTATGGAATCACTGTCCTATAGAGCCCAAGTAAATTGAAGTACTAAATTGCCATATATGTAATTCACAGCTGTATGTCACATCTCTGCAAACTAATCTCAAACTACCCTCAGATCATTGTCAGAAACAGGACTTTATGACTTTACATTTTCTTCTGAAAGCAGCTCTATTCTGTATTACAGGAAATGGTGACTAAGATTTATTATTCATATCTCAATAGATTTTCTGCTCTTTCAAAGTCTTGTCAGTGATGTTACTTTAATATAGTAATTTCAGAAAGAAAAGGAAAGAAAGGTAAACTACTCATGAATTAGTCAATGTGCTTTTTAATAGCAGGGTTTGCCAGCACTGATTGCAATTTCAAATACTTGGCTGTTTACATAGTATTTTGTTGACTAGAAAATTCCCATGTTCATTTTAAGTATGTCTGTCAGTCTTGCTTGGAAAAGGTGTTTCTGACTTAGCATTTCTTAGTTTTCAGAATTTTTGCAGAGAATGAGCAAATATTTCAAGAAGTGTTTCATTGTTTTGTTTATATCTGTGTGTGTGAAAGCATATTTGTATGTGAAACTGTATGTTTTATTTTATTTTGTTTCGAGGGAAACAGTCTTGTCAGACAAGGAGTTTCATCTTTGAGTCACTCATAGTGACTGAGAGAGAGCAGGTACAGAATAGAAATCCTTCCCTGTGGGCACCCTGTCAGGGTGCCCAGAGAAGCTGTGGCTGCCCCTGGATCCCTGGGAGTGTCCAAGGCCAGGCTGGACAGGGCTCAGAGCAACCTGGGATAGTGGAAGTTGTCCCTACCCATGCAGGGTGTTAGAACAAGATGGATTTTGAGGTCCCTTCCAACCCAAACCATTCTGTGATTCTGTGAACAGTAAAATTATCAAAACTAATGCAAGTATCCTCCAAATCTCCTGCAGAGTAGCCACATTTTCTCATTTCACTGTGGAAGGGAGAAGGGGCTTGAAAGGACAGATGGAGGATTGGGAAGGAAATAGGGAAGAGCCTTACAAGACAGGGTTTGTAGATCCCAGCATTGCAGCAATCCTTCAGATTTTGCATTGCTTCACCCCATCCTGCCCTGCCCCAGTAGTAGCTTTCATTCCACACATTCAGTTTTGATTTGTGTTTTGGGTTTGTTTTATTTTAAGGATCTGAAATTGCTGCGCAAGAAGTGCTGTGTTTGCACTGCTGTCCTAAGGAAGTGCATATTTTACCTGAAGCTTGATAATACTTTATAAGAAGTTTCTAAACAGTTAATACATAATGAATTGATGAGGGAAGTTTGCTAAATGAATTACTACCATCCCAGCAGGTCTCATGCAGTCTGGATTCTGCTCCATAGCAGTTAAGGGTTCTTACATGTTGGAGAAGGCTATTCTCTAATTAAACTTGTATCAGGTATATGAAATTATAAAATATGTGTGAATACATTAAAAAGTGTGTATTGCATGGTTGTTTGGGCTATGGTAGGATTTGTATGACAGAAGTGGAGGGTGCTGACAGAAGCACTTTGTGGCAAGGAGATGATCAGCACTGTTTTGAAATACTCTGAAACTTAGGGCCTTAATTCCTCCGTCTTTTTATTCCTTTTTTTCCCCTGGCTTTGACAATCTGGCCCCTGCTTCAGGCAGAGATCAGGTTTCTGGCAGAAGGAAATGCTGTATTAGGAACCGCTGCAAGGTTTGCCTTTTCTATCTTAAAGCATCAAATCAGGCTCTTCGGGTTTTTCTAAATCCTTACAGTTCCAAAATCTGCTCATGCTTCTACTACTTTTCTTCAGCTTTAAGCCATGTTTTACCCATTTTCTTCTTTCAAGCTGTATCTCCTTTTTTTCCTTTTTTTGGGGGGGAGGGGCTTTTTTTTACTTTTTAAGCATTTTTTTAATTCTCTGCCTTGTCTTGTTGCCTTGATGGCTTTTTCTTGTGGCTTAAGCCTTCTCAGTGACCTTCCTTCATAACTCAGATTTTTCTAAAAAGGCTGATTTGTGACTGGTAGAATGAAAACGTGCTCAGTCCTCAGTGACAAAACAGCGAATCTGAGAGGACAACCATGATTTTGAACTGGCAGTGCTGCCAAGTACCTCCCCTATGCACTGTTCTCATTTGGCAAACATTACATGACTGGCAGTGATTGAGAAGTAAAAATTCCATTGTACAGCACAATTGTTCATTGCTTCATTCAACATTACTTGTATGAGATCTTGAAATTATGAAAGCTACAAATTCTACTGCAGTGGAATCTGCCTGCCTTTAATGATCATCTTGAAGGAGGGAGGATCCACAATCTCCTCTGTATGGTTGGATATCTCACATCATGTTCTTCCTTACCTAGTGACTGCTGCATGTGAAGTCTTTAAAGATGTCTACACTTTAGAAAATAAACAATAAATCTTTTTATTAAATGTTACTTATTTCCTATAGTCCTACAGTATTTTCTTTATAGTATCTTATAAAGGAGTCCTTCAAATTAATGTGTTTCAAGCACAGCATTCATTACTCTAAGCACATTTTTCAAATCTGAACTTAGTTCTGATTTATCCTGTCTGCTGTTTGTTTTCTTTGTTGCCCAGGATATTGCCTGTACAAGTAAATGTGTCAGTGTACTTCCTTGCAGAAAATCTGTGATGAGATGCTAAAAATGTCCTTTCCAGGCTGAGTGTTAGACACATTAAGCATTGCATATATTGTGACTTATGCTTTCACAATTAATGAGCAAGCTATTCTTCCTTTTGTATGTAATGTAGATAACAGGGTATTTCTTACTGAACTTTTCTTTTGCTTTGGAGAAGCATCTATGTGTGCTTTGAATGTGGAAAAGATCCTGCCTTTCAAAAGCTGCTGCACTTTTTTAGTTGGCAGCAAAATTGGCCTCAATTGTAAGCCTCTTCTCTGAAAAAAATAGGTTATCTTTACACCCAAATGCTCTGTTCCTGGAGGAGAGCAGCATTGTTGTGTGTTACCTCAGCTAGTTAGCTGACATCAACTCTGTCACCTTTCCTGATCTCCTGGCTTTAAATTCAGCAGGGTTAAGAAATGTCTTACCTCCTTTAAGGATTTGCCTCTCAGAAGATGTCTCAGTGTAGGCACACGTTTTGTAGAAGGGAGTTCTGTTGTCAAGCACAGGCTGAGTTTATTAGGTTTTCTTATTTATTATCTTTTCCTCATTAGGTTTTCTTATTTATTATCTTTTCCTCTTTCTTACACGCTCTTTCAACCTGAAGTTTTTATGCTCAGACTCTTCCAGTAAACATTTAGTTATGTCTCTCTGTGTCTTTACATAACTTTCTTCTGTCCCATAATTCTTATTTACTACTCTCAAAAACTGCATCCTGGATTGGAGATTCAGTGTTCAAGAGGAGCAAAATAAAGCCTTATGTCATAGAAAGTAAGTCAGATTTTTTTGTTTGGTTGTTTGGGGTTTTTTTTTCCCTAATTTAAATCCATATGGTCAGTACAGACTGAAGATTAAACTCAGGCTTTAATGCTGGGTTTCTGCTCTGTACAGCAGCTATAAATAATGGAACAAACAAGACAGGAGAGAAAAAAAATCTTCCCAGCATTTCTGTAGATATATCGCAATTATTTTTTTTTTCTAAATGGAGAAGTATAATTAATACAATATTACCAAAGAGAAATCCAAGAGAAATCAAGAACTCATTGAGTTCTGTGCTAGGGAGAAAAGAAGGTAAGGAAAGGAAGAAGCAGGAAAAGAAAGAGAACATGCCCTCAGTGTCACTCAGTCCATCTAACCTGGACATCCTTCTGTAAAACCTCCAGATTTGGGGGCTTGAGTTCTGCAGATTTGGCTTCAGTCACCATGTCCTGAAGCAGAGAGCAGCCCATGCTGCTGGTCCTCCAGCCTGTGGCTCCTTCTCTGGGCTGATGCAGCAACAGAGAGGCCCAGAAAGAAATAATTTACAGAGTGTTTCCTTCAAGGACTCTCCATGACAAAGAGGCCGTTTTTGTAGTGCTATCAAGTGTTTGAAAGCCAGATATAAAAGGGGATGACTGCCTTACAAATTCCAACTTACTCCAAGGGACCTTGAAGTCACTCCTAAACCACTTCATGTCACCTGTGTGAACTTGAATTCCTTTTAAGAGACTGTTAATGCTGGTAACAGTTTCAACTAATTGCAGGAAAACATTGCTTTCAGCACCATCATCTTAAAAGACCGTTTCACTGTAGATGAAAAAAAAATTAGTATTAAAATAAATAAAAATCGAAGAGGATTACAGCTAAGAATTGAGCCCACAAGAGCAACTTTCCTCTTCTTTTTACTGCCCTGCTTAAGCATTTGGGATTCCAAGCAAAACAGATTCAGGCAAAGATGTAACTTCTTAACTTGGACTTAACCTTTTTACATTTCAACACTGTTGTCTCTATATTCTGTGCAAGTAAAATGTGAGTACCTATAACCCAGAGAATGATCTCTCATTACAAAATTGCCCTTTTTTTAAAAAAAAAAGTTTGGTCATGATCTATTTGTAGAAAAAGTGGTGTTTCCATACAGCACTTTTTCTAATTTACCAGCTAGAATATGTTCCAGTCAGAGTGTTTGGCTATTAGCTCACTTGCTCTCTCTGCTACACTGAGGAGAAGCTGTGTGAACAATTTGTCAGGTGAAATTAAACACCCGTTGGAAAGTTTTGTCTGTAGAGGCAGTCAAATGAAAGGTGAACAGCTGTCATTTAATTCTGTATTTTGTAGTCCATTTCACTTGGATTAGTGTCCATCTCCTTTGGGACTGCTGCCTGCAGGATCTCAGAAGGCATCATAGTGATTCTCCACTCAGTCCAGAACCCAGAACTATCAGTGAGCTTAGCAAAACCTTAATGACATAAGTGGTCTGTCTGAAAACAGCGTGGTGGTTTGCACAACCTCATCCTAAAGCATTTTTGTTTCTGTTCACTGAAGCATGGGAAGTTCAGATGGAGCTGGATTGAACTGTAACATCTGTTCTGAAACCACCTATTCTTGCCACTACCCTCACACTGCCCTCTCTGAGAACATAAAAACATATTATGCCATCCAGACTGTTCTGCATTACTTACATTTTCCAGAATGTGTTTGTGGTTTTTTTCCCCCACATTGTTCCTCTGCATACAAATTTTAAATATCCAGTTGTGTATTAGGACACTTTATTTAAGGGCTTTATTTTGTAATTCTGAAAAGAATTTAAATTTATCATCTGTTTAAGAGAATTGATAAAGAGACAATAGAGAGCAACATTTTATTCTCTCCTTTTCTGCTGAGTTGCTCCCTGGTCATGGCCCTCTCATTTGCTTTGCTCATAACTATCTGAAACTGGTCTTCCGAACAGGAGTCACATTTTAATGCTTTTTGTCTCTCCTACTAGAGAGGCAATAAAGAGATATGGAGCAGGCTAAAAAGTACTGGGTATTGACTGTTTTAAATACGAATATCCATAGAAGACTGTATTTATTTAATAGCACTATTGCTGCTCTGGCAGTAATCAAGGCTGTTTAAGGCTTTTCTAGGTGGTGATTCTGTTTGTTCATCCCCTCACTTTGCTCACAATGACACTGTTTTCCCTCCTCAACTCATTCTGCAAGAGCTATTAAATAGCTTCAAGCATATTCCAGCAGCATCACTGGTGCTTTGATTATGTCCTTGATTTATCCTTTAAAATTCCCTGAGACCACTGGGATGTGACAAACAATTTGTATTTCTGTTTGTAGCCCTGTTAATGAGTGTATGTTATTCAGTTAAACTAATGGTACATTTTTGCCTTTTATTACCTTCTTCCATTGAGTCTACCTGGTGAATGTCATGTCATAAGTTTAATCATGTGAGAAGAGAAACAAAGAGAAATATATGTGTATAAATATATGTATGAACTAAACAGACTAATCTGATTCTGTTCCTGCAAGTCTGAATTCAGGACAGGAGTGACCTTTTTGCTATCTAGATCCAAAAACTTGAATCCTCATTACTCTGGATTCATGATACTTTCAAAATTCAGCTCTCAGTTGTATGGTTTGGACTTACCAATTTTTTAGCTCAGATTTCAGCCTTTTTGCTTTCTTTGAAGACATAAATTGAAGTAAATCCTGGGCTTTGAAGATGGAATAAAAACTGTGATGCTGTTACACTATTTCTCATTTATAGATGCTGACCAATTGCTTGCCAGTACTTATATCTGTTTGGATTTCCTGTGATGAAATATATTTTAATTGAAGGTCATTTTCTTCTACAGGAAGGGCAGAAAGGGGCACTGTATGTTACTCCATGATGTCATACACCTCTGAGCATCTTTTTTGCAGTTGCAAAATGAAGGTAGAAAACTTCTGTTCTCAGCTTTTGTGGTTTCACTCCCCCAGTAAAGACGTAGAAGTCATCTGGCAACTCAGACCCATACTGAGTTAACCATGATATGGGTGTCAATCCTTGCAAAAGCTCACAGGTTTGTGTTTGGCTCCTCGAGGACAAGTTTTATCAAAACAAAAGCCTTGTTGGTATAGCTTGAGGTGAATATTCTATTAACAATAAATATATCCTGCCTTCCTAAGCTCCCTGCATAATAAATGGAGATGCACTTACCCTGTTCAACATCATTTGTGTTCGCAAGCAGTTCAAATATTCATCTTGTTTTGGGTTGCTGGAACGGGTGATACTGATAGTCAGTATCCAAACTGACAGTGAGCTTTTACCCTTTTTCCCATTGTCTGTGAATCACCCCTGCAAGTGCCACTGCAGATGGGACTGAAATGGCTGAGACTTGATAACTAAACCTTTGCTCTCGTTTGCATCTTGGATTAAATCAGCCCCAATAAGTAAGGCTGAGATCTGACTAAAAGTTTTAGTTGCTCAGGTGCAGGGGAAGTAGCTTTCTGCTGGCATTGTTTACCTCCAGTAGGATGAGAAGAGAGCAGAGCAGGTCTGGATTTACTGAAACCTCTGCGAGAAGACCAGAGGTGGGCTTAAAGAATTCCTTACTCATGTTTTGGCCCCCAGTGCACAGATGGATGCCGTTGGTGTGTGACAACTGCATGGACAAGTACACAGCCATTCGTTGATAAGTCCTTTTCAGGTCGTTTTTATCCCTTCTGGTTTTCACCATTACTGTCTTACTGTCCTTTCTAGATTGCAGCTGGGAGACAGAAGAAAAAAGTGGGATGTTCTTCTCCAAGAGAAATGAGATAGTCATGTAAGAAGTCTTAGAGGAATTAAGTGAAACTTTGAGGTAAAGAAGTCCATTGAACAGATCTCAGGAACCCAAATGTTTATATACACACCCATGCAAAGATTTTAAATGAAAATACCGACTCATTTAGTCTCATTTTTTTGTTAGCAGGTACCACGTCCATGTAAAATTAGAGGGAAATTCACTTTTTAGTTCAGTGAATACTGGAGTGGTTTCATAAGTCTAAGGAGTTTTGATGTTTGACTTACACAGGGATTTAAATTCCTTTGGGGCTGAACTAATCTTTCCTCTCCTAGTTTTGTGTAGACCAGCTGCCCTTAAACTGCACTTGAGCTGATCAAGGCAGATTGGCCCTTGGTCTGTGCCATGGGGAAGGAAGTGGCAGATGGGGATGAATTCAGTTCTTTGTCTAATGTATGGTTTCTTGTTTAGCTTGGGCAGGCATGTAGTCCCAAAACTGCAAACCAGGGAGTAAATCAAGGAATTCTTCAAATAGATTTAAAAGCTGCATGAAAAGAGTGAAACTGCTCTGAGTACTTTCATTGTTCCTGCCTCCATTTGCAATCCAATGCCTAGTACTTAAATCTGTCTTAATTAAGGATGTTTCCATTGAGGTGGAGAATGGTTTCATCTGTATTTCCATTAATTACATCATCATTAACTATTTTAAAGATGTTTGCCTCAAACACGATGGTGGGGTTTTTTGTTGTCCTGAAGGGGATTGTTTCCCCTACCCATAGTGAGCAAACCACTGAGTATGGAAGGATTAACAACTAGAAAAGTTATTTGGAATAAACTGTTGTCTCTTTAAAAAACTTTTAAGCCTTTTACATGCTGTCAGGAGACCAAGCATCAGGAAGCAGTTTTATAAACAAACAAGGCCAATGGAAAAAGCAAACAAATGAAAATTAATAAACAAAATTAATAGATTATTAAGCCAGTTCGAGCCATTGTGACATCCTGCATAAAATAGGCTGTAGGACCTCTGCTGGAATAATTCCTTTGTCTTGACAGTTAACTAAAATGGAGTTTGGCAGCTATTTTATATTGCTGTATTCAGTCTCATTTTAAAAATTGTTTTAATTAATGGAGAATCAACCATGTCACTTATCACAGATTTTTCACCATTACCTTCCCTATTAAAAATACAGATTTTATCTATCACCTGTATTAAATTAGCTACAACTTTCACTCATTAAGCCTTGTCATTAAGGAAGTGCTTTAAAAAGGATTTCAGGAGGCCCTCTGGTCCATCCTTCAGCTTCTTGGCAAAAGCAAACCCCAGAAGTTCTCCTTACCTCAGGGCAGGATCGACTCTACCTAAAGCATTCTTAACTAGAGTTTGTCTAAACTGTTCTTGAAAGACACAAATGATTCTGTGATGGATAATCTCCCCAGTAAATCTGTGCCAGTACTTCACTTATCTTCACAAAGCCTCTTCCTGAGGCCCAACTGAAGTCCCTTTTCAGAAATGTGATCCTCTTACTGCTTGTTCTATCCATAGCGAAGAAGGAAAACAGATTAGTTCTGTTTTTCTTCCAGGTGTCTCATACAGTTGAAGACCATGTGCCTGCTCTTCCCCGCACGATGATCAGCTCTTGTGTTACAGTCAAATTTCCTGCACTGCAAATATTTTACCAAGTTCTTAATTCTGTAATCATGATTCTGGTCTTCTTGGGAATCTCGCTATATTTCCAGTGTACGTGGCAAGCCAGCAAACTTGATTCTATTATCCACAAAAGAATATGGCTCTAATTTTTACTTTATACACACCTATATACACACCTACATTTATTGCTAATGCTGGTGTTTTGAATTACAATAAGATACTTAAATTGACTACATTAGCCAAAGAGACAAATTCCCCTTTTCTATAAATATGGTTTGTCTTCATGGGGTGTAGGTAAAATCTAGTATTCAGAGAACTGAATTTGGTCTTACTTCCTTCAAAAGAGGGATGTAGTCTTCTGTTTTCTCTCAGAACAATCCTGAAAAGAAACAAGGTCCAGATTCTTACAAATTATTTCTTTGATGATGTTGCCGGTCTGAAATTTGTTTCTTCCCCCACAGTGTAAGAAAAGCTTACACCAAGTTGCCAGTAAGTTTTGAAAAGTGAGGGCTACATTCTTCACTAAAAGCACCGTGCAGGTGGGCTTACAGTGGCTGAGAAATGCCATAAATATCTGCCAAGTCCATGAAACAGGCCCACCCTCCAGCCCTTAATGTTTTTGTTATTCAACTTTAGTCATTCCCAAGATGTGCTACATTTTCACTTCGTGGTCCTACATGAGCTGGCAGAGGACTGACAGATCTCTGGAAAGAGCTGTTTCTAAGGTGAGATAAACCTTATCTGATACTTTAAATAGTACTGTAAGAGGTGAAGGAGGGGGAGAGAAGTCTTTGGAAGTTCCTTCTTTAGACTGCTCTCAGTTTGTGAAGGTAACTTCAGATGTTCTTGCGAGATTGTGGTCACGATCAAGGATTAGATTGAAGGCAGGGTCATAGAAGGAGCAGGGATAGCAGGAAAAGAGAGGGTGTCTGAAGCTATTTGAATAAAGTAGGAGTATTTTTAAGGAAGTATTCAAGTAAAGAAAGATGTGAGGCATAGGGAGGAAAATGAAGTGTCTGTTCTGTGGAGCATCTGAATCAAGAACAGGGATAGATGTGGTATTTGGAAGTTGCTATGGAAAAGAGCACTTGTATGTTCCACAGAAGTTGGTATCTCTGTAACACCTCCAGAAAGAGCTATAAACATAATTCTTCTACCTTCCCCCTGCTACCTCAAAGAGATAAACTTACCTCAGCCAAGCTAACCTATGACCAATTTCAAACCAGCAGCTCAGTGTACTGAAGGATCAGAAACTTAAAAGCTGCCTGAGAGGAGATCAGGAGAAATCAATGGCAGCTCAAGCTCCTGAAGTAGGAGGAGATTGTTAGATGGAAATGCACAAGTGAAACAAATCTGTTGGTGTGAGCACCCAATTTCAGGGTCAGATCCCTGGGCTGTCATGTTTTCTGCTCACTGTTTCATCTCCTCCTACAGCTAAAAACTTTCATCTAAACTTCCCTCTTAGGCCTTTTCTGCCACTCTGCATAGTTTGAAACTGAGTAATTCCCTCCTTTTATTTCTACCCTTACCTTGATGATATTTATAGATTAAGACCATGCTGCCCCCCGTTTTTACTATTCTAGACTCCATAAATTCAGCTTCCTCTTTCATCTTTATGTCTTAGGATCTTCTAGTTCTTATATTGGTTTTGTTTCCTGATTTTGTATTTCCCTACATTTCTTCTGTTCATTCAGAACATCTGTTTTTTTCATTCTTTAACCCAGTTTGTGACAAGTAATTATTATGAAGTTCTCAGTTACAAAGTTTCCTGAAATCTCTGTGCTGAGAGCTGCTTCCACAGCTCCTTTACAGTTCATGTGTCTGTATTAGTGTCATGAAGTTTTACAAAAAGGCAGATAAATACAAGTTATTAGGATCTTTGCACAGGTTGTCAGATACAAATATTTCATCTATATTACACAGAAAACTGCAACCATTATCTAATAGTCTCTTCCAGCTTTAAATTCAGTGAAAGGTATCAAATCCCTTGTATGAAAACTCCCATAGTGAATTTAAACAGTTTAGATACAATTTTTAAGCTTCAGAGGTTGTGATAGAAAAGGTTGGTCTTCCTCTTGCTTGTTTAATGATGTGTGAGAAGTTGATGAATTCTGGTAGTGAACCAGTTGATGATGCCACTTTGAGGTCTTAAACATTTAGCTCAAGCAGTAATATTCCATTTTTATAATGTTGTTTACCCCTGACTGAAATCTTACTGTCAGACCAAGAAAAATTGACTTGGTACAAGAATTGGGAGGTTTTTCCCAAACAAACAAATAAATAAAGAAAACCTTAATTAAAAGAAATTTAATATTGAGCAAGTGTGTGATTAGCATTACTTCTAAAAGCTTTCATTTAAAAAATATTCTTCATAACCTTAATAAATTTGAAACACAAAGTCTCTAAATTCTTATTTATGAGATACATTTGGATCACAACCTGAGATTAAAACTGTGAATTAGACTGCAATTTCATGTTTCTTCTGTTTTCAGTGATATCTGACTGGCTGTGAACAACCTGAGTGTTTACATTAAAAGATTGTCTCCCTGCTGATAAAGATGATTGCTTAATGATAAATGCTGAGATCTGAAATACACGAAACATCACCTCACAAGGGTAATGCAAAAATGCCATCAGAAATTTCCTCCCCTATATGAGGAACAGTCCAGCAGCTTCCACTCATAAAATCAATTCTAATACCCATAAAATCCATTTCCAGACTTTGCCTGTGCATCAACAGATTCAAATGAAGGGTATTTTAAAGCATAATGCAGAGACTATAGTGGATAGGTGAAAAAGCAGGTATGGCAGACTTGGATTCTGCTGTCACCACTTAATGTCAGGAATGTTTGAGAGATGTCTGTGTCCTTTCACCTGTGACCTTTACAGAGCTGGGAGTTAATTTATTAGAGCCAGGAAGCTCTGTTATCACTATTTGTTCATGTAGATCAGAGACTATTTAACTAGGACAAATAATAGCCAAGAAATTAAATTCATCGAATAATAGAGTCATGGAATGGTTTGGGCTGGAAGAGACCTTGAAGTCCATCTCATTCCAATCCTCTGCCATGGGCAGGGACACCTCCCACTGTCGCAGGTGGCTCCAAGCCCCATCCAGCCTGGCCTTGGGCACTTCCAGGGATCCAGGGGCAGCCACAGCTTCTCTGGGCACCCTGTGCCAGGGCCTCACCACCCTCACACGGAAGGATTTCTTTTAAGTAAAGAACTTCACTTACAGTCTTTCAAGAAGTGCCTCAAGTGTGCTGTATTTGAACAGAAAAACCAGCTCAGGTCATTGCCCAGGAACTCAATAACATATTTTGTGGTTTATCTTGGGTCCCTTTGGCTGTGCAAGGAATACCCAATATTAGTATTGATGAGAACAGCATAGCACTGTGGAACAAGGAGTATAACGCAAATACTGAGTGTCTGGTTGAATACAGAACCCTGACGATTTGATTAAACCAGTCATTTGTTTATGGGATTTAGTTCTGTTTGTATGGTAAATTCTGATAGATGGCCTGTCAGCTTGATAAGGTTACTTTTCTAACTTTATTTTAGCCATAATGTATTCTATTCTAGGAGTTTAGAATATGATTGAGAACTTCCAAGTATAAACCCCTTGGAAGACAGTGAAGGGTGAAAGCACATGGAAAGGTGAACATTGGTTCATGGGTGAAGCCCAGGGTGGGGACTCGGGACACCCTGATGCATTTCTAGTTCTGTCACACTTCTCTGTGACTCTCAAGATGACATTTACTTGTCTGTGCATCAGTGTCCCCTTGCAAATGGAAATAATAATCCTCACATCAGTCAAATCCTTCTTCCTTTCCCTTCCATGTTACAAAAACATTAGAGCAGGATATTTCAAGGTGTGTTTGTGCCTTACCCATCACAGACAGTCCTTCAAACACTTCTGTAATGTGGGTGCAAATGAATAAATAAAATCCACCTCATCTCTCAGGGAGGGATCTTAATCACAACCTTTTTCAGAAACCTCCATATTTTTCACTGGTGTGAGTACAATCAGACTTTAAGGACAGGAAACAAGAAAGAAAATAAGGACACTTTAGAAACAGGCATTGAAAACCATAAGTGGTGTTAGAGGAAGGCAGCTCTACTTAGGAAACTCATGTGAAAAGAAGCTTTCTGACAAGAAAAGGACTTCAACAGGATACTTTGGTTTCTTTTTCTGTTTTTGATAGCACTTTTTCTTAAGAGTTTAATTACCAGGTTGATTAGAAGGAAGGAATTTGTGTTCATAAATGGCAC
Organism: Drymodes brunneopygia; assembly: GCA_013400955.1. Taxonomy (NCBI): domain Eukaryota; kingdom Metazoa; phylum Chordata; class Aves; order Passeriformes; family Petroicidae; genus Drymodes; species Drymodes brunneopygia. The sequence goes on from VZTZ01031693.1 coordinate 56,598, forward strand.
TTATAAAAATCATCTTTTCCTTCTTGATCTCTGAATGGAAGATGGTCTCTGGTGCCAGCTTAACTATGAGTAATTGAATAATACACTACCTGGTAATGGAATCATTATGGTCTGCAGAACACACATATAAAGTCAGCTGAAATGTACTTCTTCTGCTCAACAAAACCGAAGTTTTTATAGATTACAACTTTGCATCTACAGAGGAATATTTTTATTAATTATGAAAATGGCATATTAATACTCTGTAGAGCAGTGTTATAATCATTGTTCAGGAGTCAGCAATTATGTGCAGTTCCTCTTCAGCAATGTACAGTCTTCTGTAAGGGACTGTCTATGAGAATTTCTGTCTTAAAAGCAGCTTTCAGTATTCAAATAGAGAAAAGTCCCTTCTGCATCAGATGGGATGTTCTTACTGCTGAGAGTTACACTCTGGTTTTTTTGCATTAAACAGAGGCAGCAGGTTAGGAAACAGCAGAGCTGCTGATGTGAGGAACAGGAGTGCCTCCTTACTCTGAACGTGTGCAATTCATCCAGCAGTCTTGGAACTAACTCTGAGGTTGTGAGGTAACAGTGACACAGCCAGAGCAGCCCAGTGTTGCACTGCTGGCAACAGAAGAAACACGCGGGTCTCAGAGCAGCAGTTGAATCTCCAGGCAGCACTGACCAAAAGGGCTGCCCTTCTTTATTTTCTTAGTTTTATATGTTACCAAAGACAATCAAGGATTGGTGAAAAGGGTTAACACCTCTGAAAGTTTACAGGACAAAGACATGGTCAATCATCTTTCTCCACCCCAGGGAAAGGAATGAAAAACAATTCCACAAGTGCAAAACAATCCCGGCCAGTTAAGAAAAACAAGGACCATGTTTACAAAAAAAGCATGGGAACCTACAGTTACAATGTTACAAATCATGGAACCCTGCAAAAGCAGGGCGACAGCCCAGATCATTGCAAATTCATGAAAGTTGCAGAAAACAGAATCATATAGCTTCTTCTGTATCCATACATTATCCCTTACATTATCTTATACTCAGCTTAAGGCAGCAAGAGGAGAACACATTCCTTTTTCTCTCTGCTATGCAACTCACACCTACTGTTTAAATGACTGTGTGCTCATTGACCAGAGGAAACAGTCATGATGATTTCAGTGACATCTATGAAAATCACCAAATCAGAGTCCAAAACCTTGTTTGGATTGATAAACTGACTTATATTTTGCCTTCTGGTTGATGCTTTCTCATTACCTTGCAGTTTTCTTTCACTAAATGAGTTTGGTGAGTCAGTGTTTTCCCCTGTTTGGAACAATGTGATATTGTTGGAGCCCTTGATCTGTTCCTTGTATTTCTCTGCTTCCTGATTGCCTGGTTTTGTGTGCACTGCTGGGTCTTCTCTCATCATTGTCTGTCTTGGATATTGTCTTACTCTCTGGATTTCTTCATCTTCCTCTTTCCTGTTTTCATCTTCAAACAGTGTCTGTAGTGTTACTCAGTTAATATCCTGTTCCCCACTGTGCCAGAATTTCCACTTCTTAGGAAAACAATGGCTCCCTTCTGCAGTCTACCACTGGTTTCATGTGCACAGAAGATAAATTCTGCTTTCAGCACAGTACAGACACTTCCTTCTGCTGCTTTGGGGCAGCTGCTGCAATATCACATTACATATCAGAATCTACCTGAGTCTGTCCTGTGGTGGGCATGCAACAAAAACTTTTATTTCATTCTTCAGAGGCATTCCCAGGCAGCTCTACCAGCTGGAAAAGGACAAGAGTAAGGATAAGGACCATCCAGGGAGTGTCCCTCTTCTGCTTTCCCTTATGAGTATGTGCTGTCTCTCTTGCACAGCAATGTTTCTTTGTTAGAAGGTTGCTGAGATGAAGAATCCCAGTGGTGGCTGATGGGGAGTAGCAGTTTAGGGAAAATATGGGTGGGAGAGACAGTAGTGTGATTCACAATGTGAAAAAACTTAGGAATTAAATGCCTTTTTTTTTTTTGCTTAGTTCTTCTTGGAAATGCCTGCTCCTAGGTATCTCTGCATACCAGCAGGATTTAGAAAAGAGGCAGCAGAAGCAGGGAGAGAAGAAATTAAGGGCTAACAAGGGGAGCTGAACATGCACAAGATAGTGGGGTGCTGCAAGGGTTGGTCAATGTGACTGGGAGAAAGCTCTCCCTCTTTTATGATTAAAACAGCAGTCAGAGAAGGAGAAAAGATCAATGTTGCAGTCATTTTACTCAAACAGTGAAGAAAGAAGTGTGAAAGAGAAGGTGGTGATTGGAAAAGTAAATGCAGCTTCCAAGGACAGCTCAGGCTTGGCTATCCTGATCTCCTTGTGTGACTGGAAATACAGACAAGGATCTTCATGCCATGTTTATATGCAGGTGTTTTATTGTATTTGTAGTCCAGTACAGCTCAGGTGACTGTGAAGTCACATACTGGAAAATGTGTTGCGTGAAAGTTTTATTTAGGTTACCTTTGAAGGCTTGTTTGCTTTGGTGAATTTATTTTGCTTGTTGTTGCCATAGACCTGGCTGGAGTTTTGACCTGCATATTTAGCCTTTGCTAAAATGTTGGTCAAAGTGTACCTGATGGAGACAGGGACCAGCAGCTGAGTGGGCTAAGATAATAGTAATGAAGCAGGAAGAACAGGAGAGGGAGAGAATAAAGCAAATGTATTTATGGGATATCAGGCGTTTCTGTGACCATAGGCTACATCTTTGTGAATGTCCCAGAAAAATTAAAGATGTAACACTACTACAGAATTGTACTGATCAATGAATGTAAGAGAAGTCAGGAATGTCATCTATTCAGTTTTGTGCTGAATATATGTGTGTCAGCCTCTGTGGAGATGAATGAGTGACTCTTTCCATCTGTCCAAGCACTGCGTTGGCTCAGTTTCCTGTGGGCTCCCTGTGGTGCCCCATGGACCCAAAGGTACCGTGAGAAAATTGAATTCCAAGTGCCCAAGGTGATACAGAGGGTGTGTTGCAGTTGAGCAGCAAAGTTATTTTCTGTGTGGCATCAGAGCTGCCATGGAGCTTGAGGGCACAGGGTCATTTTAGGCATAAAGGTGACTGAGTAGATTTTGGAGACAGCCCAAGCTGTTACAGTCTATATCCATACTCTTCTTGGGACAGAATGTGTAGAAAACCATTTTGTCTAGGTTTAGTCTTGAAGAAAACTAGTTGGTTTCCCAAGGAAATTAGCATGTACCCAGCCAGGTACATCAGGGTCAGGAGACCAGAACTCCAGAATGAAATGCAAAGTTCCCCTGTCACACTGTACACACAGCTCTGAGCATATCTTTTAGAGGAAAAGAGATTTGAACCTTGCCCATTTTTCTATTACAGCTGGAAAACACTGCTAATACCAAACATTTGTCTCAAGATTATTTCCTGAGATCAGCAAATCGCCGGAACACTTCAGTTAATACAGAATGAGTTCAGAATTTTTTTTCTTTGGGCAAAAAGCATAATGAAATTCTCTTTAAGTTTATCAGAAAAAGTATTCATACAATCACTGAGTGGTTTGTGTTGGCAGGGAGCAGAATATCATTTACCTGCAGGACCCCTTATTACAGCACTGCCAGGTATTCTCAGTTGTGCCACTGAAGTCATGCCCTTGTCAGAGCCTCTAAAGGCAGAATTTAACATTGTTGTCATGGCAATATCCAGAAGTGTGGCTGAATGAAGGAATGCAAATCTGGGTGTTCGTGCAAGACTGGGTTACACATTGCTGCAGTTTGGTGCTGAGTTAAATCAGTTGCTAATTTAGCCAGGGAATGGCAATAGGTGGGGATTCTGCTCTGTGTGTTGTGAATTATGGATGGATATTCGTTAGAGTTTCACCCCTGACCATGTTTGTATTTAATTGGAATTCCCCACAGGTGTGACTGCAGTCAGTGTAGCCTGTGGGACCACGCTGAAGTGGAAAATTTAATTATGGCATAATGTGACGGTGTTAGAAGTTTCTACATCTGTCAGACAACTTGTTTCCTTCCTTACTGCTTCTGCTGTTCTTAAAGATTTCTGAATTGTCTTTGCTTTGCTGCAGAATATATTCAGAATTTTTATATCCCTAACTAAGAAAAAAGGTAGCATTTCATTGATAGCAGCAGCAAAACTGGCCTATATTGATTCAGTGGCACTTGCTATTTAGATAATAATTTAAGAGACCTTGCTGTGGTTTATGAAGGAAATATTTATCAGAGTCCTTAATTAACAGCTGATGAAAATGAGGTGCCCAAGGCTCACAACACTTGTTCATAATATAAAAAGGAGACCTCATTTAATTTCCCTTGAACTGGAGTCCCTGCTCACTGGGATGTACTGCATGTAATCTAATTATTTTAAACCTTGCTTTATAGCACAGTGTACTATACATGAAATTAGAGCCATATTCATTAATGAACACGGGGGGTTTTTTGTTCTCTGTTTATCTGAATATCATCCTCCATTCACTACAAATGTACTCATGGGAGTTTTCCTTGTACACAGAGTGTGTAACTGGTGGTGTTATTGTATTGACACACTGTAATATCAGCATATTATACTAAAACAGTGCAAAGTACCATCTCCTGATAAGGATTCTTCTGTTTCCTTTTTCATCATAATCCTGTCCAACAGATGTCATATAATCATTCATTTTCCACAAGTTTTCCACGTACAAGTCAGGTGCCAAACTCACAAAAAAGCAATCTGGGCTCTTTTCATTGTGTTTCCAGAGATGAAATTATTTGGATTAATAGGGTGGATTAATTCCATTATAAAATTAATATATTAAGTAGATAACTAGATAATTTCATGGTTGAAGCTGGATCCAAATAATTCTTTATGTTGATTTTGGTAGTCTAATAATGTATATATGGTCCTGAACAATAGCATTAGCAACAGACCAAACTCAGAGAGGGTGGCAGGCCATTGAGAGGAATCTCCTGCTGATATCAAACTGGGGGAATTTTCTCTCAGGAAGAGCAGATATTTTTCCCTGAATTGTAGAAAGAGACTGAGAATAGAGGTAAAAGAAAATATTTCAGGTGGTCAGAGGGGAACACTACTGTGAGTGTTTAGAATGAAAAAGGTGACTCTGGAATAAGAAAATAATATGAAATATTTTCTCACTATCTTTACATGATTTATTGCATCCTAAGGGTCCTATTAAAACTTTATACACAGACCTCATCTCACACTTTTTAAAATTCACTTTTATTTAGAATTTCCTCAGATAGATTCTTGTTCTCCCTCCAGAATTTTGTCCAAGGCAGATTTAATGGATTTTGTACATTTTCTGGGATTTCTGGATGTCCTCCCCATCAGACACTGTGATCAGAGTGTGAGAACTCTGGAAATTGTTGATTTACCTGCTACAAAAGCAGCCCAAAAGAAAAGAAAAAATCTCCAAATGTTCTCTGTCAAAGTTTAGCTAAAGTGGAAGTGCTGGAGGATTTAGAACCAGCTTTGTTCCTTCTCGGGTGGGAACTGGAAAAAGCAGAGCTGTTGTTGTCCAGGCTGACACACCTTCACTTTTAGCTGCTCTTGCAGAAGGAAAATTGAGTTTGTGTCAGAGTAAACCTGTTCCTCCTTTCCTTTCAGCTGTGCATCAGAGATCCCCTCCCCAGTCACCTCCTCCAGCATAAAAGAAATGTTCTCCATGCAACCTAATTAATGGAGAGATTAATAATACTCTGGGAACTCCTGGAAACTGTGTACTTCAACCATCCCATCATAGATCTTCCAGAATCCTTTGCCATGAGAAAAATTCTTGGATACCTGATCAGATGTGCAGTATCTTTACCCACCTTACAATTTCACAAATACTTCCTTTTTTTACCTGTTTTTGTTGTTGTTGTTTGGTGTTTTATTTGTTTTGTTTGTTTTGGGTTTTTTGTTTGTTTTGGTTTTGGTGGGGGTTATTGTTTGTTTGTTTTGGGTCTTGGGGTTTGTTTCGGGTCTTGGGGTTTGTTTCTTTTGGGTTTTTTTTGCTTTCTTCTCCTTTGTTCTTTATTAGAACTATTGTGTTTGATTCTATCTCCAGTGTTTGGAATGGAATGGAAGCAGTTATAATAATAATAATGATGATGATGATGATGATGATGATGATGATAATAATACCACCTCTGGTATCCCTCATGGGTTAATCTGCATATTGTTCCTCCAAGTTTGCACTCTCAAAGCCCATTTCACCCTCAGTTTCTGAGTCATCAGTGTTTCTGTTGGGACTTTTGGGCCACAGTGGCAGCACAGCAGCTCCTTTCCCAGTCAGTGAAAACATTCCTGGCCAAAATGTTGGAGGCAATCCCTTTGCTCCCAGACAGGTGATGCATCACAGGCAAACAGTCCCCTTTTTATTGGCTTTGCCTCCTGTGGGCTGTTCACAGAGGTGAAATACCAAGCAGTATAGTGTGGAAAGACAAAAGCTGTCTTCTCTTGGGTTTTGTCTGTCAGTAGTTACAGTGGGCGTAGTTTTAACTGGGGCTGGCCCAAGGCTGTTGAAGGTCTGTCTGGTTAAGCCTGCCTGTTTGCCTTTATCTTAGAAGCCTTAACTGAGTTGTGGACTATCTTCTCTTTCTACTCACAGGCTGTGGAATTCAGCCAAGAATGGGCTTTTTTTGTGGCCTGGAGCCAATTTCCCAAGTTGCTAAACCCAGCTGCTTCCTGAAGGATTATCACAGCTACTCTGAGGAAGCTTACTCTGTGCAAAGGGAGCAGAGATGTTCAAATCCCTAATCCTGTGCTAACCCACAACCACATGGCAGGGACAACATGGATGTGCTGAACTGCTCTGAAATCTCTGTGTTTGCAGCTTTCACCAGATTAAGCAAAGGGATTTAGTGCCAGATCCGGTGTCATGTTAACGTGGCTCACAGATGCCAGGTCTAACCTGCCTGTTGCAGCCATGCACGTGGTGAAATTGTGTTTGAGCATTGGGAAGCTTGGGTATTTCTCTGTCAGAAATATCTTTGGACACTTTGCATTTCACTTGACAGTAGTAGGTGTTCTGCATGCACGAGGGTTCCTTTGGAAACTTCCTCCTTGTGTGAAATGTGACCTTCTGCTGCGAGTGTAAGGCAAGCTTTTTGTCCGAAATATTCAAGTCCAAGTGCTATTTCTGACTTACAACACAGGTCCAACCCATCCTGCTTAGAGTCTGTTGGATGGAGGAATTAATGTGCTTTTTCACTTCCCTGCCCAAAACTTCTTGGCTGGTATTTAGAAGGCACTGCTACCCCATTCCAGTTCCTCTCCCATTTTATATGCAGCAGTAGTGCACACAGTACCAGGGCAGCCACTTTTTCAGAAATCTCCATGGTTCTGCAGATCCACTGGAGTCCACAATTAACAAGTCCTCAAGTAAGGGAACAGCAGTAGAGCAGAAGTAGGTGGGAATGCCTTGGACCACACTTGAAATTAGGATTAATTTTTTCAAGAGAAAGCCTGTTGATGATATTTCTACTGTGAAAAATGTTATGTTGGTAAATTGGCTTTGCTTGTAATAGTTTTGGTATATTAATCACTTTTGTTAATAAAAATATTACTTTCTCTCATTGTATCTTTTAATTAAAATGAGAATTTAAATGGGAGCTATATTCAAATTAAAAGTGAAAATGTTTAATCCCTGGACAAGCTACCAAGTTAAACAGCAGATTCTCTATGTCCTGATAGTATTTATGTCCAGGATTCATTGTATTCAGGAATACATTTTAGTTACACCCAGTGTTTCCTCATTGAGTTCAAAAGTGGCACAAGGGTGAAGCACAATGTTACTAACATATAAGTAATCAAAGTAAGTTTTAAAATTTTTTCCAATGGTCTCTATATCCCTGGAGGCACGAGAACTGCTGGCAGTATTTGTATACTCATTCCAAAAATATTCATACAGAATTATGTGGTTATTTCTTTTGCATAACTCAACTTCATGTTCTGATTCTTCATCATTCTCCACAGAACTTCCTTTTGTAACAAGGTGTTAAAAACTTAATATTTTAAATGTACTTTAATATTTTTCTTATCACATACCCTTGTTAGTATTCTTCACACATAATGACACATTTCCACAATTCAGCATCATACTTAAGAATGTGTTGAATTTGAAACACTCCAAGTGTCCCAAAACAGATGAGAATGAACTTGAATTTCATGCAGATTCAGGATCATAATCATGTTTACATTAAATGAAGTTGTGCTTTCCCCTCTTCTGCTGCATAGGCATTAATCGTCCATGAAATCTTTCCGTTTCCCTCAGAATATGATTTTGCAGAAGTGTCTTGCCTCAATTCATGCTCTTCCTGCTTCCTCATAAATTCAGGGTAATTTCTTTGAGCAGTAATAGCTTCTTCACACAGCTCCTGCCTTCTGTTTAACCAAGATCCATTACATTTGCAAAGGGGCTGCTTGGCTGACCAATTTCTTTTCATACTATTTACAGTCTTTTTAAACTTGAGTCCATCCTTATCACTCATCTACATTTAAAAAATTGCACCTGATGTGTGCTGTATCATTTCTGGCTGGAAAATGTTGCAGCTTGTATGTATAAAACATAGATATTTGTGACTATTTTAAATTTTGCCAAATATTTTATAAATGAAGGATTATAACTTGTTTTGTAAAAACTTCTCTAGTCTAAAATGTCATTTTTCAGTATTTCCCACTAGTAGCAGTTTGTTTTGATTGCTTTACTTTACACTTACGTAGTATTTGAGAAACCAGAATTAAAATTGAGAATGACTAGCTGATGCCACCAGATTAACCAGCTGCAATTTGGAAATGCTCTTGATGGCAGTGCACATGTGGACATGACCTTTGATGTTTGCTGTAATATATAGATATAAATCTGAAAGCAGCAAGAATTAGAACTGCGGTCCTCATTTGGGGAAGCATTTGAACAGTCCTTCTCTGGACATCTGTCTCTCAAATATTAATTCCTGCACGTCATCGAGAGAAGCCATTTAGACAAATGCATAAATTGGATGGAATATTCCTTTTCCATAAGGGCCATAACTCCAAGTGCCTCCTTGATGGAGTTATTTATAGAGAGCTCCCCACCACTTCTACTTCTGCGTGAACAGAAGAAAAAATAGAAATTAGTAATCACCCTCTTCAGGATGGGGTTAAGAGTTTGCCCAGAGAAAATGATTTCTAGCAAAATCTATTTGTAAGTCAGAAGGAATAGAATTTGATGTTATTGCAAAAAAAAAATTACTACAAGCCTTGCTGCTTTCTTTTTCTTTAAAAAGATGTCCTCATTAACGCCACTGTCACAGAGATATATGGCATACAAATCATAGCTTTATATCTATATGAAATATTTATATGCAGAGTGTTTTCCTCCCATTTTAATTGGATGTACTTAGCTAATCATCAATATATCTGTGCCTGTGTGTAGCACAGGGCCCCTTTCAGCCCCAGGTTTGTGGAGGTTTGATATTGAAAGTTGGCTCTAGTGCTGTTCCAGGAGTTGTGATCAGCAAAAACACCAGTATGATTGTACAGCCCTCAGAGCATCTTTCCTACTGCCTGAGAATTCCCTTCTTTGTCTCCCATTTCCCTCCTGAGGCAGCTCTCAGGAAGGTCATTGTAAAATATTCAGTCTGAGCAACACAGGATTTATTCTGGCCACAATGCAAAGACACAGGAATCACTCAGACCCATTCACTTGACCTGTTTTCATCTCAGTTCATAACTAAGACAGCAAAATTTAACTAATATATAGGAATGTTGAAGTTAGTTATTGATGATGTGATATGTGAAAATGAAAATGAACTACGAAAATGAAAACTAGACATCTTCATAATAAATTAAAAGACAAAAAATTATTGTGTAAGGTTTCTCCCAAGAAAGAGGAAAAGATGAGAATAGTGATGAGAAACCAACCAACCAACCAAAAAAGAATGGCCAAAAAATGGCAGTCACATAAATATAATGAGAAAACCTCACCAGGTAAAACCAGGACAGATTACAGAGCATTCTGGGGAAAAAAAGTCTGTATTTGGAGGGACACCATATACACATCTGCAGTATGAAATTACAGGGTGTTTAAAATCAATTTTATTGTAACTATTAATCTTACTTTCTGGTGTCTGTTTTAGAAACAATTAACTGTGTGGGCATTTTTGATGGTCTAACCACACTCTCTCCTGTAATTGTAATTAGTGTGTTGATACCACTCCACACATTGGCTCTATTTGCATTTCATCTTTCAGTTAGAAAGAGAATTATTTTGACATTAATTGATGTTTTCAGAGACTCATACATTCCTGTTTCTTTTTCAAAACTTCGGCTCTAGAGAGACACTTTTAGAGAGGAGTTTTAACAATGACAAGCACAAAAAAAGAGTGGAAGGTGAGATTTAAGCTGTTAAACTGAGTGGATTTTTGCTAGAAATCCAGTTCTTTATTTGGCAGAAGGCAGCACTGGTTCAAGTAAAGGTGAGGGAGTTCTTCATTCAGCTCATGCTTTTCATACAGGTGCCTGCAATCTCCCTAGCAAATTTAGCTACTCTGTTCCTCAGTTTTCCTCTATAAAATGTTTATTAGTTACACTCTGCATAAATACATGTAATATTTACAAATGTAATAGAGCAGATGCATATATATGCAAATCAAAGAATGGATTTCAGCACAACTGATGGAATTCAGTGTCTGAGTGAATGTCACTGTGCATTTTTAGAGCATATTTCATGTTACTGTGTTTGCAAAACATGTTGGAACAAGGGAGGTTCCTGCTTGACAGGGAGACAAACAGTCTTCACCGTGAAGATTTAACACTGGAAAAGTGCCCCAAAAATTCACAACTTACGGGTTTGGGATTTGAACTCAGACATTTCCTGTCCAACTTTGGATAATGGGTTCCACTTTGGTGTGGAAGTAGTGTTGAACCTGCATTTAAAATACTGTCATTCTAATTCATGAAAATCCTCTGCTTCACAGTCTCTAAAGTGAGCCAGTTCTTCCCTGGACACAGCACTGCAGGGAGGATAGAGGGAACCACAAACTCAGGTTTACAGCCTGCTGCACCAAAATGTCCATGTAGCAAAGACTAGACAGGGATGCTCAAGCTAAAGCAAGCAAGCTCTGTGGACAGTGCAAATGTGACATTTTTCACAGTTCCAGTTTGAAAAGATGGGCTACATTTTAACAGGTACTTATATTTTAAAAGGTGGATGAAAACAAACTTTAAACGTGTGGATGTGATTGAGGACTGCTAAAAAATCCCATTTGTTTGAGACCAGGTAAGATTTTTGGTTAGCCTAAGTACCTAAATGATGTTTCAGTTCAACAACTTTTAATTGAGCTAAATTTGATCAGCATACTGAAAAATTATTCCCCATCCACACTTTCTAATCTGATGTCTTCACCATGCAAGGACTGATTGCAGAGTTCATCTCTGGCATGTTTTCTCTCTCTGCTGGATCATCACCTGGTGGTGCCTGTTGCAGGTTTGCATTTAAAATCTTGGCTCACACTCGAGAACCTGAACAAGCAGCTTGTGCTAATCAATAGTGAAGCATTTCAAATACTTGTTTCTGCTCACTATAATAGCCATGGCAGTTGTAGGAAGAAAGTCAGTGCTGACCTTTTTAATGGATTATTCACTGTAGCAGAAGGAATAGGACAGCCTCGAAATGAGTGACCATAGATTTCACATTTGCACAATTTCACTAAAATGTATGTATTCATTAACTGAAGGGGAAAATGTGGGGATTTAATAGCCATAACATATATTTAAAGAACTTTCCAACATCATCTAAATCCTGGCCAAATTGCTTTGAAAGTCTAGAGTTTAATAGTAAAAATTTCATATGCTGCAACCCAAATTCCAAATACAACAGTAAGATAAAAATTAAGTGAACTCATGCAAGACTGTAATACTAATTAATGTGCACTCTAGTATTTAAATCTGTAAGTCTCCATGACTTCATACCATTTGTGCTGGAGATGGTTTGACTCTCATGGTAAGAATAAAGTAGTATAAAATAAAAGCATTTTGAATATGACTGCTAACAAGGCAGTAGCAAAACTTCAGGTAAGATATAACATCTGGGAAAATACATAGAAAGATGTAGATATAAATGCAAGTTTCAGTATAATATTTATCCATATCTTAGAGAAAATCATGCTGATAAAAACTGGAGATAGTGGATGATGTGGGAGAATTACTCCAGGATGAGGCACTAAACAAATTGGAACAACATCTTTAAGCAGAAATATTCTAATTGCTTACTGCAGTTTTATGTTATTGGAAAGTGTCTGGTCATTTCAGCACCAGACTTAGCACATAAAATTTTATTGGAGGTTTTTATACAGCTGGTGTTAAAAAGGAAGAGAATTTATTGAAACCAATGGAGTATACTCCTCTGGATGGCTTTTTTCCCCCTCATATACACCAGTTTGAAATCATTGTAGTTCCTCAGGTGTCAGCAGGGTTACTCTTGATTTCCACTGGGATAAAAGAAGGAAGACTCATGACCCTTCCCTTCCTGTGTTTTTATATAGCTGCAGAATTCTTGCTATTTAAAAGCCATGATGGAAAAGAACAGTGAAAGGCTTTTGGTTTATTACTTTATTCTCACATTATAACATTTTCACATTTTATGGGCTTTGCTGTGTGTTTTGTTAAGAGGTTTGAGTATCTTTGACTTTGAACAGAGTCCCTCCTAGAGTAAGAAAAAATTTTAATGTGCATGTTTTAGCACCATGCTGAAAATGCAGAACAGGTCTTTCAAGCTGTGGATAGTTTAGTTGCTTGGAAAAAATTGTTATATATTTAACTGAATTAATTTGTTCGTGCCTTAGTATCAAGCTGTGATATGAATATAATATTTAACAACAAGCATTCAGAAACCTTATTGGAGGCTGTCATGGATGGAGTGACGCACTTCACTCCCAAGAGAGAAGTAGCAACATGTTTATTGATACAAAACAGTGATTTACCAGAGTTTAATAATAAATGTGACAGTGTTTTAACATGGTGTAATGGCAAGGTACACTGGATTATTCACTGCATAGAGGACAGGGTGAGACCAAACAGTCAGGGAGATCCTTTGACTCCTCACTGAGTCATGAGGTTCAGAAAGGAGGTTGTTGCTTTCTGAACACCTTCTCAGTAAGGATTTTAGGTTTAGCTGGATCCAGACTTAGTTCCAGACTTGTCCAGTTTTTATGTCTAAAGAATTAATATGTCCGTAATCAATCCTTTATATTACTAGCTATGATTTCAGTATTACCATGAACAAGAATCTGTTACAGCAAGGAATCCTTCAGCCTCGAGGAGTGACCTTGAGAGGTGTCCCTACTCAAGGGCTGATCCTGGTGTGCATCCCACTGCTGTGCAGAGGAGATCCCTGGGCTGTCCATTGTTTGTGGAGGGAGATAATTCTCTCACAGTCATATTTACACACCAGCCATGTTCCAGTCGCTGTGTGTTCACCCAGCCCTCAGCTTTTCAGCAGCATTTATGGCCCTTAGCTGCAGGCTCTTCCCAGAGTCCAGCCTAAGCTAGATACACCCACCACCACTGCTGGCTGTTGCTTAAGCAGAAAACGACAGGAGGAAAGCATCTCAAAAGCATCAAAGGAGAGGGCTTCCACAGCCTTCTGACTCTGTCAGACCAGTGATTCACTGTAGTGACCAGTGGATTTAAAGTAAACAAGTACATCTTGCTTTATCTACAAGAGTAATTTTATTCCTTTTATCTTTCCCTTCTCTGTATGTTTCTTATATTTGATAATCAGTACTATGTGTCCTCAAAGTCTTTTCTTCAGCGGCTCAGTAAAGACTTCCCTAAGCCACGTTTTCCAGTTCTTCAGTTACTCTTGTTGAGGCCCTCTGAATTCTCCATCATTCTGGAAATACAGTCAGCAGAACTGAATGTCTTATTCTGAGTGGGTGTTTAGCAGTTCTTGAAAGCCAGAAGGGATATTCACTTCTCATGCAAATACTCACGATCAAAAAACATAACACCATCCCCAAGAGCCACAAGAGGCACTTTCTCCTGTTGAACTTCATGTGGTTGGTGACTGCCCAGCCCTCTCCTTTGCTGAGGTGTCCCTGCAGAGCCTCTCTGCCTTTGAGGGTGTCAAAGGCTCCTCCCAGTTCTAGATCATCTGAGAACTTGCTCAGGGTCCCTTCCAGTCCTCATCCAGGTCATTTTTGAAGATGTAGAACAGCACAAGGCCATGGATGGAGCCCTGCAGAACCCCACTGCTATGACAGGTGGCCAGTCTGGTGTCACCCCATAACCCTTTGTGCCCAACCCATGAGCCAGTTGCTCACCCATCCCATGATGTGTTTATCCAGCAGAATTTTGGACTTCCTGTCCAGAACAACCCTGTGAGAGACAGTATTCAAATGCTGGATTCTCAGTACCCAGGCAAATACAAGATTTATTTAATTTTCCCCCCTCTGCTCATACAATGTCATGAAAAAGAAAAGTGGTATCAATCCGCATTTATACACACTCCTGCAATTCCAGATTATCATAATTATCAGATTAATGTTCTATATTTAGAGATTTATCAAGGAAATAATCAACACTGGGGAAGCCCAAACCTCACCATATGGAAGGCTGCATTAGCAATTTGCCAAGAGCCTAAGGCCTGCACAGAATTAGCTTATTATATGTACACTATATGTTTAATCAAACAAATATGCATAACTGTGTTTTCTTCTGCTGCTGCTTTCCTGACAGCTGAATGGTAATCACTAGGTTTTCCCAGCTTTTTTCATCCCCTTCCCTGCTTTGCATGTCCAAGCTCTCAAAACCAAAGGTACAGTTTGGAGGGTGGGAGGAAGCAAATGCTGATGTTCTGAGCACTGTCTGAGATAGAAAACTCAGATCCTATTGCTGACTGTAAACCTCACTTGGTGACTTTGACAATTCAGCTGACCTGCCTATAAGAATGTGAAAGGTATTTGTTCCATGTGGCTATTTTGAGCCCAACAATGTGTGTAGTTTAAAATTATATGTATTGATTTAAGTGGCAAATTGTGGTGGATTTGTTAATCCTGGATTTTGTGTCCCCTCATGCTGTCAAATTAATTTCTGCCTTTGGTTCTCCTGGTATCCTCAGTGTATTTTCTGCCTTTTAAGATGCAAAGTGACACTAAAATGCAGCCTTAAGTAACAGAGCATTTGAAAGGAGGAAAAGTGGGATCCAAGAGCAGTTCATCTCATCTGCCCCGTACACACACACTCAGAGTGGATAAATCATTCTGTGGAGATATCTGGCTCTCTCTACCATGGTTACAAAGCTGGGTTACTGTTGCACTGCTGGCAACAGAAGAAACACGCGGGTCTCAGAGCAGCAGTTGCATCTCCAGGCAGGACCGACCAAAAGCTTTGCCCTTCTTTATTTACCTATTTTTATATGTTTCTAAAGACAATCAAGGATTAGTGAAAAGGGTCAACATCCCTGAAGGTTTACAGGACAAAGACATGGTCAATCATCTTTCTCCACCCCAGGGAAAGGAATGAAAAACAATTCCACAAGTGCAAAACAATCCCGGTCGGTTAAGAAAAACAAGGACCATGTTTACAGAAAAAGTATAGGAAACTACAGTTACAGTGTCACAACTTATGGGGCCCTGTAAAACCAGGGTGACAGGTTACAATACAGGATTAGACAGGTGGATTAGATGTGTAAAAACCACTTCTGACTCAGGAAGTCTCTGGGCTAGGAGCAGTTGGCACCTGACAGCACACTGCTGTATTTCCTTGCAGCTATTTCTATTAAGAACCCATTTTTTGCCATTGAGAAGAGACAAGTTGCTGTGCTAGGCAGAACATCTTTAGTCCTTATCCACTTCCAGATGGAAGAAATCGCAGATTCATACAATCTGGACATTTAGGTGGTAATACCAAAGTGAATAGAAGTTTCAGCCAAACTAGTTCTATCAGGAACAAGTCCTTTTTCTTGACTGATGTTTCACTAGAATGCCTTGGATGAGAAGAGAAAAATAATATTTGAGACTTGTGTGCCAAAAGGCTTGTGCTTGCTAAGTTCAGATCTACTTGGAAGTGATTTCCATCTCATCAAATTCTTCTTCTGCACCGTGTGAAGGAGATGTACTGAGTGTGCTATGTGTAACAGCTCTCGTGTGACTTTGTATGTGCTGCACATTGAAACAGCAATCCCTGACTACTGTTTTACACAATTTCCATCTTTTCCGGGGAAAATTCCGTCTTTAACCAGTCTTTTTTACTCAAGTGACACTCGTTACCCTCACATTTAAATAACCAGAAACTATCTTTCTAATCATATGCAAAAGTCAGCTATCTACAACGACACAATTGACAAATTGGCATCACTGCACAGCATTGTGGTGCTGCTCATTTTGATGTTGCAGTGCACTCTGAAAACCTACCCACACATCTGACTGTCCTCTGTGAAGAGAAAATATATTTCATGAGCTGTGCTCCTGAGCGTGTTGCCTGATCAAATTTAATGACAACCATGACCCCATGCTCCTGCTCCTGTCTCCCATTAGCACTCCCTCATTTCAGACTGCCAGGACATATTCTTAGTAATGATCTTCCTTGAAAGGTGTATGATATGCAGCATCATTACTTCCCTAATAATATCATGTTTTTCTGTAACGTGTCTGTCTGCATGCAAGTCTTTGCCCATTTATTTCTCTTCATCCCTGTGTTTGCTGTTAGCCACAACCTTCCTTCTTCCATGTAGCCAGTACTTCCCTCTGCCCTCCATTACATGGTATTAATCCCTGATGGTCTGGCAATAAATGCTTAAAATTTAACTTATGAATGCTGTGTGTGTAAATGTTTTCAGACCCCCTGTTGCTCTGTCTGCAAGTCATCAGCTTCCCTTCCTTCCTCCCAGTGTCCTGCAGCCAGGAGCATCAAACAGAGCAGAAATGCAAATGTGGCTTCTGCACTGCATTTGCATTTGCACTCTGCTCTGGTCAGCAGAGCTGGGGGCTGGCAGAGAAATCTGGCTGGGTCTGAACAAAGTTCTCAGCTGTCATCAATACCTGTGGATATTGATGAACAAGTTACTTGTGCTAGTCAAGGGCATTTTTAGAGGAGTTTGCATGGAAAAAGAAGAGTTCAGCACAATGGGTAAGATCAGAAATGCAATACTTAGTCACCCTTAAATGTACTGAGGCCTGAGGAGCTCAGCAATAATAGCAGGAAGGAGGCTGTAGAACAATCCTTTTTCTCACCCCTCACATGCAAATAGGCTTGAATGAGATAGACCTGGTACAATCCATCTACTCAAATAGTGTCATCTGTGTCAGGCACAGAGAGGGCAAGTGAAGAGTGACCACAGCCCAGGCAGTGCCTTCCCCAGCCCAGGTGCAGCTGAGCAGCAGGGCAGGGCTCTGATAAGGTCTCCTGGTGATCTCAGAAAGGCAGGCTGAGGTTCCCAGTTGAAAGCCCATTTGGGATCTCCCTCAGTCAGGAGCATCAAGAGCTGGGCCAAAGGCAGAAGTGGAGGAAGGGCTGCAGCACTGGTGTGACTGTTCATCCAGGAGGCAGTGCCACAGACATGACTGGAGGTGGGTGCACTTCAGGTACAGCCAAGATCCATGCAGGAGACAGAAACAGGACTGCTTAAACCCACAGTGCAGATTGGGCACGGGCCAGGATGGAGATTAAACACATCTCCTGAGCCCCGTGGGCAAAGGGTGGGTTTGGGCTCCCAGGTTAGGCTGGTCAGGAAAACAAAGATCCATAGCCACATTTATGGTGCTGATACTGTTACTGCAAACTCCCTGGAACAGGGAAATGCAACAAACAGACCTCAACCAATTTGCTTTTCCTCATTTTTGCTCTTTTCTGGCTTTAGGGCATCTTCCTCAACTGTGTAATTTTTGTACTCTTCGTGATGTGGCTAAGCTGGACACTTAGATTGCTCCCACCACAGTAACACTCCATTAGCATAATCCTGTTGTCTTCAGGTTTGTGATTCTTCAGAAGACCATGATGAGGATCCCAGTGCATGTGGCACTGTTCTCTTGTTCACTTCAATGTGTGTTACATAAGCAGATTGCTTTTGGCAACGGGTTAGCCTGCTTTCTAGTGCAAGACCAAAAACAGCTTTTCACAGAAATCTGGGGAAACCTTTCCTTTCACTGAGCCATATTTAGGATTTTGTGTCAGAGTCTATTCTAAAAAAATTGGTGATGCGTGTAGTTAATAAATGGCTCTCCCTCCTTGTTTTGCCTCTTGCCTTTAACTGTCAACATGCAGGATATGAGAATAAACCCTTGACTTCAGCCATTGGTATATTTGTTTTAGAGCAAAGCATTTGAGTAGACAAGGAAAACCACATTCTGTCTCAATGGAACTTGTTCTTGCTTAGGCATAAGGGTAGGTCTATCAGCCTGAATCAGCTCAAAGGCCTGCTGAGCTGCAAACACACTGGAAGCTGAAATGCAGATGAGCTCAGAGCACACACTGGCCTAAGAACTGTGCCCATCATCAATTGCCATTTTGTCATCTTAATTTTAGCAAGGTGTAATGAATAATTTATCTTGCCGCTTTCTTTGTTTACCAGTAGAGACCTCCCATTGCATCTTTCCCTTGTGGCCCCTGAGGACATGCTCTGTCTGTTGTGATTCTGAGGCAAGACCACTTTATCCACCACTTTACCAGGCAGCTTCATTTATTGTGGAAGGAATTCAGTTACACAGTCAAGAAGTGAATTTCTGTGTTGTCCCTGTGTGAGCTCTTTGTGGACTGTCAGGGCACTAGAATTTGTAATTCCCCCAAAAACTCAACACCAAAATGCAGATTTCATCTTTTCCTTTTCAAAGTGAGGGGAAGAATTCTGTTGCAGTTTGTTGGTGTATTTTTTTTTTTCTAATTTGACATCTATGATGCTTTATTTGTTCAAAGGTGCAGAGAAGCCTGTTCTGCATAAGATTTGGGGAATAAAATTTCATACAGAGAGATGTAGAAGCTGTAACTGTTAATTTTAAAAGCTAAATATATGTTTGCAAAACTGCTTTTTGAGAAAACAAGCATCATTTCCATGAGGAATGGCTCATTGTGGCTGAGGTCAGGAGGTTCTGACCATTGTCTTTGGGCACCAGATAAAGTTTAATTTTCTTCTGTTTCTAAAGTTCTCACTAATAAATGTCTCCTGCATAGTTCCTTGCAACACACAGCATAATTATCCTTTATTTCCTTACTTCTAAAGGAAACCTAGCTGTTAATAGGATCATAAACCAATTACCAATGCATTTTCTTCATTGTTGAATCATTATTCATAAATCATTTTCCAGTTACTGAGGATCAGGTTATAGTGAATTCACCTTCTGTCTCTCTATCAACATTAAACAATTTTGAAACCAAGTGAATTTTTATAGCCTGAGGGAGAAATATTCCAAGACAAATACTCACCCTTTAGAACAATGTTACAGTGAAGTTGAAATGTCAGGGACTTGTTTGTGGACAAAAATAAAAGATACTGCATGTTTAAAGGGGGATAAACTTGCAATTCAAAAGGCAGCTGTGATCAATAGATCTCCCTGAATATCAAGCCTGGCACATCAGCCTAATCTGAATTTTATGTCTAACTCAGAAAGTGAGCAACTTAGTTTGTGAGAAGTTGGAAAGACAAAAGCTATTATTCTGTGTTGCTTATAAAAAGTCAGATTTGTCATTGCTTTGTGTCTTTGGCAGTGGTTTTCATGTATGAAAACAAATTAAGCAGCAGTAGTTTGGAATACTTGTAAGAATGACAAAAAGATGCAACACAATAGACAGAAAAATTCCAAATGCATATTGAAGAAACTTGGTGATATATCTTTGTCATCCTTCAGGAATGTGAGATGTTAGGAGGTTTATTGCTCGTAATAATAATCAGTTTCTGTCATTAGGCCCCCTGATCTTTCTTCTTCTCACTTTTCTAAGCTGCCTCCCCATCTCTCTCCTTTCTCTCTCCCTACCACACACAAAACTGTAAGGCCTTTTAGCCTTGCCCATGGCCAGCCCTGGAGCTCTGTTGGAGCCAGGGCAGGTTTATACAAGTTGGGAATTTGTCCCAATGGCCCTTTCAGTCACTTTTGGGACCATTCAGTTTCAGCCAATTTGACTGGGAGACAACTGCTGAACACTGAGTGTTGGGTATTTTCTCCCCTGCAAATGCCCAGATCCTCCAGCATTCCCTGATGGTGCCAGGGAACAATCCATTGTATCCAGAGAGGAGGCCAAGCCAACAGTATTAAAATGCTGTAACCAGATGAGGAGCCACAATTCCAATGGATTAAATGCAAAATGGGCAATGGTCTGGTTTTCTCCGGGGTAAACATTATGGTTATCAGGAACCTGTGTTGCTAGAAGATGGAGTCTCAGTAAATATCGAACACATTGTTCTGCTCCTGCCCCTAGCAGAGCCCAGTAAATTCACTTATCCAGGTCTAGGCAGGAGGAGTCAGTGGAAACCCAAAGAATCTGCACGATAAAATCTCAGGGGAGAGGAATTTCAAAGGAATCCAAAACAACAACAACAACTTCTGCAAAGTTCTAAATATCAATGGTTCTTACGGTAGATACTTGAAGTGCACTCAATTATAACACATCCGTGAGTTGGCAGTGGAAAAATCCAGCTCCAGCAGCAGAGATGAGCTGCAGCTGCAGCTGATGGTGAGGGATGAGAGCACAGAGAGCACTTTCGTGATGAAGGCAAGGCTGGCAATCAGTTGTGTGCTTCAGAGCAATAAAGTACAATCAGAGTGACAACAGGGCCCCATTGTTGGCTCTGGCTTTCTCTGGAAAGGACTTGCACTGGAAAAGGGCCCTGAAGCAGAGCAGCCTTTCCCCCAAGCCCTTAATTTCTTCTGTGTTATTCCCTATGTTCCTTTCTTTCGCCTGTTTTTTTCCCCTTTTGCTTTGTAGCTGGGCTTTCCTCATGAGGGGGCAGTTCTTCAGCATGGCTAAAGTGCTTGAATTCCCTTACCTTGCTTATATTTTGTTTTTCCCTCGTGCTGGTAGTTCAGGGCACAGAAATGTCTCACTGCAGGGGTGGCTGGCAGGCAGTAAAGCAGGTGCAGCTCTCTGGCCTGCAGTGGCATCGTGCTCCTTGGGCACACTGTGCAGTGGCCACGTGAGCATGCAGTGAAGCAGAAGGCACAGGTGCACTTCTCCTGGGTCATGCTATGCATGGGTTGATCCTTGTTCAGTTCTATTAAGAAGAAAATGTTCTTTTTCTTCCCCTTCCCCAATCAGCAGTGTTTCTCCCAAAACTCTCTCTTCACCACCCCTGATGCTCCTCCACTGTGGATAACTTGATATTCACAGGGAGCCCTAGCTCTTTTCAGCTCATCTAGCTTTTCAGAACAGTACAATTCTGTCCCTACTAAAACTGCATAATTTTAATTTCTAAGGCCTTTGAAATGTGTCTTTCCTTTCTCTGAAAGACCCATCATTTAGAAGTTCCTTAGAACCACACTTATTAAAAAGTCTCCTGTCCCAAGCAACCACCACTACCTGACTGGTACCAGCCTTAAAGCTTTGACAGGTTTACATTATTCCTGATTTCATTTTTGCAGCACACAGAGGCATCCCAAACATTTACAGAAAAATAATTCTTTGCTAGCTCCTAAACCGAGCATCCCACTGAACAATTTAAACACGGGTAGCCATACAAAGAAAGACTTGACAGAGGAAGAAAGAGCACTTAATGACCAGGCAAATGGTTGCAAGAAGTTGAAATAATGAAGATGAAAGCATGGTCCTTTATATATGGTCTGTGCAGTAACCTTAATTGTGGTTCTGCTCTCACGGAAATGAATGGCAAAACTCCAGTCTTTGATTATTGCAGGGTGCAATGTGGGGGAAAAGAAGAGAAAGATGGAAAAGGCAGGCATTACTCATAGAAGTGTAGAATATCCTGAGTTGGAAGGCACCCACAAGGATCTCTGAGTCCAACTCCTGTCCTGCCCAGCTCCATCCCCCAGAGTCACACCCTGTGCCTGAGAGCTTTGTCCAAACACTCCTGGAGCTCTGTCAGGCTGTGCTGTGACCACTGCCCTGGGGAGCCTGTTCAGTGCTCAGCCACCCTCTGGTGGTTAGACATGTACCCAACTACCTGATATTTCCCTAAGTGGTTATTGTCCTAAGTGGATATTGCCCTAAAATCCAACCTCACCCTCCCCTGACAGCTCCAGCCATTTCCTCAAGTCCTGTCACTGTCACAGAGAGCAGGGATTGAAGCTGCCCTGTTCTGCCCCTTGGGAGGATGTTGAAGACCACGATGAGGTCTGGCCTCAGCCTCCTCCAGGCTTGGCCACTCCTCATACTCCTTCCCCTGCAGCCCCTTCACCACCTGCTGTTCTAGTCTGATGAACTTTTCCATCTGATTTAGAGTCAGTGCTCTTGCAGGGGCACTGGCAGCTACCCTGAATGCAAAGTAAGTGAGAGTTAGCTATTACTCACTGTTACAGCAAGAACCTGACAATGTTTGCCTGCGCTGTCTGGAGATGAGAAAGAGGGATTCAGTTCCGCTTTGCATTTCAGAGAGCTCAAAGGATTCCAAAAGCCTTCATGCATTTGCCATGAAAAAATGTCCTTTAATAAGCAAGTAAAGAAAGGAGAGGTTCAGCCAGCTGCAGAGGTACCCTCTGTTGTCCAGGGCCCCACAAGCTCTGAAGGAGGAAGCTGAGGCTCTGTTTGATGCATTGTGGGAATCAGGCAGCTTATTTTCTGACCTTCAGGGGTTTGGCTCCATATGAAAAGGAAAGTAAAAGCAATATAAATCTGTGTGAGGGGATGGTTTCACTGAAACATGTGTGTCATGGTTCAGAAATACCAGAAGGCATGCTGGCCCAGAGGGAAGGATGGATCAAAAATGGCAATGTCCATCTTTTTATATATCAAAACTCATCCAATTGCCCACAAAGATCTGTCCCACATAAAAGCAACTGATGAGTGACAGACTCTCCTTAAGATGGTAATCAAATTGCACAAAATGCAAAGCAAAATTAAATCTCATCATTATTAAATCTTTAGATTAAAAGCAGCATCTGGGAGAAGACTCAGGGAGATCTCTGTGTGTGTGTGTCTTGTGTTGTACCCTGGTCTCTGGGCATCTGCTGTTTGTCACTGCATCTGTAGGCATTGTTTTGACCTGGTGCACTCATCCTCAGCTTCTTCTTTGGATTTATATCATATCTGTTTAATCATGACTAGAAACTTGTAATTTCAGTTACAGTTATTTCAATCATCCTGCTCTGTGTGCCATTACAAGGACCAGACTTCATAAATTCTTATTTATTGGCTGAAAATACAAGGACCTTGTTGCATTCATGTTGAACAAAAGCACTGCTTTGAGCATTAAAAAAAAGGAGGGGGAAGTATTTTCACATAGAAAATGGTTTTAACTTTAATCCTTATATTAATATTTCCTCCTTTTTTGTCTTGCTAACTGTATGTAATTAATTTTTTCCCTTGCAATTATTTTTTTAGACTGTCAGGGAAAACTTGGATTTCTTTTGTTCAGCTACGTGGGACTACGCTAAGCAAAATCATGAAATCCTCAAAGTGAATAACATATGCCACTGGCATCTTGCATACATTATTTGCACAGCTGGGCAGTTTGCATCAGTCTCCTTGCAGAGTGCACCTGAGCCTGCTTTGTAGGGGTTGAAGAAAAATTGTAATTCCTCAGGAATGTTTGGTGCACCATAGATCAGTTAGAGGTCATCGTGTTATTTAGTGTTTTATGGTGAATAAATCAGATGCTCACTTCCAAATCTCCCTTTATATGAGCTATAATACATCGAGTTCTTTATGGAAAAGGAATTTTTATGAACTGAAACTGAACCACATTATGCTGTAAAGTATTGGGGCAGCTACACATATAATGAATAGGACATCAGTCACATTTTTGTATTCTCTGCATCACAATGAGAGCACAAAAAAAGCTGAATCAAGTAGATGCTTCTCCCTGTGTACAAACACAAGACTTGAGGCAGTGAGGTGGGAGTTTTCATATCTAGTTTAAATATGTACATTAAGATGATTATTTAGATTCTCCATAAAAGGGGAGTCTCCACAGCCTTCTAAATAAACCCAGTCTAGCAATAAAGCAAAATACCACCAAAAATGTACACTGGACCAAGAGAGGCAGGTAAATTAGCTATTTATTGGCTCTCAGAGGAGTTTCCTGTGGATGAGTATTGAGATGGTGAGATCTTCAGAGCCCATGGACAACACCCTTTGAATCTGCCCCTTGATTTACAGCTGAAGCTTTTCTGTTACTTCATGCACTTAAAAGTGCTTTTGATGGGTACAACTGTAAAACTCTTCTGTGAACAGAATATATTCCAAACTAGTTACAAGTGAGTCACAAAAGTAGAGGAGTCACTCAAGTACAGCTTGGTTCATCACAGATTTCAGCTGCTGCAGGCATTCACCCACAGCCATTGGCTGAATGCAGAGCAGCATGTGGATTGTGGAAAGTTTCTGTAAAATTACTTCTTTCTTAGAACTTGTCTCCTTATTTTCCAGATGAAATATGAAATAGCTAAGATAGGTGAGACCTAATTTTCATAATAACTGATTATAACCTTATAGTTTTATTTATTTATTATTTACTTATTTCTTTTGCTTTATGGTAGGACAAAAAATTATAAACAGAGAGATTTAATTCTTATGAGAAATATAACATTCTGTACGACCAGAGATTCTCTTCTGACTGAGATTTCAAACACTCTTTTGTGTGATTCCTTAATAAATTTTGGTATCTGTTGTAAGAAGACTATAAATGATTT
Source organism: Drymodes brunneopygia (assembly GCA_013400955.1). Classification (NCBI taxonomy): domain Eukaryota; kingdom Metazoa; phylum Chordata; class Aves; order Passeriformes; family Petroicidae; genus Drymodes; species Drymodes brunneopygia. The sequence goes on from VZTZ01031693.1 coordinate 81,326, forward strand.
GATTAATTTTCATATGCCCATTCCAGCCTCTTATCTTTGAAAAGAATGAACATACAATTACCTTAATTAGCAATATAACAGCTGATTGTTGCTTCAGATATGCATTTTGTTGCCATTACTTTTCCCTCAGTGGGCAGCTCTGAAGTGGCAGGAAGTTCACAATGTAAATATGTCTGATGAAAAACTTCAGTTTTCCAGCTTAATCAGAAAAAATTCCAACCCTGCTCCCTGCATAGTCAAGGGATTAAGAACTATGAGATGATCTTTTTCATAGTTTAGTGTAAAAGCAGCTCCAGACTAAGGGGATGATTCACTCACCTTAAAATTCAGGTGTCTGAAATTTAGGTGTCTCATCTAAGGAAAGTGTCTGGGTACCCTGTCAAGGGACTGGAGACAGATAAACACCTGCAGGAGGCAATGCATCTTATCAGGGCTGGAAACATCCCAGCCTGGGCCTATTTCTCACTCCACTCACTCGAGGCACCCAGTTAGACTTTGTATTTAACTGGGTTTCAGAGAAAGTTACATGATGTTAGAAAACTGTAAATCTTTTGCTTTCAAGCATTTAGCAGGAAGTACCAAAGGAAGCACATTTGGGGAAAAAAAAACGTGGCTGCTGTAAGATTTATCACTTAGTTTTTCAAATTTACTGCTATGTCAATGGGGTTTAAAGCAAACAAGGAAAAGATGTTTTATAGATCAAGTATTACCTTCACTATAGGCCCTAACTAGAGGCACTGCGAAAAACAGATTAGAAGTAAATGTTTTGGTCTTCTTTTATTACCCAAATTAAAAATAAAATATTACCATTGTTTCGGCTTCAAATAAATTTAAATATCATTGGTGAAAAGGAAGCCTTGCACAGGACCTTTAAATAGAAGTTTTTAGATTGGAATAGTCTTATTTTTCCACTGTTTTGTTTTTCTGCTTTTAAACACCCATTTATTAATAATATCTGTTTTTCCTTTCTATTTTATGGGAGATAGCAGAAAATAATTATATTTTGTCAGACTGTTAGAGAAAGCAGAAGCAGGAAAGGGTTAAAAATTTATTTCAGCGAAACACTGAATACAATAGAAATTCATTGCTATGTTTTGTTTAAAAATACTTCAGTGATTTGTGTTATTATTGGTACTGTACCTGCTTTGCTTGTAGATGTTTATGAGCTGCTATTTTTGAAGTCACTTCTGCTTGTTCCCAAATCAATCCAAAACCTGAGCATAAAGAACCTCAATCAATGAATATCGATATTATAAAATCAAATTAATCAAAAAAAGGAAACTGTAATAAATTCAAATTCTTAGCACATATATTTTTCTGAACTGGTTAGTAATATTTTTCATTATATTCCTTGTGTTTTTATTTGATGTTGTTGGTGATCTGGCTCAGCGAGAGAGTCCTGATTTACAGGTCTTGGTGTCTTCTAATCTCTTCAGTCCAGTAATAGTTAAAAGACTCCAGGATAGAAGTATAGATGCAGTTTCCTGCATTGGAAACACCTGTACAGAACTGATGGGAAGCTTTGCTATTCAGACAGTATTCATGGCTTTCCTGAGAAATTTGGTGAGAAAAATTACAAGAAAGAAACTAAAGAGCAGCTGGCCTTGCAGCAGAGAATGTGTTTGAACCTGATTTGCCAACAGCATAAAAGATCTCTAAAAAGTATGGATATTGCTGCAGATAGAAGACATCAGCTGTCTCTGGCAGATAGGAGAAAGTCCTTGAAAAAGCTAAAAAATATTAGGGGTTTGCCTAAACAGAGGCTTCTAAACTCATGTGCTGAAGAGCAGGGGAAGAAAGGACTGACCAATAATGTAACTTAGCTCACCTGTGGAAGGTGTGGAGCTAATTTGACATAACCTGCAGGCTTTGATAATGAAGTCACATCTCAGATGACACAATCTGTCACAGTGTTTGTACTCTGGATCAGAGTGGGAATCTCTGATAGTCACTGAACCCAAGACTCCCCTGCCCTGCTCCTTTGAGGAGCAGGAGTTAAATGGACAGAATGGTTTCCTTGCACTAATGAGCCCACCTTGTGCATGTCACTGGCCCTTGGCTGGCTGCAAAGCACACACCAATCCCCTCTGACAGTGATCTTTGGTTTATTTTCTTGGTCACCTCTATCTGTGACATGAGAATTCACTGTTGAGCAAGGTCACCTCTCCAGCAGCATCATGTGCTTAACCCCCAAACTCCAACTGCTTGAGCAGCCTGAATTTTGCTGTAGTTTAACTCTCCTGGAGTAGATTTGCTAGAGGATTACACAGAGTTGACAGAAATTGTGGTAAACAAGAAGAGTGGTAATTTTCCTAGTAAAGCAAGAAAGAGAGCATTTTTAGGATCTGACTGTAGTGGGGTTTGCTCTGTTGTGAGAGTCCCTGCCAAAGTCTGTTAGAGGCAAATCAGGTCTTCATCAAATTCCTTGATTTGAGCTGGTGACCATCGTTGGTGAAAAATAGAGATCAGTTTTCAGGGGAGGACCCAAAAAGTATTAAAGCTATTTTGTGAATTATTTTATAGTCAGAACATGAGCTACTTGTGAAGAAAATGAACTTTATCCTGGCCAAAATCACCACACCCCATTTGACAAACTACTCCTCCCAACCATGTATTAATATACTGACCATGTAACCATAACCCAGGCCCTTGGATTAATATTCTGGGTTTGGTTTAAGATTTTGGTTGTGCTTGAGAGGATTGTCCTGATTTACCAAACCTCATCTGTCTTTATGCAACCTCAAAAATGTCAGTCTTCTAGCCCACTTGAGAGGAAACAGAGCTATGCATTGAAAATGGCATTGGCACATTGGTGGAGGCACATCCAGAGAGTATTTCATGAGTAGCCTCAGGGAGCACAACTGGGTGTAACTTCTGCTTTATTGGGGCCTGGAGGAAGTGCAGATTGCAGCAACTCAGATTCCTCTGATGTTAGCCACTGTGCCTAGATACAGTTCCAGCCCTTTAGTGTAGAGCTGCCTGTTGCATGCAGAGTTGTGAGTGCTGATTGTGTGACACGACATCCAAAGGGACACAACATCCAAAGGCAGTGCTGAGCAAACATCTGTGGTGCTCTGATGGGCTCTGCCAGGCTGCTCTCCTGCATTCCCAGGTGGGCAGCTCCCAGAATTCCAGCAGCTGGAATGTGGGAACATATCTGACTCACGAGTGTCTGAAATGGAGCTGCAGCACATCCTAGGTCACTGTGGTTTATATAAATTAGACTCCTGAGATACAATTTGTTGGGTAGTTTTGTCTTTCTGACAGTGCTTCCAACAGGAGAAGGGGATGTCTCCCATTCCCTTGATCTGCCTTAGTTCTGTATTTCTTGCTGCTGACCTCCCAGCCCTGTCTCCTACTTTGCACCATCCTCAGTGATTGCTGGATCATTCCATGAAGTCACTAGCATGAGACAAAACAATCCAATGGTTTTTTCCTGGATTTATTTTCTGCTAAATTAGTGACATAATTAGTGAGACAAAACAATCCACCTTTTTTTCCCCTGGATTTAGCTTCTGCTAAATTAGTGACATAAACCAGCTTATAAAGGGTTCAATGTGTACCAACACCTGCTGGGAACATGGCTGGGGAGAGGGATGGGTGAGAAGGAACTTCCAGCTGTAATTGGAGTAGTAGGTGGAGTTACTGAGCAATAGCTCAGCATGTTGTATTGAATAACATTCCTAACGCCATCCACTTCTTGCAGTAGATGTTGCTCAAATTATAAATTGTAGGTTATTGCATGTTTTTTGGAGGAATGACAGACACTCTCCAGCTTCTGGCTGGGTAGGGCAGCAAGTGCTGGTAACTGCAGGTAACAAAATACAAGCAGCAGGCAGAAGCCACAGAGCTGATGGCCACAGAAGACTGAAATAACTCAATGCTGATTTGATAGGTTAAATCTATCAGTTCATCAACAGCACATGTTTTAGTTCAGTTTACAAAACATTTCTGAAGCCCAGGACAGTTTAGTAGAGGCTGATCACCACATTAACATCCACATTGTTATTTGGGAGTGAACTACTTGTCAGAACCTGGGTTGGTCATCTCTGCTTTTCACTGCAGGGCTTTCTCTGAACATATTAAAGACATTTCCTCTAAAATGTTAGGCCCAAATGCCAGACTTTGAATTTAAACTGCATCTCATCTTAAGTGCCTTACTCAAGGTTCTCAGTTTTGCTTTTAAACCATTACTCAACTTTCAGACACTTTACAACTCCTAACCTAACAAGGAATCAAGAGCTTATCTTTTGGGATAGATATTTTGTCCTGCTGCTCTTAAAATACTGATGTATTTTAAAGTTTTTTAAAAGGTAAGATAAGCTGCAGAAACAATGCCTAAATTCAATAACTCAATCTGGAAATCATTTTGTATTTTGGCTTTCAAACATCTATCAGCAGAGAATTTCTGTCTGTTGTGTAGTATATTTTTAGCTGTCAATATCAGACTCAGTGTCAGTGCCAGGCAAACTGTGACACCAAGTAGACATTTAAGTGTGATCTGTAATCCAGCCTAAGAAATTCTAAGCTGAGACTTCACACTGCATTGTAGCTGTATCCATACATTTCTCATTTATAAAAAAACCAAACAAACCAGCCTGTAATGTTTTACTTCCGTAAACTGAAGTGATAGCTTTCCACAGTTCTGGAACTAATCCATTCAGTGCATAATTCCCAGTGAGGCACAAGACGTGTGCTTGAACATTTCCAAAGTTCTTGGTCCACCTCTTGTGTTATTTAAGAAACATTCTTAAGCTAATGATGCTTGGAGAATCTTTCAAACAGGCTGCTCCTGCAGGTTGTTGGACACGGGCACTTTCTTCCTACATTGCCAGGCCTTGAGGGATCTTTCAGCAGAACAACAGCAAGAAAAAACAAAGAACAGTTTATAAACAAGGGGGAGTGATTTCATTAGGGAAATTAGGATGTGTCTTCCACGCTTCTCTACACATTTGGGGCTGCTTTTATCTGTTATCTTTTATCCAACTTTATCTATTCACACAGGCAAAGCCAGGCCAGATGAAGCAAATGGGAGAGTCTTGGTTACTTTACTTACTAAACTTCCAGATAACTACTTCTAACAGGAAGATGAAATAAAATTCTGCTTTTTTGAGCACTGAAAAAATGACACCTCTTCCTTTTTCCTAGTGCTGTTTTTGATGAGGCACATTTCATTGGCTTCTTTGACTACCTGGTTTAGAAAACTTCAGTTCAATATTTTGCATCATGTATACATGGCTTATGTTGTTTTTCTATAGATGCATTATTCATAACTACACAAAGCACTTGGGCCACTTTTTTTCATGATTCACTCAGTTTTATGTCTTTTTGTTTTGCTCCTAACCTTCATTCTGACTTTTGGTTACCAGAACAAGATTACAAGCATCTGGATATAAATATTTATTTTTCTATTCATTATTTTTAAATAGAGTTTGTTTGGCTGGACAAAATCAGCTTCAGCACTGTTTCCTGGGGGACACCTTGTGTGCCTTTTGGCTTTTCCCCATTCCTAGTTTAAATATTTTTCTTTGACTTTCAGTGGGTACATTTGGATAGAACAAGTACAAGTATCTTTTCAGTACAAGTTCAGCAAATCTCAGAAATTTCCTCAATTCATAGTAAATTTGAGTCTCTCTTCCTTTCACCACCATCTCATCACTGCTTTGAGGCTCTGGATCTCTGTCTGCCTTTGAGGCTTTGTGTTTGACAGCATTCTGGAGAATAAGAGTGGAGGCTGTAACTTACCCTGAGGTCTGATTCCACCTTTTCCATCCAACAGCAGGCAGTTCACTCTGCAGCCTCTCGTGTGGCACAAACAGAGGTGTCTTTGCACCTAAAAACTGAACCTCCCATTCCTGCTGCCTGCTGCTTCCTATCCATGAAAGTCCAGAGAGTACCCTGACATCAGCCTGTCCCTTCTCAGACACTGCAGCCCTTCTTTCAGCTGAGTGCCCTCATTCCCTGAGCCTTCATGGGCTGAGTGTTTTCAGGTTTCACCAGGTCATAGCTGTGGGACAAATTTAACAACAGGACACCTTTTCCTGCAGTTTTGCCAATAATATTGGCTGTGATGTGCTGCCAATTCTTTACAAGTGATATCTTGAAAGATCAGCTCATCTTTCTCTGGCAGATTGCACAGATTCCAGAGTTTTGTCTGTCTCTATTTTAGGAAGAGTACAGCTTGTTTTGGGAGCTTCCCCAAAATAGTATTTGCTCGTATGCATATGTTTACCTGTCTGCCTAGTGTTTTCCATCTCCATGCAGGCTGTTGTTTTTCAGTGGCTTTGGTACTTAAAATAATGCAGGTAAAGCTGATGTCTGGGGGATTAACTAAATCTTCACATAATTGCCTTCATAGATATAAGGTTAAAAAATTTCAGTGCTAAGCAACAAGAATTACAATTAGTTCTGTCAGTCGAGGGCTTGTTGCATGAACTTCTCTAACATCCAGTGTGTTATTAGTTTTTGTGTTATTTCCCTGACTGGTTCAAATGGATGATAATATGGCCTTGCAGATTTAAGAACTGAGAAAATCAAATCTACATGAAAAAACGGACTTTCTTTTCAATGTATCAATTTAAACTCTGCTGCCTGTGCAGAGATTCAGGATTACCTGTGAGTGTGGTGTGTGAGGTACTGGGTACACAGCAGGTATGGAGATGATCACTTAGTGTGCAGTTGGAATATGAAGTTGGGATTGTGATAGTCTGACCCAATGACTCGTTTACATGCTGCACTCTTAACCCCTTTTAGTAAGAAATAGGCACGTGCAGGATGTAATTAACCCTCCTGTTCACATCCACGCTGGGTTTGCATCACATAAATAAAGCACAGATGGGAAGAACACCCTAAAATACCACCAGGATCAGCTGGTTTTTTGATTGTACTGGTTATATGTGGTATGTAGTTGTTTCATGTGCCTTAATGTACATTCATGTGCATTCATGTCCATAGTTTTCATTTGGATTCTTGGGTAATTTTCGGTAAGTTAAATTCCACTGGTTATAATTAGGTTTTTATTGCAAATGGCACAGTGGAATCAAATACATCACAGAATCTTGTCCTAAAGTTAAAAATTTAAGCTCCTGGTTAGTGCTGTAACACACAATTTGGATGTGTTTTAATGTGAAAGAAAAGTAGTTTCCATAGTCAACAACTTGGGGTGTGAAAGAATTTGTGTTTCTCATCCAGAAATAGTTAGAGTAAATAACTTTGTTGTTTTATCTCCCACTGCAGTCAAACAGAGTTAAGTCACCAGATCTTTAAAATCCCTTGACTCCATCTCCTTGAACTCCAGTGGGAGCACAGACAAGTAATTCACGTGTAGATATTTACATGAAAATCCCATTTGAGATGGTTTAATCTTTAAAGGATATCACACACACCATACTGAGATTTAAATTCCTCATTCCAAATTCACAGCAAACGTGCATCCCTGTTCACTGGCTAATCAACACTTCTAAATATCAGAGTATTTTGCTAATGTTCTGGAACACAGTTCTTAATGAATTAATTGAATTCCACATCCATCCTTTTGTAAAGGGCTCCTGTGAATATGCAAATTGATATCTATAGGCAAATAGATGAAAATGAAATCATTTGAATATTTAATGGCTGTGTGTGAATGTTCAGTCCATGTTATTGATCAGTGGTACTGATTTGCCCTGTGACCAATCACTGCTGATAAAGCTGATTGTCACCAGAAAGATTTTAGAATCATTTCTGAGTAAATTTCCACCTCTTGGAAGTCTGTTTTTTGTTTTGTTTTTGTTTTGGTTTTTTTTGGGGTTTTTTTTTTTTTTGCTGCAGGACAAAATAACTTTCAAATCATTGGTGGCAAGAAAATCTCTCAATGCAAAAATACCTCCTGTTGTGGTGGGTGGGTTTTCTGTATATGCACAATATGGCTTCATATGGAACAGCTTCAGTTAGAGATTAAGGGAATGAAAATGCTGAAAAGAGGCAAAGTTAAATGCTCAGACAGACTACACCTGAAATTCAAACAAAATGGCAATGGCAATGGTCCTTAGGAAAAAAACTAATCAAACAATTATATTTAGTGGAAGTCTTAATTGACTCTGCATCTTCTGAAATTGTAAACCTTATCTCTTACCTTGTCCTCTTTTGGATAAGTAAATTAGCAATTAAAACACATGTATCTAATTTTTTGTATTGGATGGCTGAGGGATAATATTTGCATGGCATTTATTCTGTATTAAGTTTCTTAAAGTCGTGTTTTAATAAATAGATTACTTTCATTTCTCTTTGAAAAAAAAAAAAAGGAAAGCAATTAAATTACCATCCTGAGTTGGAACAAATCATAGTTAATAGAGTGTGGATGAAATCAGATTTTGCTAATCCAATGAAAGTCATCTTTAATGGAGATTCAAAACAAAGAAAATCCACTTTTCTTCTTAATAAGTCTCCTCCTGCCCCAAATATTTAAGCCCTTTATGCAGGGTTAAATTTTTAAGAATATGGAATCTTTAAGACTTACAGATATCTTTTTCTGAAAATATGTTCTAGTAGAAAATGTGTGGAATCTAGCAGAAGTGTCAAAATAAAAATCTAGTAATTCCCATTCTGTCACTACCAGTTGTCAGTCCAAGGCAGTTCAACATTTGAGATATGGATAGCATCAAATCCTGTTCTCTTTTCTTTTTTCCTTTGTCAAACCTATAAAATATAAATAAACACAAATTATTTCAACCTTGACATTGACTTTTGCTGTGATCACAGCGCATCCACCTTCCTACCTCAGCCTGTGGGATCCAAAGATAGTACATCAAAGAACTTTTCTTCTCTGAGGGAAGAAAATGTGAAAAGTCCTCTGTTTTGTGAATGTTCATTGTCACAAGGAATACCTTTAACATGAATAGAAATGCATTGCCAGACTGGGGCTATGGCACAGCCTCTGCTAAGCAGCCAGAGTGATTTTATGTTGGAAAAGGACTTTTCAGCACCTATTTCAGAAAAGCCTGTTCTTCTTGAAAGAAACAAATTTGGGTTTTGAGGACCAGTAGAGCAATAGGATGGCACAGGCAGGAGCATGTAAACATAGCTGCATGAACAAGAAATCCTACACTTTCTATGTAGCTGTGATTAGAAATGATGGATGTTGGTCTGGAGTCTACAGATCTCATTGGAAAAATATTCCAGTTCTATAAATATTTGTGGAAGTGAAAGAAAACATGTTAGAAAATCTTGAGTTCAAACTGGCCTTACTGATTGTTTTTTCTCTGGTGTTAGTCAGGAAGCTCATTGTGGTTTGGGTTCAGTCTGTGGGTCAGGAGACATTTGGAATCACAAAATCGTTTAGGTTGGAAAAGCCCTCTTGAGGTCGCTGAGTTGAAACATTCCCCCAGCACTGCCGAGGCCACCACTGAACCATGTCCCCAACCACCACATCTACACATTTTTATTTTTCTTTTAGCACTTCCAGGGATGGTGATTCCACCACTGCCCTGGGCAGCCTGTTCCAGTGCCTGATCACCCTTTCTGTACAGTAATTTTCCCTGTTATCCAATCCCAACCTCCCCTGGCACAACTTGAGACCATTTTCTCTTGTTTTATCACTTCTTACCTGGGGGAAGAGACCAACCCCCACCTGGCTACAGCCTCCTTTCAGGTCTCTCTGTGTGGATGTCCACATATGAGTTGGACATGTAAGCTCCCATTGCAGTCAAACAGATTTAAGTCACCAGATCCTTAGAATCCCTTGACTCCATCTCCTTTGACTCCAGTGGGAGCAGAGGCAGGTATTTCATAAGTAGCTATTTACATGAAAGTACTCATGAGAATTTCATTTTACATGAAAATCTCATTTGAGATGGTTTAGTCTTTAAAGGATATCACACACCATGCTGAGATTTGAATTCCAAATTCTCAGCAAACATGCATCCCTGTTAACTGGCTAATCAACACTTCTAAATATCAGAGTATTTTGCTAATGTTCTGGAACACAGTTCTTAATGAATTAATTGAATTCCACATCCATCATTTTGTAAAGGGCTGCTCTCTGTCATTTTGAAGCCATTCCTCCTTGTCCTCTTCCTATCTGCTCTTCAAAAATCCTCTGTCCATCTTCCCTGTAGGCTCCCTTCAGGCACTGGGAGGCCACAATTAGGTCTCCCCAAAGCCCTCTCTTCTCCAAACTGAAAAATCCCAATTCTCTGTGTCATTCTGAGGGGAAAGGTACATGGCAACACATCCAGGTTCCACAACTTCATTCCCCAGAAATGTGAGCACACAGAGGAGGCACATGGAAATTTTCATATGGAGGCTAAAAAGCCTCTACATCAAAAACATACTAAAAATAGACATATTGGAGTTGTTCTTAGCCCAGGCTAATGGAGAATAATGTATTTAGAGAGATTTCTCTTATATGTAAGTTAAATACTTAACCTTAAGTGTGCTTGACGTTGCATTAACATTTAAGAGATTGGCATTTTCAGACTGTCAGTCAAAAAGCAGAGGAGAAAGTGGATAATCTGCTGCAGGCCCCTGCAGAGCTCCAGGCTGTGGGCTGAGTGATTGGAAATCTGCCTGGCAGGAAAGGGCCTGGGGGTGCTGGTCAGCAGTGGCTGGACATGAGCCAGGTGTGCCCAGGTGGCCAAAAGTCCAGGGGCACCTGGATCAGCAATGGTGTGGCCACAGGACCAGGGCAGGGATTGTCCCCTGTGGTGGGCACTGCTGAGGCCAAACTCTGAGTGCTGTGCCCAGCTCTGGGCCCCTCAGGACAAGATGTTAAGGGGCTGCAGCATGTCCAGAGAAGGGAGTGGAGCTGGGGAAGGGTCTGGAGCACCAGGAGTGGCTGAGGGAGCTGCGAAGGGGCTCAGCCTGGAGAAAAGGAGGCTCAGGGTGAACCTTGTGGCTCTGCACAACTCCCTGACAGGAAGATCCAGGAAAGAGGGCAACTGAGAGTGGGTTGAGTGTCCAGCTCATTCCCTTGTCTGGACATGCTCCAGCACCTCAATGTCTCTCATGAACCTCAGACTGTAAGATCAGGAATGTCCCTGCACTACTGGTGTCTGTGGCTCACTGACACTTTAGGGTCTGCTGGTTCTCGAAGTACCCCAGCTCTCTGCTAACACTGCAACGTTTATTTTCTTATCTTCTCATCTACTCACAAAAACTGAACTCTTCTTGCTGTTAAACTGTCAAAAATATTTTTGACTTTGGCCACTGAGCATTCATCCAGATGATTTCTGGAAGAGTATGGCTGTTAAAAAGGGACAGAGATGATTTTGAACAGACAGCTCACTTGGATGTGGAGTCAGGAGGGTTCACTAGCACAGACATGAATCGTGGATAACCATAACTGTTGAATAACTTGAATAACTCAGAATAACCAAAGAGCAGTCCCAAGGATGGTTAATTTCCTATTACAGATGTAGGCATTGTGCATCTCTGATCAAACAGAACAGAATAGGAAAAATTGTTTACCACTTAGAAGCTAAATAATCCAAGCCAAGATTCTTGCTTTAATATGTATTTAATCCCTCTGTTGCACAATGTATCATGCATCTTCTAGTGGCTTTCATCTTCTCTCACACTATTTTTAAGGTGCTAATTAATCTACCTATATAATCATCATGCACAAAAATTCCAGGCTATAGTATCCACGTCCATACAGTTCATGAGTTTTTATATTTCAGAGACATATCTGGGCATTTTCCAGTTTGTGTGTCCTTTCCTACTGAATGCCACATGCATCTTTTCTGTCCAGTACCCTGTAAAAATTACAAAGACCTTCACAAGTTCTTTGATGTGTTACAAATATCCACCTTGTTAGTCGAAAGTACAGCTCCTTCTCAGTTACTGTGGTAAGCTCATTATTTCAGGCACACAGCTATGACAATTAAACTTCTCATCTGTTAAGCTTCCATGGTACTCATTTCTCCTGTGTGCCTTCCCTTTCCTCTGTGTCCACCACCTACTTAAAGAAATTGGGGTAATTATTTTTGTCTGGCTTTTGAGCCATGCTTCGCTGACCAGAGCTTTCTTTCTCTTTGAGCTCTGTAACATTTTGACCAAAAACCCAGAAAAAAACCAAGAATTGTGGTTTATAATTATAACATTTCAAAATAAATCAGTGTTCAGCTCTTAATTGTTCTCTCTGCATTAAAACTGCTCACTGCAATTTTTACTTCCCTAAAGATTTTGAGTTCTAGTGCTGTTTTACATTTCTTCTGGATCATGGACCAAGGAACAGCACATCCCAATTATGCAAAGAGTTATATGCTCAAATTTCCTTGTATCAGCAGCTCTGCAGTTGACTTATTTTACAGCACTGGGTTGTAAGACAGACAAGCAAATGACAAGGGAACAATGTACAAGAGACTCATATTCAGTTTAGTCCTCAAGCGTGAGATTATCCTACAGACATTGCTGAAGAGAAAATGATTGTGTAATGAATGTCTCTGGATCTACTCACATATAATGTTACTACATAATCTTGCTAATAAGTACATGAGGCTCCCTTTTAAAATATTTACATTTTTAAAATCAGATGTGTCTGCTGTGGGAATTGCTTGAAAACTCATTGCTTCAGTGACTGGAGGGGTTTTTGTTTCAAAATGAGTGCTGCCATGGTCAGCTTATTAATTTCAGTGCCAACACTGTTGTTTAAGTTATTTCCATTTTTTTAACCATTTCTGGTCTTGTAAGCCAGGTTTTACAGAAAGACTTTGCTTAAGTAAAGAGTGCACATTCTGGTTATATATCAGATTTCATGATTATTTAGCAGCTCCTGTATACACTTGTCCCAGTGCAATAATCAAGATAGGAATTGCTAATAAACTGGCTGAGAACCACAAAAAATTAAATGTGGGGATGACAGGAAGATAATCACACCCAGAGTACAGGCCCAGTGGTCAGGATTGTTGTGATGATACAGGTGGAAAATATAAAAACAGGAGAGGAAGGGTAATACTTCAGTTGTTTTAGCAAATACTGAAAGTCAGTGTCAAGGAAGAAGAAGGTGGAAGTCAGGGCCAGAATCCTTCAAACACTAAAAACAGGAGAAAGAAGTAGAGGATCTGCAGATAGAAGTGGAAACTGGGGCAAATATCATAGTGCATGCAGTGGTATCAAAAGAAGCAGAAAGAGGACTATGTATTATCAAAATAAGAAAAAAATGATGCTATTATTCACATAAAAATTTTCATATCTGTATATAAGAGATTAAGAAATGGCTTTTCTGAAGCTTTGTGGGGAGAAGAGTATGAAAGCCTGTGCACGGCAGTGCAGAATCGAAGCAAGCCCTCTCCAAAAGCTCTGAAATAAAGCAGTGGCAAAGTAAACACATTCAATAGCAAATGCAGGTGTGTGGCTCTCTGCAAACTGCACTTTGCACAGCACAGTACATTAGTTCCCAAGCAGCACAGGACCAGAACTAATACAAAATAAATGCAGCAGCATCCCTTTCGTTTCCTACCACTGAGCCAAGCACTGAAAATTCAGAGCAGCCCTGAGTGATCAACATCTCTCCCTCTCTAAATGCCTGGCCCGTTGCTAATGGCAACAACTCTGTTCCTAAAGTTAGCTGAGCTCTCACAGTGGCAAATTCAGTGTCCTCATGTAACTTGCAGGATTCAGCTCATCAGTTTTGCCAACTCCTGCAGCCACACAACTGCATTTAAGCATAAACTTTACCTTTCTCTTTGCACAATATTTATCAAAGAAAAAAGCAGTTAAAGTTAAGAGCCTGAGTTCCAGGATCCTGAAGTGGAGTCAATGTTTAGTCTTGCCATTGTGTGATGCCATCTTATCCCACTTTATGCCATCCTTTGGTTTTTGTTTTAAATAATTCCCTACAATACTGTAGGACAGATCCTTTAATTCCAGATACAGATGGATGGAAGTAATTCATCCAAATTATGGGACACAGCTAAAACAGGACTTAGGACTAAACCATGTGTTCTTAGGGTTTCAAACTGAGTTTGGCAGATGTTTGCTGAGATGATGTGATGTGAGAGGCAAACATTGCTCTAATTTATGGTTGTAGTTTTGCAAAGAGATACACACCATATCCAACCTCTGGGGTAAATGAGATGTTAAAAATAATCCCTTTTCCTGATTTGTGAGCCTTACTTTTGGTTTCAGGGACCCTTTCGTCAAAGTCATGAGGAAAACAAAAGTTTTTTACACAAGAATTATTTACAACCAATTCAGAATGAGTTCTGTGAATGTCTGATGGTGTTTGGATTTAAGTTTTGAACTCCAATAGCTTAGAAAACTGTGAGTCATGAATGGGATATCTGAATTGTTGTATTAAGTACTTCTTAAAATTTTCTTTGAAAAATTAATTTCAAATTTCATGTTAATTTTTTTAAAGAAAAAGCTACATTTCAGAAAAGAACCTTTTCCTTGTAATTACAAAACTATGGAAACAATTGATTCCAGCCTTGTAGAATCTTATAATCACAGAATGATTTAGGTTTGGAAAGACCTTCAAGACCATCAAGTCCAACCCTGAAACCAGCACTGCCAAGGCCACCACTGAACCTTGTCCCCAGGTGTCACATTTAAAAGTTTTTTGAACACTTCCAAGGATGGTGATTCCACCATGATATGATAGTGACAAAAAAGATAGATGGGGAAAATGTCAAAGCATCAGTTCTTAACCTTTACAATATTGCACTTCATAAACTGTAGAGATAAAATACAAATTACTACTTTTCTTCCTTTATGGCTTTTCAAAGGAAGGCATAATTATCTAAAGTCAACACTGATTGTCCCACTATAAAAATTATTACAGTCACAACCTGGAGCCTTAAAAAGAATCAGGAGCTGGGACAATAAAAAGCCCAGTACACAGGGGTGTCTGCTCAGATCTGTGTATCAACCTGAAGTGATTTCAGGGAAAAAATAAATCAGTGTTCTTAATAACTCTAGGTTGGACATGTCTGTTCCATTCTGTGCAGTTTTATGCCACAGAAATTGCAAGAGTGTCTGGGACTCTGTTTTGTGGGGATAGTTTTATGCACCCACTTCCAGCTGCTGTTTCTGAGTGTGAGACATGGAAATGAGGGTTGGGGGAAGGTGGAACAAATCAGAAAATCGGAGAATTATTTGGCTTGGAAAGGATGTTAAAGCTCATCTCATTCCACCCTCTGCCATGGGCAGGGACACCTTCCACTATCCCAGGTTGCTCCAAGCCCTGTCCAGCCTGACCTTGGACACTTCCAGGGATTCAGGGGCAGCCACAGCTTCTCTGGGCACCCTCCCACCACCCTCACAGGGAAGAATCCCTTCAGCAAATCTACCCTAAATTCCCTAAATAAATAAGGACATCCTCTCTTTCAGTGATTCACTGTTAACAAGGCATGGTGAGTTTTTATGCAGGTTTTAAGCAGGCTGGGATATCTGCACCAAAAGCAAAAGGAGCTGATAAATAAGGTCATGGATGCTACCAAAAAACTCTGTGAGCTTTACAAGCTTTTACCTCTTATCTCTGAAACTCTTTGCAGCTGTTATTGCTTGTGCAGCACACTTCCTGCTAGGTAAATAGAAATCTGCATCCTATAATGCTTTGCAAGCATTATTTGCTGCCATAAAACATGAATAAAAGCATAAAATATTGAGGAAGATATAATTTTATAGCGCATTAAAAATAAAAAAAAAATTAACAAGCATGACAGGTTAACATTTTACAAGCATCAAAGGAGCAGGTGAATTATGGCATTATAGGCAGCAGAACAAGCTGTCTCATGTTTAGCCTTGGAGCTCTTTATATTTCCAGACCATTTCTAATTAGAGGCTTGAAATTAGATGCTGCTAGCAACCCCCTAAATTGCAGGGAATAAAGGGGGGATTCAATCCAGATTTTTTTTCAATACAGGACTTTAATCCCAACTCACTCTGTTCTCCATACAAAGAACTGGAGTTGTACAGGTACGGAATGATCTTAAGGAGTAGAAAAAGCTGTAGGTGTTAAAAAAGAGACAAAATAACAATTCCCTATGCATGTAACCTTTGTGACTTCTTTTGCCAAAGGAGGAATTGTCATATTGTGCATAGAGCCAAGAAAACAAGGGTTTTTTTCAGAGAAAAGGGTGAAATTCCACATCAGTGTACATAAAAACCAAGGTGTCCAAGATCAACAACTGGAAAAAACATATTGTAAAGCAGGAAAGGGAAGAGGAAAGGAAAAGGGCAAGTGAGACAGGGAAAGGGGAAAGACTGACTAATGGGAGAAAAAAACCAAAAACTTCCTTGTGTCTAGAATAAAAACCATGAAACCTTGCATTGATAGAATATAATCTGCACCAATACATCATTTCAAGCAAAAGGCAGGGTATCTTTGGCAAATCTTTCTATTTACTGACATCTCACATGTGGAAACAAGAAAACATCTGCCTTTAGATTATGTTAAACTGATCCAGGGTGATTACTTTGGGAACTGAGGTAGATCATGCACATGATTAAATATCAGTTTCTTAGCAGAGGAGACATTTCAGTCATCTGAAGTCGGTGGCACAGATTTTCAGTGTGTTTAGTTAAGTGAGGTCAGTGCTCCTCCAGGTTTCCAGGGGGTTCTTTGCTTTACCCAGTAACCTGATATTTTACAGTCAATGAATTTACTGGTGTCTGTAAGAATATATAGTCTGTGTAGTGCTGGAAAGAAATGGGGATTTTCCCTCTCAAGATAATTTTTTTTGAGAGTTAGTAATATTTTTCTACTACGTAAAAAACTAGGGAGGACAGGAAATACTGAAATAAAAATATATTTAAGGAAAAATACATTACTGAAATGCTGGAAGATCTCATGTGGGGGAGATGTAATAGGTAGGGAGCTCTTGAAGAACAAGTCAATGACTGTTTTTTATCTTATTCCATCTGAGAAGCCAAATAAATAACAGATTTTCAGAACAACAAGAAACACAAGTATATAAAGATAGGGAAAAATTGAGGAGAAAGATCCATGAATTTTTTTTTAACAAAGTGGTAATTTCAGTACTGGAGCAGAGATGATGGGAAATGGCTCTTGGAGCAATTCAGTCTTGAGATTTTGGACATCTGGCCTTGGTGATTCAGACAAGATAGAGGAAGGTTTCTACTTCAAGAGGGGACAGCCCAATAATAACAGAGTGTGATGTTTGTCAGAATTATTCCTATAGTACCAAGCTTTATGCTCTGAAACTGTCAGTCAACAAAGACAAGCTTTTGATGCGTTTTTGATGGGCAGAAGTGATAAAATATATGAAAGGTTCAAATATAAGGTGTCATTATGCTGGTGAGTTTAAGCAAACATCACAAAAATGAAATGGTAAAAGGAGACATAGTCAGGAGGAGGATAATTGCTGGTGCCAGAGAGATTGTCCTGTTAGCACAATTTCAATTACACTTAGATCTCACTCCTGGTAGAAGATCCAGCACAGAAAAAATGAAAAAAATAATTATATGACTCCTTTTGTTTTTTGGTTTTTTTTTTAGTAGCAGAAAGGGAGATTATCTCAGACAACATTGATTGAATAAAGAAGAAAAACAGAAATAAGGAAAGGCTTCCATTGAATTTACTACACTAAGAATTGAAAGACCAGAAAATTTCAGTAGGGCAGGGAGATGGAAAATCTGTGAAAGTTATAGTAAAGTAGAAAGTACATCTGACGCTTGTATTCAGCAGAAGAAAGAGGATACAGTTTACACCAAAGGCAGAGCACTGTGCAGGACTATGCCACTTTCCCAGAATAATAAATATTATCTGAGGAATTTTAGCCTTAGGTAGCAGCAAATCCTTATTTCTGCTGTAATAGAAAAAAGTGAACACAAACACAATGCTGAAATTCTTAAACAAAAATGGTCCTTAAAATTTCAGTCATAATTTTTTAGTCAATCTAATACTGGCTATTTGTAGAGGCAAATGAAAATATGTAAGGAATACATCATAAGATGTTTGTGGTCAGTATCCAGATGAGCTGGAGGAAAATGAAGTCCTTGGAACAATTTAGTGCAAAGACTGATGTTTTCCCACTGTGCAGACAGCAAAACAAGGTCAAGGATGCATCAGCAGCACAAAGACAAATTACTGAAGAGATTTAGCCACATGTCTTTATGGGAATAGAAGAGCTGCCAAGAGAATATGAAATCAAACCTGTGACATCAGCAATTCCAGCAGTAGTCTCTGACCTCTGTATTTTCCTAGCAGAGAAGGTAAAAAAAAAGAGCAAAAGAGAAGGAAAGATTTGAGAGGTGTTTGACAGATAAAAGTGCTTAAGGGCTCATATGCAATGAAAGCCCCAAAGCTCAGCAGAAAATTAGCATATGTATGTGGAGAAATAAAACAAGCTTCTTACATTAGCTTGTTTATCAGAAACCAAATACTCCCAAAGTTATGCAGTTTGAGAGTCCTCTTGGCCTTTCTCCTCCCCAGCTTTTTCATGGAAGAATCTAAGCATTAACTGTATTCATCATTATATTTGGAAGGTACTGGTGTCAGCTGGCTCCCAGTCAGCATCACTCTAGCAACAGAAAATTTCGGAAAAAGAAATCTAGGATGCTGCCAGGGTTGCTTGGCATCCTCTGCCAGGCAGAAGATGTGTTGGTTTATGACAGAAATAAAACTGAGGGTGATGAATTTGAGATAGTCTCAGCAAGCTGGCCTTACTCTGAATGAGGCTGCCACCTGTGGAAAGGAGCAGATAAATGTGTGCTGTTTATTATTAAGAAATGGGAGGTTCTGGTGAACCATTGTGTTTCTGCAGCTCCAGAAAAAGCTCAGCAAACTTTGAGAATGCAGCAATGTGCCAATTGTCAGAAAGAGCAGATTTTGGAAAGGAAGTAACAAGGTCATTTAACATAATCAAAGAAGTATTGATACGTCTGCCTCTTTGGTGCAATATTCTGTATTCTGCCTGTGATGCAGAGAGGTAAAGGCAAGGGATGCAGAGTTCTTTGATAAATCTATATCTAAATCTGTCTCCATGAAAGAAAACCTCTCTGGAGACAAAAAACTCACACCCTGTAGTATCCATATAAAAAAGAAGAATCAGAAAAATCAAGAAATGGTACATTCCAGCATGTGTAGGCTGCTCACAAACTCACAGAGACCTGCAAAAGGCCCAGTCTTCACATACTTGACAGTTTGATAACACCCAAACAGATTGAAGCATCTCTGCCCTTAGAGAACTCATTTTCAACAAATAACTTCCTCTGACTCTCATCAGTGAGGGTGCTTTCTTTTAATCTTTGTTAGCAACAGGGAAAGTCTTAGGGAAAGTCTTTGCTAAGCAAAATCTCATGTGAAAGAACAGACTTTTGAGGAAGGTGTCCAAGTAAATATATGCTAATGTGGACCATACTCTCTCAATCAATATAAATGACATCTATTAATTTTTTTATTAGTTAATTATTTATTCAGTGTGAATCAAATGCATTCAATGCTGCCCAAGAAGAGAAAACCAAGGGGATGAAATGCAAAACAGACCAATGGCCACAATAACACAGGTAACACAATAAACACAGGTTGGCACTGGGATTATGGAATGAGAGCATTGTGAATCCTCTGAGGTTTCAGAAGAGCTGCTCTCCAAAATCCTGCAAGAGCACAAACAGGGGCAGGACATGAATGCAGCAGTTTGTAGGGTTTGACCAGGATGGCTCAAACCTAAGGGACAGCTGGGAAGAATATAATGTGGGAGAAAAAACAAGCAAACAAGAATGAATATCCTAACACACCCCCGTCCCCAGGAAACAGTTGCTAATGTCATTAATCTCTACAAAACTGCCTGACAGACCTGGGCAACAGGCAGCAACAGCTTTTGTGTGTGTGTGTGTGTGTGTGTTAGTCTGATTTTTTTGAGAGGACACACAAATGCCTTATTGTAGAGGATTATTTCTCCATACATACAGACCTGGCTATACTTTCATGGTTGTCAGCTACATAGATCATGCAAAAAAACTGCAGCTGATTCTTGCCAGGCATGAAATTCCTAAGATCTTCATCGTAGGCTGTGGCCTTTATTAGCAGCTCTGAGCATCTCAGCAAAGAGAAGGCAGAATTGCACATACTTAAGGGAACAAAAAAGGTAAAAGTCAGGAGAAGCTGTGTGTACAACAATTCTGACTTATTGATCACCTGTACCTGGATTCTCTCCAGCAGAACTGGTGATAAGTATTTTAGGAATGGCTCTACTTGAAGCACTCATTAGTCTAAAATCTCACCAGTCCAACAAGAAGGAACTGTTGGGGCAAAATCCCAAGACAGAAACTTGGCCACTGTAATGGTCAAGGGTAAAAAAAAATTGAGAACTACTCCTAAAGCAAAAGGATCTTTTTCCCCTTAAAAATCTTAGAAATCTTTTGGTGCACTTTGTCAGAGCTCTTACTTGCCATGGCTGCAAAGGTATTTCTTCAAAGGAATGGAGTGCTACCTTCTTCTTTCCTACTGCAGGTAAGAGAAAATAGGTAACTTATAGTGGTGACTGGAGGCAAAAGCAAAGAGGGGTGTCCTGCTCCCAGTCCCTCTCCCAGTCTCAAGGAGCTCCACATAGAACTGATCCAACCTAATCTAAGTTCAGAATTCAATTCAGATTTATTTCTATGGCTGGATGAGAAGATACATCAGTGGAGATAGCTTTGAGTCATTTGAAATTGTTTCAAAGCTCTAGATTTAAGGAGGCAGAACACATTTTAACATGGTGGGAAAAAATAATCTCCCAATTTGCTTCATGGGTATATCAGTTAATGTTATCTGTGAGTTGTACCAACCATTAATTCCCTTATAAATGAAATTCCTTAGGCTTTTTCTTCGAATGATGAGATGTAAAAAACCTGTTCAAAACTCCTGTCATCTTCTAAAGTAAACAGAACAGTGTGCACTTGAATTTAGAACAGCACACAAAATGTCAATCATTGAAATTAGAGATCTGTTGCATGCGAAATTTTATGCATGAAAAGAAACAGTTCTGAAGCTGTGGATGATATAAAATCTTCCCCTGCATAGTCACACAGTAAGAATTTTGTGATTTAAATGTATTTTTTCTTCCTTGTCTTTCTGTTTTGTTGAAGTATCATATTCAGTCTCATTCTTATGTATTTAGATGCTTGGCTCTGCACTGGTTTATCAATATTTCTCTTCTGCTCTGTGGGAATTTCCTCACAATGACTGATACAAAATATACCTGCTGCCTGGATTTTCACATTTCTATTCTTTTTTAATGTATTTTGTTTTATGTCTTTTCCCTTAGTGCTTGGACTGTGTGGACATAGCTTTGCACTGCTCCAGGAAATTGAAGTTCATTTCCTTTGTAAATTTTGTAACCATTGGTATTGTCTCTTTGGGAACAAGGGAAGGCTGGAGAGTTCCTCCAGAGGAAAGGAAGCTCTATTGTGAATGACATACAGAGAGATTGATTTGCTGAACTATTTTCTTGTTTGTTAAAAGGATGTATAACTCCTCATTTTTCACTTGCATTCCAGCCGCACCTGCAAATCCCAGTCCTGGAACAAGCCCCAGCTCTGTTTGGCAGTGGGGAAGATCCTTTTTGCTCTGTTTTGGGGAACTGGTGTGGAGCATATTTGGTTATTGTGCTCCATGACAATTTTGGCATTTGCCAACTGGTGCCCTCCATGGTTTCTATAACAGCCTGGCCTCAGCAGCTGCTCTGCATGAAGCCACTGTATGTAAGAAAAGGTAGCTGTATCCATCCCATCCCTCCATCCATCCCTCCATCCATCCCTCCATCCATCCATCCTTCCATCATCCATCATCCATCCAGCCAACCAAAGGCCAGAGAATGGAGCTTGGCCCCTGCTGTTCACTGTGGAGTTGGACCCATGAGCCCACCGTTTTTGAACAGCCAAGGATTTTAGCTGAGTGTGGAGCCAGCTTTACCTTCCACTGGGCTGTAATTGCAGATCCCTACCTCAAATACACAAAGTCTGGCTGGGAGTGGTCTCAGACCTCAAGGAAGGCTGAGCTGGGCTAACGTGGCACAGAGAAGGGGTGAGTGGCTCACACTCCCCCATGGATTATAGCTGGTGCATTTCAGATCTGAACTGGGGCAGTGTGACTGTCCCCTGCAGCCAGAGACCTGACCACAGCTTGATGCTTTTGCTGGCCTGGGGTCCAGTATTTCCTTTGTGCAGAGTCTCTGTATTATATTTACTCTTCATAGTCTGCTTTTATGCATTTTGAAGTGCTCGGCCGAGGGTGCTCTTTGTTTACCTTCATTTTTTCACACCTTGTGAATATTTTTGCTATTTCTGTCTGCCTTTCTAAGTCTGGGGGTGAAAATGCTGCAGCCCCTGAGTTTTCAGCAAGTTGATCATCCTCCTGGTGTCAGTGCTTTATATTCCTGCTGGGATGTTCAGGGTACTCACAGCATCAGATCTTGCAGGTTTTCCTTGCAGGCAGACTAAATGAAACTGGATAGGTCCTGGTAAAAAAAACTTCAAATGGCAGCACTGCTGAAAAAAAAAATTCTAGTTTCCTTAAACTCCTCTGTTTTGCTTTAATTCAGTTTGTGTGGTTTGCTATTTGCACAAATATGTCCTTTATGCTTTTGACATTGGGTGTCTCATAGGTGGTGTTAGGGAGGAAGGGTGTGAGTTATTTCCCCAATGTGGAAAGACAAAGGGTTTTTTTCTTGACCTTGTTAGTTTAAAAAATTTATAACTACATGAATAATTCCTCTGAACAATATCCCGTAACTCTGGGAAAAGACAAAAATTCCTCACTTTAATTAATTATATTTTGGAGCTCAGCATTTTTTTATATTATTTCAATCAAACTGAAATTTAATTGGAGGATTGTTTAATTAAAAGTGGAGAAAATAAACAGTTGCAAATTTTTTTCCAACCTCAAAAAATCTATAAATATATTTATTTTATCTCAAGAAAACTGGTGAGACGGAGTTACAAAAAGCACCTCCCCACATGGCTGATTCGGCTGTGCAGCTAAATGGAATAATTCACAATTCAAATTTACTCATGTCTTGGAAAATCCATCTCATTTTTCACCTCAGGGGACTGTATCAGAAACCAGTGCCAGCAGTAAGACATTCACAGCTGCACACTGGTATCACACGTGAACCCTGATTTCCACATGCCTGTCCATTAAATACTGACTGTCACCTGTAATGGTTGGCAGATATAAATGAGGACACTACTGGCTAAAATTTTGGATACTCACAATTGCTTTTACAAATAAACACGCATTTCCTGTGTCTACTGCAAGCAGTTTATGCACAGTTCTTGCATTTTCAAAGTGCAGCTAAATCTTACCCTCATAAAATTGGGTTCTCCTGGTGGGATCCACAGCTTTGGATCTCTGTTTTGGATCTTTGTTTTGGATCTGCTTTGGATCTCTGTTTTGTTCAGAACTTAGTAGGTTTCAGCTGCTGGAGCACTGGAGCACATAGTGTTGTTTAATTCAGTTGTCCTCATCATACCCCAAAAAGGAGCATAATGCCAATAGCCCCATTTTGTGTTCTATTCTATGGCATGAGAGTATTTTTGTGTTCATCTTCTGGTGAAATACGTCTAAGCACCACAGCTTAAGTCTGCTGGAAGCTTTAGACATTTCTTGTGGCAGCTGTGCAGGGATGGGTCACTCTTCAAAAAGACAACCACAGGAGGAGGAAGCAGCATCAGATAAGAATCCCTTTCTTTCAGGAAGACACCCACCAAAAACCAGGTGTTTTAGATTTGAGTCCCCCATTGGAGCTCATTCAGATCCTTCTGTCTTTCAGGTGTGTTCATCAGAAGATGTAGAAGGAATAACCTCTCTCCTTTCTGCTGACTTTGTCTCGTTTCTAGGAAACAATTAAAAATTACTTTTAAAGTAAAAAACCAAGAGCATCCTATAAAACTAGAATTTATGTTGAGGATGTTACGTGGGTTAGATGGGACACAGAATCACAGAATCACAGAATGGTTTGGGTTGGAAGGGACCTTAAAGACCATCTGGTTCCAGCCTCCTGCCATGGGCAGGGACACCTTCCACTATCCCAGGTTGCTCCAAGCCCTATACAACCTGGCCTTGAACATTCCAGGGAAGGAGCATTCATTTGAGTCTGTGTGACACACAGTTCTTAAGAACAAATGGAGTAATTGGACATTTAAATGAATCTGGCAAATACAATTTTGCACACACACCCTTTACAGCTTCTGCAGTGATTTGTCAAAAAGGTTTCTCATCCACAAGTCTACACAGAGCAGTGATTCCATGTTTAACTTGCTGGGGGTGTCACACGGGGCAAAGGTTTCTGTGCCTTTTGCATGAAAACTGATCTTGTGCTGAGCTTGTGATTCCTGCTGAACAGCCCTGGGGGGACAGATCACTGAGGGGCATCAAATCCTGAAAAGGAAAAAGAGAGTGGTGGTGCTGTATTGTAGAAAGAAAACCCTAATTGGAAAACAAAAGGTTATGAAGAGATCCTCAGAGGGGGAGATCAGCACAGAAGTGATGGAGGAAGAACTTTCCTTGGACAGATGTAAGGCAATTGGGGAATAATCTGAATCCTACGTACAACACACTGAGGAAGCTTATCCTTCTGGTGAGGAGAGGATCCAGAGGTTATCTGGTGAAAGAGGTCAGCTCCACTTCCCATTTTCCAAGAGAAAATTAAACTTTAAAAAAAGGAAGTCTTGCTGGCATATGCTACAGAGACTTGTTGCCTCTTTTAGGTTTGTGATAGATCGATGCTTTCGATGTTTTTGGAAGGCAGAGAATGTCTCATCGTCAGATGCTGAGAGTACTTTGTACCTAAAATAATAGGTGTAAAAATAGCACCTGATGGAGCACAGACGTCTCCTTCACTCCCACTCCCCAAAAGGGCAGGGAAGAGGCATCAGGATGGCTCCAGCTATGGTGTGCCTGCTCCTGAGAGCCCAGACACATTCAGCCTGCACAGCTACTCGGCTCTGTCAGTGTGACTCAGATTTTAAATTATGAGGGATGCATTTGCAATGTTCAAGGGTGCATTTTAAAGTCAAAGCAAGCTTGTAAAATGTCCAAATTTGTATATGCAGAGCTGTCTTGTGTCGTGTACTTTCTGCTGTCTTCAATTACACTAATAAAATTTTCATTTAGGAAAAGAGGTTGGATATAAAACTGGATAAGTTCTCTGAGTTCTTTTTTCTTTTCAGATTATTTATTAGTGATAACATCTAATGTACTGCTTAAGGGTAATGAATCTTATTAAATGCACTTTAAATTATCTCCTAAATTAATACAAGAGTGCAGTTCCAGTGCTAAAGACCCACACAGGACTGGCAGAGGAACTAATATTTGCTTCTTATGAAAGACTCCACATTGCCTCCAGCTAAATTATGTATGTCCAATCAAATTCTTGTCCCTAATAGAGATGTAACATATGTAAGCAGATTAAAATGTTGTGTTCTACTTACAGGAGGTGTCTATAGATTTCATTCAGAGTCTGCCTCTTCACTTCTTGCAGCCTCTGTGTGATAACTCATTCAATTTTTTTTTTAACCTATTTCTCAGCATATTTATCAGGCATTACTTGCTCCATGACACAGGTCAGTGTAATCATGCTGCATCAGTATGAGTGAAAGGATTTTGTCTACAGGGATAGAATTACTACCTTAAGGTGCAAATTTATTTTGGAGGTGAAAGTCAGATTTCTAAAATTCAAGCAGTGTGTGTGCACGTAACTCCCTTAAGAACGCACGACTTCAGATATTCCCCAACTTCTCCAGCCAGTTTAGCACAGAACCTGCCTAACTCTCAGCTGCTCTTCTCTTCTCCTACCCCTGCTCTCATGAGCTTGGCTGTGGCTCTAGGGAAGTGTTAGATGTGACCGTAATAAGAGAATACTCCATGGGAATGGTTATTTGCATTCCCTTTAGCCTGGGTATCCATTAATATTCTGCCTTTCGAGCACACTGCCAAGTTTGAATTTAAATCCACCTCTGTGTCTCCTGTGCACTACCAGAGGTGAGCTACCACAAAAAGCCAGTCTCATTTCAGCTCCTGAACACGAGAGAGAGAGAGATTTAAGGGAGCATTATTAGCAAAGAAGACTAAGGAAAAAGTCTGAGGAAGTGGGAAGATTAGTGGTCAGGTTTTATACTCAGGAAGGTTTCCTTTCCATATTGATGGAGTGAATAATTTCCTGCATCTCCTGTCACATGTAGTAACATTTCTGATGACACAACGAATTTTTTAGCCAACTTCTCAGCAGTGTGGAGGTTTCCTATAACTCCTGTGTTCAGAGTCAGGCTGTGGCTGCTGTCCAGGGTGCTGCTGAGTCTCCTGTGGCACTGAAAAAAATTTCAAGTACTGCAAAGGAAAGGCCAACAAAATCGTTGAACACAAACAAAATTTGTAAAAAATACATCAGGTGCAAAAAGATCCAAGAATTTTCATTTCTTCAGAGGCCACAATGGTCCAAAACTTTGTCATAATATGAGATTTCTGCACTGACTTCAAATATAAATTATTAGTTAACCATAAAATGCACATTAGAAATTCCCTGAACCCATTTCAGTATTTGAATCATTTGTATGGTTTCTGTTCTTTCTTGATGTGTTAAATTGATCTTTCCCTTGAATATTTCAGAAGTAGGCTACTACCAATATTCTTTGGAAATAGATTTAGTTCTTGGAACAGTAGCAAAGTTTTCTTTCTTTTTGTTAAAGTTTTCTTTAAACATTCTTTCATGTTTTCACCTTTTTCTTGGCAGTTGATTTATCACATTCAGACTTGTTTGTCTTAGACCATCACTGTCATCAGCAGCCAATGTAATGATCTGCTGGTTTTTCCTCTTCATGGTTAGTGCACAGAGAGATTTATTTCCATCTTGAGCTGTTCCAGCAGTACACATTTAGAACACACTAATTAGAAATACATGGGCAAAGCAGCTGATCACCAGACCTCTGCTATATTCCCCACTTGAAAATTCCCCGTTTCATTTTCTATAATATATTTTGCACCAAATGAACAAACCTGTGAGCATTTGCTCTAAGTACTGTGATGAGCTGCCTTCTGAGCTGTCACATCTGATCACACACAACCAGGCCTCTCAATTTTCATGGATTCTTGGTTTTCTTGACTGCCTGACATACAAAATTTTGTCTCACAGTGAACTCCTCTTGAGGGCTGGTGCAGGAGCTCAGTGGCCAAGGCATGGGAAGATCATTAGATCATGGAATGGCCTTTCTGTAACAGAGAGCAGAGGATTCTACCCAGGGATTCCCTTGCAGGGCTCAGCACTTCAGAGCTCGCCTCAGGTGAAGACTTCTGTAGAGCCTGAACTGATAAGCAAGAAAACAAGCAAACTCAGTGATTTATTGTTTTTTTATTATTATTTTTTATTAAGACAGGCTGAGAATTTTGGGGCTGTTCAGCCTGGAG